>CAWUFW010015900.1:0-336118 GCA_963921515.1 Calotriton arnoldi | reverse complement strand
CATATGTGTATCAGAGGAGAAGTGGGCATGTCACAAATGAGGGTCATGGGTCCTGGACCACATGACTGATCTACTGTGGAAGTTTAACCAGGCCAGAGGAGGGCACATAGCATGTCAGACAAAGTGCACAGTGCAGTCATGGACTCACCCCCTCCTTGCTGCTGTCTGTCCTTCAGCTGCCCATCCAGGTCAGGGAAGACCACCGCCAGGATCCGGAGCATGTGGGGGGTCAGGGTCCGGTGTCCGTCCCTCCTGCAAGGAGGCGACAGCTTCAGCTGGACCCTTGCGATCCTCCGGGTCCAGCCACGAAGGTCCTGCCACCTCTTCTGGCAGTTGCGGATCCTGCGCCTGTAGACCCCCACGGATCTTACTTTCCGGGCGATGGTCAGCCAAATTTCCTGCTTCTGGTGGGCATCAACCTGTGAGGATGTGTTGGAACCGGGGTTACCGAGTCCGACACGGTAGCATGGCGTGAAGCGGGAAAGGCACGCGAAGGCAATGTGTAAGGCAGTTGTGCAGCACACTCTCACTTTGACTCACAAATGCGAACGCAATAACATGACACCACACCAGGCTTTTGTATTTAAAATCAAGATCTTTTATAAATAAATTAAGTTGGCATCAGATAAGGCAGGTTAATTCAGATCTACATTCAAATTCATTATATTACTCAACTGGTGCACATTTTAAATAAAGCGGCATAGCTCATCAACATTGTAGGCCACTAAGAGGCCGCAGGAATTATCTCCTACACGTAGCACTTAATAATGATCTCAAGGTACGTTAATAAAACATAGGCCTAAACATACAGTTCACTTTAGCATATTCAATTATTTAAAAGAAGGCTTTTCACGTTACATTTAAATAGGCCTGCATTAATCTAGGCGCACCCACATTCAGTACAGTGGGCGTCGCAACTCCAGTACACCTGTAACATAAAATACTTCAACTCTTGGCGGTGTACACTTTAGCTCAACTCAATTAAACACTTTCCCCTTGTGGTAAAGACTTAACAGTTAAAACCATGGCCTAGGCAGTAAGTATAATAGGCATCGGCATAAATTATTAAATACTGTGGGCATCATCATTACCTGAATGAACTATGTGGGGAATCCCTCAACATGTCCTGTATTCTGGGGCTTCTAGGTCCCTCAGGGGTTAACTCAGGCCAGGCCCACTCCTCTCTGGGGCCTCGCCTCGTAGGACTAAAATCTCAAGGGTTAATAGTGGCCCCCGGCCCCCAGTGGCATCTTATGGGCCCTAGGGGCCTCCAGGGCTCACCTGCGGTGTTGGTCGTTGGTCGCGCTTCAGGGCGACTGGCGATCTTCCGGGCCGGCCCGTGTTCTGTAGGGCGGGGCCCGGTCGGGGGTGCCTCGGCCTTCTGGCCGGTATTGCGGGGTCGTTGCGGGTGCCGGTATCACCTTCCTCCGGCCCCCGGGATTAGGGAGTGACTGTGCGGCACGTTGCGGGCTTCCGGGACTGACTCACGGCGCGTTGTGGGGGCCGGGATCACCCTCCTCCGGCCCCCGGGATCAAGGTCAGTGAAGTTGGGGGCTCAGGGTTGCCGGGGAAGGGAGCGGGAGCCGGCAGTCCTCTCCGGCCGGCTCCCCGTCTCCCTCTGCACTGCCGGGGCTCTTCCCGGGCTTCCTTCGGCGCTGGGGGCGTGACTGGGGGCCGGCGCCCAATCGGTGCGCGGAATTCCTGGGTCACGCCGGGCGACCCCTGGTTGCTCGGCAACGGCGTCTGCGGGGCCTGGAGGCCTCACCGTAGATCGCGCCGGCGATTTCTTGGGCCGCGACGGCGGCGGTGGCAATTCGTTGGCCGCGGCGGGGGCAATTCTTTGGCCGCTTCGACGGCAGCGATGATTCTTCAGCCGCTTCGGCGGCGGGGGCAATTCTTTGGCCGCGACGGCGGCGATGAGGGCCCAGGGCCCACTCTCTGGAGGCTTCGGTGAGGGCGCGGACGGCGCTCCTCACCACACACCTCTGAGGGGCTTCCTTCACCTCAGCGCTTCCACCGGTGAGGGCGCGACGGCGCACCTCACCACACGGTGCCTCTTCTCAGGCGGCCGCGGCGGTGATCTCCTTCATAAGGTCAGTGACCTGAGGGGCAACAGAACGCAGGGTGTACCAGCAGCCTGTGGGCAGGGCTGACTGGCAAAGTACTTGGGGGCAGCCCAGCAACAGGCAAAAATGAATAGGGGGTGAAGGTTTAGCGCTTCAGGGTACGGCGCTTTACCTAGTGAACCCCAGTTGGGCAGTTTTAGGCTTTAGGCCTTGCTGGACGGTCAGGCCTCCTCAAGTTAAGGTGTCTTGCGACTGCTTCAGCTTGGTTGCTTCTTAGGCGCTTCTGGTTGTAAGTTTTTTGTCAGAAGTTCCTTATTATAAGTATCTTGTCAAAGTTTCCTGTCAGAAGTTTCTTCTTATGAGGGGGGGATGAGTTGGTGGTCTGGGAGTGCTTGATGTTCCTCCCCGCACGCTGAAGGTGGTTCCCTGGGTCCCCTCACACTGGGCAAGGTCAGTGGGTGGTGGGCGTTCCTCAGCTATCTTACTACAGCAGGGCCTCAGCCCTGTCAGCAGCAGTAGTGTAGGTCTCCCCCTAGGCCCTAAACCCTATACTCCGGCGGAGGTTCTCCCAGGTTCAGTGGTGCCTCATCAACTGACTAGAAAGTTTTCCCTCCAAGCCTTTTATACTCCTAGGTCAGGTGACTCTCCCAAAGGCGGCAAAACATAACTCCTCCCACAGCCCGGAAGGTTCTGGAACCTTCTACATGCCTGGCTATGTGGCCCAGAGGCGGGGATGGAATGGATACTGTATCCCTATACCCCAGCCTGATCCTGGCTACTAGTGTGTATGCGTGTAAGGCCCCTCTGCAGTAGCAGGGGCCTGTGGCAGCCATCTTGAGTGAGAGAGAGCACCTGCACCTCAGCACTGGCTAGCAGTGGCAAGGTGCCCAGAGACCTAGGTCCAGTAAAAATATGGTGGCAAAAAGGAGGCGAAAAAGGAAAAAAATAGGGAAAGACCACCCTAGGGCTGACAGGTCTAACAGGATGACAAAGTGAAAAGGCCATTACTACACATGCAACATATACGTGCGTCACACAGTTGGATATACATGTCTCAATCACAGGGGCATATGATGTACACAGGCAGTGCAACAATGGCTATGAACAGTTTGCCAGCAGTCACTACATGGTATCATTGCATGGGAAGTAAACCTAGTTGGAATGCACTGTTACTGCACTGTACCAGTTCAGTGCATGAAACTACACACTTTGGGGTGTGACAACTACTCAGTGGGCATGCTAGCCAGTGGTGTGCACACTGAAAGCCCTGCTAGTCAGACAACATGCACAATTAGTGAGGCAGTGGACAGCACACTCACCTGCTCCCCTGGTTTCCCATACAGCTTGCTGTACTGTGGAAGGAGGCTGTCCAGCAGGGCCTGGTTCTCCTCAAGGCTGAAGACTGGGGCTCTCTCCACAGTACGTGCCATTGCAGGAGCCAGAGGATGCATAAACAGCAGCAGTGTTGGTGGCAGATGTCATCCTGGAGCATGTAGTGCAGGCAAGTGAGCTCTCAGGGGAACAGCCAGCATTATATGTGTGCTGCAGAGGCAGATACTGTCCCATGTGTCCAAAGTGATAGGTCCAAGTTGTTTGCATCTTCTGAATTTGACCAATCCATGGAATAGCAGCACTAATACACGCCCACAGCATCCTTCAAATCTTCAACTTCATGACACCCATGATTTTGCAACATTGTTGTGGCTGGCCAACTGAATTCACTGCATCAGACTCGTTGGAGCTTCGAAAATGCGTCCGTTGCCATGCCAGGCCCCAGCCAATGTGTGCGCACCATTCTGTCCATTGCTGTACAACGCGTACCAGGCATACAACGCGTACCCGCTCACATACAATGCAATGGGCCGGCCGGGCACACCGATCGGTCCATTGCTCTACAACGCGTACCAGGCATACAACGCGTACCCGCTCACATACAATGCAATGGGCCGGCCGGGCACACCGATCGGTCCATTGCTCTACAACGCGTACCCGCTCACATACAATGCAATGGGCCGGCCGGGCACACCGATCGTTCCATTGATGTACAACGCGTACCAGGCATACAACGCGTACCCGCTCACAGACAATGCAATGGGCCGGCCGGGCACACCGATTGGTCCATTGCTCTACAACGCGTACCAGGCATACAACGCGTACCCGCTCACATACAATGCAATGGGCCGGCCTGGCACACCGATCGGTCCATTGCTCTACAACGCGTACCCGCTCACATACAATGCAATGGGCCGGCCGGGCACACCGATCGGTCCATTGCTGTACAACGCGTACCAGGCATACAACGCGTACCCGCTCACATACAATGCAATGGGCCGACCGGGCACACCGATCGGTCCATTGCTCTACAACGCGTACCAGGCATACAACGCGTACCCGCTCACATACAATGCAATGGGCCGGCCGGGCACACCGATCGGTCCATTGCTCTACAACGCGTCCCTGGACAGGTCACACGCATATGTCACAATGCTGGTCACTGGTGAACCTATGCCAGCCACATTTACTTTCCAGGGACTCAGAGGCACACCTACAACACCACACCCAGTCCACACTGTATATAAGGCATGTGTGGCAGCATAACCTTATCTGTGTATGGGGGTGAACATGTGGATTTTGGGGTGGCACTTGGGGGCAGACACACCCAGGCTGTGCACGTGTTCATGGGGACAGGGTCCTTTGTGTGTTGTGCACCTGACCACTGTGGTGTGCAACTTTTCATTTCTGAGCATGTGTCATGGTCACATTTCCAGGTTGTGTATGTGTATGACATGTCACATACCCCCAGGCTCACATGTGGGAAGGCATGCACGTCACAGGGTGGCCCATTCCAACAATAGTGATGTCCCTCCACAGTCTGTGTGCATGTTGTGTATCACATGTCTCTGACTCGATGTGCACAATGGGAGACAGTCTCCACATCCACGTGGTTTGTGCATGAACTTTGATGGTGTGTGTGTGTGTGTCACAGACGTCCATGTCTGTCCTGCAGAGGCTACAGGGGCCACTACCTGTGGGTGTCATGTTTGTTTTTCTGACGTGTACATGATACGCCATGTCATGCCAGTGTCCATGTGGCAAGACAGGGTCCCTGGGAATCTACCTGTCAATGAGCTGTGATGCCTGTGGAGCATCTGTCCAGACATGTCACTGTGGTATGTGTGTGGAACGTGAGAGCAGTTAATGGGTACTGTGACACAGCCTAATGGTGTCCCATAGCACACCCTGGACCCTGTTGTCAACACTTGTTGAACAGAGATGTTAGATGATGTCCATGTAGGTGCCATATATGTCCAAACGGAACGACACACACATCAAGTACTTGTGTTTGTTAATGATGTATCATGTGAAATTGAGTATGGTGAACGGCACATAGGTGGGGTGACTGACAATCTTGCTTTCTTCACCTATGCACTGCAGGGCTCCTGCTGTCCATCGACCATTCCCAGACCTGGCAACGATGGTGGAACGTGACAGCATCCGACGGTACCGCTTCACCAGGCAGCTGATTGAGGATTTGGCAGTGCGGTTGGACCCACATTTGCAGCCTGGCCGGCCGTATCCTACAGCGCTGACCCCCAAGGTGAAGGTGATGGCAGCCCTACACTTCTTTGCCACCGGTACCTTTCAACACACTGTGGCAACTACTGGTGGGATGTCACAGACTATGTTCAGCCGTGTGCTACGCAATGTTTTGGGGGCAATGTTGAGATACCTAAACCAGTACATCTATTTCCCAACACGTCAACGACTCACTGACGTCAAGAGTGACTTCAATGCCCTGGGGAGGATGCCACATGTAATTGGCTCCATTGATGGGACACATGTGGCTTTGATACCACCACAGGCACATGAGCAGGCATACCGGAACCGTAAACATTACCATTCGATCAATGCTCTGGTGGTATGTCTTGCAGATATGACCATCTCACATGTGTGTGCCTGTTTCCCCGGTTCGGCACACGATGCCTACATGATGAGGAGTAGTCGCATCCCGAGGATGATGTCACAGATGCAGAACCAGCGTGCCTGGCTTGTTGGTGTGTACTGACTTTGTACCATTGTGTGTGTTCTGCTATGTTGTTTTCCGCACACATTTTCAAATCGGCTAATGTGCAATTGTCTGTCTGTAGGTGACTCGGGATACCCCAACATGCCGTGGTTGCTGACACCCCTCAGGAACCCTGTGACACCAGCCCAGATGCGCTACAATGAGGCACATGGTCGGACGAGGAGGGTGATTGAGCGGACCTTTGGTCTCCTGAAGAGCCGCTTCCGCTGCCTGGACAAGACAGGAGGGGCCCTCCCATATGCCCCAGCAAAGGTGTGCAAGATTGTCATCGTCTGCTGCATGCTACACAACCTGGCAGTGCTGAAGGAGTTGCCTCTCATCCTGGATGACGATGACCAACGTCCCCCACCTGTGGAAGATCCTGGCCTGGGTCACGATGCCAGTGAAGATGATGATGATGATGATGATGATGTCCGCACACAGCTCATCACCAACTTCTTCAGCTGAATGTGAGTCTCCAGAGGGTTGTAATGTCAATGATTTGAGTTTGCATGATATGTGTGTGTGGTGCTCTGGTGCTGTTTGAGTGTGGCCATGTGCTACTTGACTGGATGCGTGCAGCGATGTGTCCTTGCAGGTGGTCTGTACTGCCCAACAGTGTTGATATGCTAACTTGGTTTTGTGTAGTTATCTCGTGACATGTATTAGACATGAGTATTGCCGTTCTGTGCTGTTCTTCAGTGGTTTTGACTGTGTGTCATGTCTGTCCTTCACAGGGTGCTGCCGGAGTTGTCTGATCAACTTGGATCCCCCGAATCCATGATTCAACTTCCAAGGTGGAAGCAGTCGTTTCCCTACAGGTGATGTGCCACACACCCCTGGACTTTCTATCTTCTGCACTTTTTGAATTTGTGGCCACAGCCAGGTTGGATTAGCTTGCATTTGTAGTGGAAACAACATGTTGCAAATGTGTAATAAACCTGTGCTTCACTTTGGGATGTGCGTTGTCTGTGGTCACACATCTGACTGACATTTGCTTACTGCACCTGTGGGCTAGTTGACACAGACTCTGAATAGGTGTGGTGGCTGTGCATTCCACTGTATTTCCTGGCAACATCACTGTGGGCGATTAGTCAGATGGCCCTGGTGTCTGTGTTGTGTAGCCCTAGTGGTGTGTCTCCCTCATATGTGTCACGTCGCCATGACTGACATGACGGTGTTGGACTTGCTGTAGCAGTTAGCATGCACAGTGTCATTTAGCAGATCACCATCTACATGACAAAAACCACGTTGGAATCACAACAGAGGCAGATATGGTGTATTGGTGAGTTTATTTACATACAGGTGTGAGGATGGTGCACAGGATGGTGGGTGCTGTACATAGAAATTGGAATCCAAAGTTCCCATGTGAATTGGAAGTCTTGGTAGCTGAAATGTCCAGAGTAAAGTCCACAGTCATCTGATAAATTTGGCTAACTAGAGCTCCCCATGTCATGTGGGAGAGTTGGGTTGGCTTTGACAGGGCGTGCAGTTTGCACACAGAGGAAAAGTTCCAGAACAGGTGTTGGCTTCCTGGGGGATGTAGATGGCCATCGGCCTCTCAGTTTGGCCTCCTCGGACGGCCCCTCTTCTTGGGGGGGACCCTCAGGTGCAGGCTGCGGCGGTGCAGGGGACCCTCTGCCAGAGTCCTCCTCCCTCCCGGTGGCATTTGCAGTTGTTTCAGCAGCAGTTGTTGTGGGCACACAGGGAGGTGAGGCCATGTTGGTGCTGATCTGGCGGAGGCATGTCAGTATGTCCCTATGCACCGCTGTCAGTTGTTCCAATGTGTCCCACTTGGACTCCATGCCAGACGTGTGTGTCTCGACACGTGACATGTGTGTCTCGACATGTGACATGTGTGTGTCGACACGGGACATGTGGGAGTCCAAGCGGGCATGATGGGCAGCTTGCTGCTGTTGTATGTCCTTGAGGATCCCCACTACCTGGCTGACCTCTCCGGTGCTAGTCTGGTACGCATCCGCGATGCGTGCCAGTTGTGGGTCATCATGCAGTCCAGACCCCTCTGCAAAGAGCGACCTATGTCTACCACCCCTCCCACCACCCCTGGCGACACGTGCAGGACCTGCGGTGGCACGCACAGGTGACCGTGGGCCCACTTGGGTGTTGTTCCTGGGCTCGTTGTCACCAGCTCCAGTTTGGGCCTGGGTCCCTGCGCTGTTGTCATCTGTGGTCCTTGGTCTGTCCGTGTTGGCAGGGGTGGCCTGTGTGTTGGCAGTTGTTGGAGGGGTGGGTGCAGGGGGTGCAGATGTTGGTCCTGCTGGTGCTGCATGATGACTCACACCGGAGGGTCCAGCTGGTTCTTCGCCATCCGAGGAGTGCAGAGGCTGATCCACACCAGTGAGCTCAGTGTTCCCCGAAGCCTGGGACAGGGACTCCTCCTCGTCTGCTGCTGTGTCCCCATCATCACCTGTTTTGGGGAGAGACACAGATTGTATGTTATGTTTCTACTGGCATCAATTGTTCAAACACCTGACAGTTGTGACTGTACCCTCTGGATGTGGGCCAGGACATTGCATTCTCCTAAATTGTGACAGTCAGAGAGTGATATTGGTGTAGCACATTGTCCTGCCAACCTGTGGCATGTCAATGTGAATGTTGAGGTGTGTGCATGACCAGCATTGGTGGTATTTGGTTGCCATCCAGGCCTCCTTCTCCCCCAGCGCAGTTATCCCACCATGAAGCGTGCTTCCATTGCAGGGAGTGCAAGTTGTCTTTCAGGATGTCAGTCAGTGGTGTCCTGCTGTTGGTTGTTGCACAGTTCCCAGCAGGGCCTTGTGCTCCCCCCAGCAGTACCCAGTGTCAGCCATCTTGTGAGTCCTTTTCCACTCCTTGTGATGTGAGCATGGTGGAGAGTGGTGTTGATGGGCCAATTGTGAGGGTGAGCAATATCTGTGCCTACAACTCCCATCATGCTATTGCCTCCACCCCCCTTCCCAGCATGCCCATCCTTCCTTCCTTTTGACTCTGCTTCCCTGTGGGGTGGGGTGCCTGTGCTGACAGGATGGCTGGGAGTGTTGTCCTGGCAGTTGTTTGGCTACAAGTCCCAAGAGTGTCCCTGTGCTTCACACAGCATAACCCTGGGTAGTGGTTCTTTGTGGGATCTTCAGTTAGGATGTGAGGCATTGCATTCTCCCAGGTGGGTTATGTGGAGTTAGTGTTGAGGGGGTGTGTGAGGGGAGGTGCTTGTAACTATGGTCAGTGCTGTGAGTCCTCCTTCCCACCCAGCCAGATATCCCACCATGGAACGTGCTTCCATTGCAGGGAGTGCAAGTTGTCTTTCAGGATGTCAGTCAGTGGTATCCTGCTGTTGGTTGTTGCACAGTTCCCAGCAGGGCCTTGTGCTCCCCCAGCAGTACCCAGTGTCAGCCATCTTGTGAGTCCTTTTCCACTCCCTGTGATGTGAGCATGGTTGAGAGTGGTGTTGATGGGCCAATTGTGAGGGTGAGCAATATCTGTGCCTACAACTCCCATCATGCTATTGCCTCCACCCCCTTCCCAGCATGCCCATCCTTCCTTCCTTTTGACTCTGCTTCCCTGTGGGGTGGGGTGCCTGTGCTGACAGGATGGCTGGGAGTGTTGTCCTGGCAGTTGTTTGGCTACAAGTCCCAAGAGTGTCCCTGTGCTTCACACAGCATAACCCAGGGTGGTGGTTCTTTGTGGGATCTTCAGTTAGGATGTGAGGCATTGCATTCTCCCAGGTGGGTTATGTGGAGTTAGTGTTGAGGGGTGTGTGAGGGGGAGGTGCTTGTAACTATGGTCAGTGCTGTGAGTCCTCCTTCCCACCCAGCCAGATATCCCACCATGGAACGTGCTTCCATTGCAGGGAGTGCAAGTTGTCTTTCAGGATGTCAGTCAGTGGTGTCCTGCTGTTGGTTGGTGCACAGTTCCCAGCAGGACCTTGTGCTCCCCACAGCAATACCCAGTGTCAGCCATCTTGTCAGTTGTTTTCCACTCCCTGTGATGTGAGCATGGTTAAGAGTGGTGTTGATGGGCCAATTGTGGGTGTGACCAATATCTGTGCCTACAACTCCCATCCTGCTATTGCCTACACCCCCCTTCCCAGCATGCCCATACTTCCTTCCTTTTGAGTGGACGTCACTGTGTGTGAGTGTGACAGCAATGGCAAGATGGCTGACAGTGTGGTCCTGTTGTTTGTTGGTGCCCAGTTCCCAGCAGGGCCTTGTGCTCCCCACAGCTGTGGCCAGTGTCAGACATCTTTGAAGTGGCTTTTGACTCCCTGTGAGGTGTGCATGCTTCAGTGCTAACTTGCTGGGCCATGTGGGTGTGAGATGTTGATCTGTGACTACCACTCCCATCATGCTATTGCCTACACCCCCCTTCCCAGCATGCCCATCCTTCCTTCCTTTTGAGTGGACTTCAGTGTGTGTGAGTGTGACAGCAATGGCAAGATGGTTGACAGTGTGGTCCTGTTGTTTGTTGGTGCCCAGTTCCCAGCAGGGCCTTGTGCTCCCCACAGCAGTAGCCAGTGTCAGCCATCGTGTCAGTTGTTTTCCACTCCCTGTGATGTGAGCATGGTTCAGAGTGGTGTTGATGGGCCAATTGTGGGTGTGACCAATATCTGTGACTACCACTCCCATCATGCTATTGGCTACACTGACTTGACCAGCATACACAGAATTCCTTCCTTTCAGTGAGCTTCCCTGTGAGGTGGTGTTCTAGTGGTGGGTAAATATCTGGGAGTGTTTGTTGGTTCTATTTGTGCCACTGCCTTGCTGTATTTGTTGTTAGGTTTGTAGATGTCATGACACAGTTACATATCACTATGAGATGTCAGGTATTGTGTTTGTCTGACTAGCATTCAAATCTTGGGATGGATATCTTTTGGTTGCTGTGTATTTGCTAAGTGTGCATGGTTTGCCTATCCCCTTGACTGTAATGTGTGTGTGTTGTCACACCATATTGTGTATATTAGTTGTGTACTCACCAGGCTCTGGGATGTCTGTTAGTCCGTATACGCTCACTGGTGGTAGGATGGCCCGCACCTTCTCCTCCCAGGGCCTGAGGTATACTGGTTTTGCAGGAGGGCCACTGCCGGCATAGGTTCAACATGGTGATTGTGTGTTGACCCTGTCGACAATCCTCGCCCACATCTTGGTTTTCTGTGACATGGGGGTCTGTTGTACCAATGTACCAAACAACTGTGGCTCTACCCTGAGGATCTCGTCTACCAGGACTTCCAATTCACAATCTAGGAACTTATGGTTCTTCTTTGGGGGCATGGTGATGGGTGGTGGTGGTGATTGATGTGTGTGTGTGTGTGCAAGTGGGGGGGTGTGAGTGTAGGTTTAGCTGGGTGTATGTGAGGGTGCTATTTGTAGGTGTGGTAATGGTGTATGGCTTGTGTGATGTATGAGCTCTGAGTGTGTCTGTGGTTGCTGTGTGATGGTGTTCTGTCTGGCAGGTCAGTGGAATTTGCAAGGGATCATGGTAGGGATTTGTGGCCTTTATGTAGGTGGAGTTGGAGGTGTGTCCTTGTTCCATTTTTTTTCCTCCCTGTATTTATTGGCTTAGTGGTTGCTTGTTTGGCCCTTTTTTTCCTAATTTTTCCTTGGTGTTTTTGGTGCATGTAGGAGTCGTTCTTGTGTCCGAGTAGGACGCTGCAGTTGTCTGGTGCGATCTTGTCCGACTCGTTCCCGCTGTGTGTCAGCTAGGTTTCATATGCGGCGTACGAGTCGGTCGCGTAGTATTGGGTTGCTTCGGCTGGGTTTTGTATGCATGTCGGTCGTACGGCTTGTGCTCCGGGCGAGTCGGTCGTGTTTTGCACACACAGCATCGTACTACGTGGGTCGGAGTTCGCGGGTACGTTTCGTTCGGGTTCAATTCGAGTGCGTGTTGGTCGGTTCGTTTCGCGTGATTTCCCGGCCGGATGGCTTGTTTCCGTCCGGCTCGGTCGGTCGTTTTGAATTCCGTCTGAGTCTGTCGGATTTCACATGCATTTCATCGTACTACCCGGGTCATACGGCGCCGGTCCGAGTCGGTCGGACTAAATTCCCGTACCGAGTCGGTCGGTATGTTTTCCGGCCCGAATCGGAATCGGCCCCTCAGTGTCACTGGAAGCAGCGAGTGAACCACCATGGCATTCTTCAGTGAAAGCTTATGAACCTGAGAGACTGGAATGTAATTGCTTATAGACTGCACAGCTCTGTTCTGTACCTGTGTGCAAACGCAGAACATGATGTTACGTCCTTTTATCTTTATTACTGTTTTATTATTTATAAGGTGTTTGAATACCGAAAGTCACTCTGACATTAAGGCATAATATGCAAACTGGACATTTAGACAAAAGAAATCAGGGAGAGTAAGAGTATAAAGAGGGCCTGTTCACCGACAATGAAAGATTTTAAGAGACCCTCTGAATGTAAGGTGATTTTCTATTTTTATGAGCCCAGCAGTTGTTCTAGAACCTAGACAAAAAAACTGAAAGTGTGCGCATCGGAACAAATCACAAAGGGTAGAGACAGACTTCAGGGCAGCTTTATCAAGACATTGCGCTGCTGCAAACTCTTCAGATTGACACACAGTGGCACAAAGTCCCGAAAACGTATTTACTTTCAAACTCAATTATTTGGTGCATGAAAAGTGCCCTTTTTCAAAGCAAATAGTGCTATGTCCTGCTTTGCATTAATACTTTGTGTCAAAGGTGTTCTACTTGGTTGATACTTGGGCATTCCAGCCCAAGCAATCATGTTTTTTGATGCAAACCCCTATCCAATAAAATTCTCTGGCTTGGCCTTGCATCTAACAATAGCACCTCCTTAAGGCCGGTGCGAAGGGACAAATATATTTCTTCAAACAGTTCAGGCATTGCATGTGTGCTGCCTTGTACAGCACACATTCTATGTGAAATGTCTATAAAATTGTCTTGGCATATAACTTTGTACTGTAAGGCTATATATACAGTACACACCTTAGCTGGCCATCATGCACGCACCATTGTCCAATGGTATGTGCCTGGATCTAGGAAGACTTTTTTTGCTCCAGAGCCGGGTAAGAGAGCAGCAGCAGGCCACATTTTTTTAAGTATGGCGCTGCACTCCTCCCTACCCCTTATGCAACGCGGTGCAGCATCTGTGGTTGCCATGCTGTACTATATTTTAGTGTGTAATACCAATGGGGTAACCCTGTGTCCCTCAGAACCTGGGTATCTATATGAAAAGCAACAATGGTTCTGTCGGGAAAGAGCAATTTCTTCACAAATAACAGATAAATCCTAAAGTATCACATATATTCAATAAGGTTGGAACACAGAAACACAGGCAAGTACTTATTTGCAAAAAAGAATTTTACTTTTTGTTAAATAAAGCATTCTTATTATACATTCATAAGGCTGTAGATAGTAAATGCGGAATCGCGGTGACATGTAATAAGGTGAGAAGGAGTGCTCAGTGACTGTGGTGCAGTGAGTGTCATATATACAAGGTGAAGATAGATTCTGTACAAGAATAGAAGGGAAATAAGCTAAAAGGTGGTCAGAACAACGAAAAAACAATGTCTCCGGTAAATAGCACAATTGCTTATGTGTTTGGGACCGAAAGACTTGATAGAGCTGAGCCATAAACTATCGTCGACGTTTCGACCCCCACAAAAAGCGTTATTGGACATATGTCATGGCGGGTCTTCTTCAGGACTAAGGAGAAGGATGACAGCCTGAAAATGAGAAGGGAAGGTATCAATTGTAGTGTTACAACTGGTGAGAGCAAAGAGCTAAAAAGGGGAGGTAGCAAACACAAGCTACTCACCCAACGTGGGCATGAATTCCCTTAGGATTGCCTCGCTGAGTGAAGGCTTCCAGTTATCTAAAGGAAGAGGGGGGAAGGGGGATTAGTATTGGCACCAACCCTTGAGAGAGGGGGGTGAGGGAGTAAATCAATGGTGGATAATGTCGGGTGTCTAACCTGGTGGTTTCAGGAAGACTCTATGATAATGAATCAAAGCCGTTCACGAGATCATGTGAATCTAAAGGTAAAACAAATGTAAATCGTGAATGTGCATGATGTCAGGAGATGCAGCAATCCAATTGCCTGGAGGCTTGGTGATAGAATGCTTACCTCGGCCGGTAGTGACACGGATGGCCGTTGAGGTAAAATCAGCTGGTGGGTGAAACAGAACACATTAAGTACCCCAATGAGGTGCCAGTCGTGGGTCCTGCAATTAAAGTAGCGTAAGGGGAATTAACGCTGAGCCAGAGAGATTGGGTTGAAGTTGACGGGAAGTAACAAAACTATCCCGCTTACCTGGCAATACGTGCTCACTAGGCGGCAGTCTTGAATGGGACTGTCCGACTCTCGGTTAAGAGGAGAACCGGGAGTGCCTTACATCGATCGACGCACGTAGGCAGCGTGCACGACGTGTGGCAGCTGCTGGATGCTGCCAAACGACTCACCGTGAGCACCTAAGTGTCACAGGTGTGGTGCCAAGCCTCCGTAGAGGTTTTGTCAAGAAATCGACTGATCCGGTGCTGAGAAGTCATGCGTGGAATTGTGCATTTTTGTCAAGAGGGGATATTCGGATACCAGTGTATCTAACTTTGTTGAACTGAGTGTACAGAGGCAAGGAGTGCATCAAAGGTTACAATAATTTCAATGTGGTACATGATAACAAATGTTATTCAAAAAAGAGCAAATAAAACAAAGTGAAGACAGTTGATTCCGCTCCTGTATTAATTAGGCAGTAACCAACATTCGTAACAGATGGTGGATTTAAATTGACCTTAGTCAGTCTATTAACAATGAAATATGAGAATCATGTGTGAATCAAAGTTAAGGGCATGGACTAAGCATATATTGTAAATTATGCATCGATGACAGGTATACAGTCAACCCCAATAGACCGAAACATCTGAATTAAACAAATACAGTAAAACAGTTATGCAGCAGGCAAAATACAGGTGGAGACTCGAAGTGGATGTGCTGGAATGTACAGTCTCAACATTCCAGCTGACCCATTTGCTTGAAAGTCTCCTCTAATTCATTCAGTCCATTGTCGGCTGTGTTCAAAGAATGTATCCACCTACACTCTTTGAAGTTTAGCGATGTTGCAATTGCACCACCTCCTGGGTGCGAGCGTATTTTTTCCAATACCCATCATTTAAGGCTTTTGGGTGGATGACCCTCGTTGTTGAAGTGCTCAATCAGAGGGGCACCTTGTACTTTACACCTCAACCTGCTCATGTGTTGCAGTATCCTTGCCTTCACCTTCTGCGTAGTCTGTCCTACGTAAAGCTTGTCACACAGACATTGGATAGCGTATATGACATTTGTACTGTTGCAGTTCGTGTGTAGTGGGAGATTGTATGTCCTGCTCTGGTAGGTGAATGAGGTGCCTTCAACAGTTTGAGAGCAAGTCTTGCAATGGCTGCACTTATGGTGACCAGTCAGGGGAGGTAGATTAAGCTGACTTCTAATATCAGGTGGTTTGGGTGGCTCTAGATATGCTTTGACCACAAAGTCCTTGATGTTCTTGCCTCTTTTGAATGCGAAGATAGGATCCTCAGTCGTGCCCAGTTCGCTAGACACCAGATTCCAATATTTTTTCACTATCTTCTTGATTTTGTTACTTCTAGGATTAAATGTGGTAACACACACGATGTTATCCTGTCCTGAAGCTTTTGGTTTCACTTGTAGCAGGGAGTCACGGGGGCAGTACCAGGCATGTTTTGTTGCTCGTTTAAGCAATCCCATCGGGTATCCTCTCTCCTTAAGTCGTTTAGTGAGGATCTCTGTTTCTTTAAAGAAGTCTCCCCTCCGGGTGCAGTTTCTTCTGAGCCTGAGAAATTGGCCGTAGGGTAGGATGTCCCTGAGGCTTCTCAGATGGTGTGATTCATATTTAAGCAATGTGTTACGTTACGTTGGTTTCCTGTATAGGTCCATGAAGAGTAGTCCCTCTTCAACTCCGAAGGTTAAATCCAGGAAGTTGATAGTTTCATTGCTGTAGGTTATTGTGAACTGGATATCAGCGGATCTGTTGTTGAGCCAGTCTTTAAAGTCAGTCAAACTTGTTTCCGTGCCAGACCAAATCATTATCACATCATCTATATAACGCTTCCATATGGCGATGTGGTTTATGAAAGGGTTATTGAGATTATATAGATGTTCGGCTTCATAGGAATCCATGAAGAGGTTCACCAGGCTTGGTGCGAACCCCGCCCCCATTGCAACGCCCTTGCACTGATAGAAGTACTGGTTCTGGAAGAGGAAGTAATTCCTAGTCATTGCAATGTTCAGAAGAGATATCAAGAAATCAGTGGGTATCCAATGTGGTTTAGGGCGTTTCTTTAATGCTTCCTTGGTCACTTCTAAGGCCCTCCTCTGTGGGATGCTAGTTTAAAGGGATGAGACATCAAGGGTAACCATGAGTTGGGTAGTGACATCAAACGGTTGGCCTTCCAGTAGTTGGATGATATGCATGGTATCTCTTACAAATGATTTAGTTTCGGTAACCCATGGTTGTAGGAAGTTGTCTATATATTGGTTCCATGGTTCCAGGATTGAACCACGACCCGAAAGTATGGGTCTCCCTGGTGGTTTGTCAAGGCACTTGTGTATTTTGGGTAACGTGTAGATTGTGGGGTTTCTGGGCTCCTTTTTGTTGAGAAAGTCATGTTCGGGTTGGCTCAGGTAGCCTTGAGTCAGGCCCTCCTTGGTGAAATCTTGAATCAGTTTCTCAATTTGTGGTGTAGGGTCCCTTGGTATAGGGAGGTAGCTCTCCCGAATGCTCAATTGTGGTAGTATCTCGTCTATGTAGTCCGGCGTGTTTTGCACTACCACCGCTCCACCCTTATCTGCTGCCTTGATTTATTTTTTATTTTTTTTAGTGTCAAATATTTTTTATTAACATTTTCGTAACAGAAACACATTGCGTGGTAGTACATTGAAATTGACTTCATTTCGTGTGTTATTAAACATCGGGAATTACAATCATTTCTCTGGGTTGACATCTATCTATTACATAGTACAATCACTTCAATGAACAATATCACACTAGTTTGCATGCATGTCTTTTCATATGAAGATGCATCTCCTTCCTGTTGCGTACTGACGTATTAACTACCGGTCACGGTGCTTAACTTATAACTGGGGAGTGAAACTGGGTGATGTTCGTGAGGTCCAAGATATGTGGGTCAGACGGGGTACCGGTGCTACTGTGCAACCTGCTTGTGGGTGTTGCAAATTTCTGCGTATTGGGGCCTATCCTGCTGTTACCGTCTGTCTGGCTGTCCTATATAGTACGTGGTTGCGTTGTCGTGCGCCGTTGCGCATTAGCAGTAGTGGGAGAAATAGTGGGTGTGTTTTCGAGCTGGGCCTGTGGTTGTGAATCTGCTGGGGCTTGCGATGAGGTGTCTGGATCGTCACGCGTCGGTTGTTGTTTGAATTGGTGTAACAATAGGGTCCACTCCATGGATATGGGATGTTTGCGAATCCCTTTTACTTCCTCCTCCCTAAGTGTTTCCTCCTCCGCTGCTGCCCATTTGTGCACTGCTCCCACCCATGCTGCTATCGGGGGTCCCGTGGGGGCCCGCCAGTGCATTGCTATTACCCTTTTAGCTAGTAGTATTGCAAGTGATGCAAATCGGATTAGCACTTTGTGCTGTTTCCGCCTCAGGAAGATTCAGAGTGTGCAGGCCTCCCATGTGTTCATGTTAGTTAAACGCGTGAGGTCCCTGAGTGTCTCGTGGACAGTGTTCCAGTACGGTTGTATTGTAGAGCAGTTCCAGAACATGTGATGAAAGTCCTCGTCTGGTGATTGACATCTAGGACATAGGAATTGGGTGGCTGGATAAAATCGCTGGAGACGTGCTGGTGTTTGATATGCTCTAAGCAATATATAAAATTGTATGTTTTTAAAACGCGCGTTTCGGGACACCTTCTCGGGGTATTCAAGTGCTGTCTCCCATTCTTTATCATGTAATTGGTGCCCTAGCTCTTCCTCCCATGTTACCCACAGTGCATCTAGGGGTTTGTTCATAAGCTCCCATATGGCTTTATAAAGCCAAGTGATCAGGTGCCGACCCATCCCCTGTGCATGATTGTGTGAAGGACCGGATGGATTGCTGGTTCTCCTTCTGACAAATCCTGATATGGACGATAGCTCTCTATGATTTGCCTGTGGAGTAAAAATTGGCCAGGGGGAAGATCAAATTCTTCCATTATCTGGCGATATGGCCTTAACTGTTCGTCCTCAAATAGGGACTCTATCTTGGTTAGAGAGTGCTCTGTCCAAATGCGGAGCATGCCAGTTGTATAGTATGCCTCTCGTCTGGGCCAGCCTACCAGTGGCAGTAGTGGAGTATACAGAGGTGCCCCTGCAGACATACGGTGTAACCTCTGCATGCATTTACGAGCCACCGACACCTGTATTGGGTATGTGCGCCGCGGCTTAGTGCCTGGCAGTAGCAAGCGGCGGATTTCCGGAATGGGGATAGGGCCCATCGCTGCGAGTGTCTCCCCCACGTGTCTACCCGCTGTCCAGTAGGACAGCCACTGCAGTTGCGACCGCCAGGAAGTATGATTCAAAGGAAGGTGCGCCCAGCCCTCCCTGGGCGGTGGGCAATTGTAACTTCGCTAATGCTATTCTATGTCTGCCCGCTCCCCAGATCAGCGAACTAAGGAGCGAGTCTAATTCCCGGAAAATAGCTCAGGTGGTATTACCAGTAGATTCGTAAAGTGATACAATAGCCGTGGAACTATTATCATCTTGGCTAAGGCCACACGTCCTATCGGGGCCAACAGGAGGTTCTTCCAAAAACCCACCGCCGATCTAATCCCGGCCAGCGCTCTACGGTGATTGCCCTCGAACATATCGTATAGGGAGTGATATAAGCAAACCCTGAGATATCGGGGGCGCCTGCGCTCCACACTATGGTCTGCTCACCTATCTGAACGTCCTGGGGGGTAAGGTCTGGGTGTAGTGGATAAACCGTGGACTTGTCCCAATTCACTCTGAGCCCGGATGCCTCTGCAAATTCTTCAAGTGTTGTCCATATGGACGTCAGATATGATGTTATGTCCCGTACATAAGTTAAAAGGTCATCAGGGTACATGGATACACTCTGGGGCATATTCTCAAGGACTTATCGCCGATTTATTGGCACTTTAGCGCCGCAAAAGTGGCGATAGATTTATCGCCCTATTCTCAAGCTGGCGCAAACTGCCGATATCACCAGTTTACCAGCGATAGCTGCCGCAAAAACATCGCCACGGATGAGTGCGACAACTAACGCTAATGATATGCAGAGTAGGCATTCCCGTGCAAAAACACACGAAAACACCACTTCGCGATATTCTCAACGACCAGCCAGATCTGCGATGCGAATCAAGAACAGGCGATAAGGCGCGTTAGCAGCAGGGATTTAACACCTGCCTTTTGCTGGTGTTAAGCAGGACGACTACCTGCAGTATGAAAGGGAGCCCAGCCCAGAGCCACATCTAAAGACCAACAGATGCCATGGAGCCAATGATCATGCAGCTCGGAGAACCAAGAGGGCCACAACACCCACCGCCACCACTCCCAGCCCCCCCCACTGGACCACCCCCCCTGGATTACCACCTAGGCAGTGCAGGACAGCGGACGACCCTAAAACGCACCAGCCCCAGAGACTCAACACCAGAGGAAGCCATTGACCAACACTGGCTCAAAAGGACAACCATCCACCGCATCCTGACCCACATTGCCCACAGGCTGACGGTACCAACACAGCGGACAACCTACATCCCCCGCAGACAAAGCTGCTGGCTGTGCAGCACCTGTTGGCCCCTGGTACCTTCGAACCAACAACTGCCGGAGTCGGAGGAGTCTCACAGCCAGCCCCATCAAACTCCCTCACATATGTCATGGATGCATGTCCACAAAAGCAACGGCAGGCCCCTGTATCTGCACCACACGATAGTCCAATTCGTAGTGTACCTGCGCAACCAACCCCAATGCCAGCCGTGCTAGACGCCTCCGTGCCCCAGACCCAAGATCGTAGTAACCGAAATGTGGGTGCGCCAGGTCATGAAGTCCAGTAGTCAACAGTAGTGTAAAAACAGAACTTTATTACAAATACACAAACAAACGAAATGAAAAGCTCAGCCAACGCGTTCCATTCCCAACGGGGAACTTCAACAGGGCAACGTGTCTTCAGAAACCTGTGGGAGAAATGGTGACAATGGTCAAACTTCCGTATAGTCACATGCCTAATCTGGTACAGTGTACTTCACTTGGACAAACCGGAATGCTCACAGGCATGATAAACCATGCATGAGAAGACCGTAACAGAAGTTCGTGTGGCCGTAACCGTCGTAGGAATGAAGAGGAAGGTAACAACCACACAAACTGCTGTTACGGTCAAATCATGCAGGACTCTTCATACCTGAAAGCATCACGGTGTGTGTCAGCTCGGTACCCCTGCCCCTCACTCCCCCTACACTGCGCAGGAACATCTTGAGACCGCGCAAGGGAACTACGCCATAGCTGGCGTCACGCACGTGTTTGGGGCAATTCACAGCACACATGTATAACTTGTGCCCCCTGCCGACACTGTACACAATCACGGCAACAGCAACCACACGCATGCCATCACTGTGCATACAAAAGTGGACCACCGTGGCCTGTCCACCAATGTCGTCGCAAACTCCCCAGGCAGTGTGCATGATTCCCACATGTCCGCAAGTCCGCCACCAACCAGCGCTTTGAGGATGGCCCCCATGGAAATGCACTGCCCATCGGCAAGTACCAACTGAACACACCACACACCTCAACTCCACAATCCCCCAACTCACAACTGTGGGAATGCACACGTCACAAATCAACCACCAAAGTGACTACTGCATGTGTCTCAGTCTCCGCCACAACCTGTCCATAGGCCTACACACACGTGGCCAACCACCTTCAACGGGCACATTCACACTGGAGACGAGGTGACTACGTCCCAAACCAACCCGCACACATCACGATCATCGCATGCAGGGTAGTGTCAGCAAGGGTGGCACCCCCACCCACGAGTCCGCCGCCGTGACTGGTGGTGCCTGCGCGATCCTGTGCGCCTGCTGCACCCCAGCCCTGGTCCCCAGACCAGTCCTCCACCCAGCGATGTCTGGCCGCCCCTGCGCACCCAGGCCTCAATGCTCACCTGCCGCCACCGGCGTGTCTCCAAGAGGGCCCACCACATGCCGGTGCATTCTCCTCAGCCGATCGCTGGATTCCACGCCACAGGCCCCCAGTGCACCCTGCCGCACCGCACCACGGAGTCATGTGTGTGCTGACTGCTGCCTTCAGCGTGCACTACGGTCCAGCAGGACTCACAATTCAAATTGAACCACGATTAGCAGGATGGCTCATCGAGGCCTACGCATCATCGCAGGCTGCACACCCGCTCAGCTCTTCAGGTGCCACTAACCCTGTGCAACGCAAGTCATCGTCACGTGGTGGTAGGCCCCTGCCAGCCACAGTGCAGCGGGTGCCACCAACTCAGTGCACCGCAAGTCATCGTCCCGTGGCGGTAGGCCCGTGCCGGCCACAGTGCATCGGGTGCCACTAACCCAGTGCGCCACAAGTCATGGACCCTTTATGATTGGGTCTCGTGGTGCGGACGCCATCATGTCATCTCCGGCAGTGGGGAATGTGATGTGCTAGACCCCTTTTATTGGCAGGGTCACATGTCCTGTGACGCCTGTGCTGGATGGGTGTGGTGTGGGTGTTAACCAGCCCTCAGGGAGTGGCTGTGGCATGCTGACAACTAGACCAGTGATCAGCAGATCACTACAGGGAAGACCTGGGACATGTAGCTTTGTCGTCTCCCCTCTGAGCGTAAGCGGAGTAGACTGGCCTGGCGTATGGCAGGCCAGCGTAGGGGTGGGAACAATGAGCCCGGGGCTCTGGGCATGCTTCAGTTCTGGGCTGGACAAGGAAGTAACTGATGCTTGTGTCTCTGTTGTAGTGTCTACGTCACCCGGACCGCAATCGGCAATGTTGCACCCTGTGACTCAAGTCCCACGACATGAGCAACAGGGACGTAAGGGGGAATCACTGACCCTACATTCATCCATACTCTCATACTTGAATGATCAAAGACATGAAACATCTGTGTGATTCTGAATGTTTAATTCACATCCAGTGGAGTGTTGCAGCTGGAGCAGTACAGGGCTTTGCAAACCCCACTTCACATTATTGGCCCGTGGAGGGCCAGCCAGAGTCCTTCAGGGAATGACAAGTACATCGGAAGAGGAAGAGTTCAGTCCGCAGTCTGATCGATGTGTCATTGGTAACCAAACAGAAAATGGCAGTCCATGTCGAGGTCCAGGGTGAGTGTCGTAGAGTGTATCAGGGGACAGTGGAAGGTGATGATGCAAAGGGCAGAACCAAGCAGAAACAGGCCATATGGTGGAGATGAATGCTATTGCCTCCTCCTTACCAGCAAGGTTGATTCACCCGCATCTTCGTCCTCTGATGTCACATGTGCCTCACACGTGGGTGGTGGTGGATTGCCTGCCGCACTGTGTGCCACTGACACATCGGGGGCCGGAGGTGGATTGCCTACCACACTGTGAGGCACTGACACATCAGGGGGCGGAGATGTGGATGTAGAAGCAGCAGCAGCATTCATCTGCACAAAGCCTTGAGGCTGCTATGCCATGACGATGTGCTGCAGGGCATGGAAGGTCCCAGCCACATCTCGCTGGTGTGCAGCCATGGCAGTCATTCTTTCTGCCGTCATCCGCTCCATGTTCTCCATGAGCCCCCGCATGTGTCCCAACTCCCGGCTGACATCGCTGGAGCCACTCTGACTGGACAGTTGTTCTTGTCTCAGTATCATGACTCCAGCGATATCAGCCATGGATCATTGGAGAGCATGGAGCAGACTGTGGGTGTCCATTAGGGACTGTAAGTGGTCCCTGATGGGAATCAGACACCCATGTATGGCATCAAGTTTGGCTGCCATGACGTCGAACCCCACCCGCACCTGATCAGCCATCTTCTCCTGGACCTCTAACACACGGCGTGGGAAGGCCATGTGTTGTTCGTGGGGGTCCTGGGAGACAGCCGGGGTGGTAGGTGCTTCCTGCTGTGTGGTCTGTGCAGGGGGTGGGGTCTCCTCGATGCAGCTGGGCTGCCCTTCTCCTGGAGATGGGGTGCCGAAGCTGTCAATGAGGATTTGGAGGGCTTCAGTGTCGATGTTGGGGATGTCCTCATCGTCATCAGTGAAGAGTTGTTGGGGCTGCTCTGCAGGAGGTGTTGATGCTCCCTCTGCAATGTGAAGGGGAGATGCAGTGTTACATTGTGTTCACATGTATGTTGACGCATGGTACAAGTTCACATGCAGACTGCATGACAATGTACATTGTGACTGTTTAGGAGGAGCTGCCTATTTGATGCGGGACAGTGGACATTTCGTCAACATCACGGATATGTGTTTGTACTTGTACATTGACATCTCACATTTCCCTGCTATGCCAAATGTGCTTGGCCAGTTTCTACACACAAGCGGCACCTGTTGTGTCCTCTGCCCTGTTGTAAACGTGTTGCAGTTTGTACCACATTGTTGTCAATGCTGATGTGCTCTGAATGTCATGTGTGTGAGCTGCATTTTGGGAGAGTCGCCCCTGCAGCTCTGGTTTTGCTGCCCCTTGTCCCTTTCAGGCGGTGTGCCTTTGACTTCTGTGCCCATACAGTACTGAGAGTTTGCAGACTTGGGTGAATTTGTGTCTTGGTGGGAGTTGGGACTCTGGGGCATGGTTTGTCCGCAGATGTGTTGTTGACGTCAGGGGTTGTTTGTGCAGGTGGATGTGTCAGAGTGTGACCTGCTCCTTTACGGATGTGGTCCACACTCAGCCACCTCAGTGTGGTGGCGTGCACCATGTCATGATGATCGGACTGCAGCCATGCTAATCGTCATGCAGTGTCACTTGCATTGTCAGTGTGGCTCACAGACACGCCGCTTTGCTGGGTTTGGCACATCTGCATGGGTTGGTTGTGAGATTGGTGATGTGTGGGAAGGGCCCCTCTGGGCACATAGTCGACGGGGGCCTACTTGCTGTTTCTAGGTGTGCTGCAGTGTGCCAAGGGGATCAGGGACATGATCCAGAGTCATTGTGGGTGTGCACTGTGCTGTACTTAATTGTGCATGTGTGCCATTGTGCCCATCTCCCCCGTCCCCCAGTCCCTGGTCGTTACTCACCCTGTTGCTGTTGTGTCAGGTCATGTTGAGCAGTGTCCGGTCCCCCAACTCCTGCCACCGTCTCCCCACTTATGACTGTGGACACCATTTCCTCCATCTCATCCAGCTCCTCCTGTGGCGCTGGACTCCCACCTCCAGTCTGCATTGCTACCTTCTGGTTGTTGGCGAGTTTCTACTTGGTCTTGCGCTTCACATCATTCCAGCGCCTCTTGAGCTCTTCCATTGTCCTCCTCAGCACTCCGACTGCATTCACCTTGTCCAGGATGGACTGCCATGTTGCATTTTTTGTTGCCAATGACACAGTGGAGGTGACGAACAGTTGTTGATGGTGTTCTATCACCTCCGTGATCAGGATCCTGTTTTCCTGCGGACTGAACCGCGTCTTCCTCTTCTTCTTGTCCTTGCCCTTCCCTGTCCCCGAGGTCCCAGGCTGCTCCTCCGGGGGGCTTGCGGGGTTCTGGCCGTCCTCTGTAGCTGCTCCGGCTGCCTCCATTGTGCTTCGCTGTAGTTTGATTTTTGTTTGTGTTTTTTTTTCTTCTGCTTTTGTATTGATTTTTCCCGCCTGACGTGTGTGATTTGCAGGCCTGGCGCTGCTTTTCGCTGATTGTCTTATCGCGGTTGGGCCCATCGCAACTTTTTTCGCGTTCGGGTTTGGATTTTCATCGCCGACCCGGTAATGTTATCGCGGACATTTGACGCGTTATCAGGAGACTATTGCATGTTACCCCCGTGGTGAAAATACGACGTTAACACGGAGTTATTTTCCCGTGATAGACGGCGATATGAAAACTTGGGTTAACCTATTTTGGCGATGTTTATCGCACGTTCTTGAGAATATCCCCCAATGTGTGATACCCGCTTTGGGGATTCCCCAATTTTCCCCCTCCTGGTGTAAACGTATGGCTAGGGGCTCTACGGCTAGGGCAAAGAGCAGGGGCGAGAGTGGACAACCCTGTCTCGTGCCTCTCTCCACCTCAAATGAGGATGATATGTAGCGTCCCATGCGGATGCGTGAGGTAAGTTTGGTGTACAGGAGTCGTGTGTATGCCAGGAGGGTAGGACCTATCCCTATCCGTTGTAGGACCGAGAACAAGTATGGCCACGTGAGAGTATCGAAGGCCTTCTCGAGGTCCAAGATGAGACAGGCCGCTCTGGGAAATGCGGTGCTCGCTAGATCCTGTACATGGAATAGTCTGCGTAAGTTTTGGAAAGTGTTTCTCCCTGGGACCAATCCGCATTGGTCCGGGTGGACCAAGGGTCGCAGAATTTGCTTATAGCGGTCTGCCAATATCCTCCCTAATATCTTACAATCAGCTTATAACAGCGTGATGGGACGATATGAGGCTAACTGACATGGGTCACGGTCTGGTTTCGGGAAGGTTACTAAGAATGATTCCCGAAGGGATCCCGGGAGCTCTCCCTTTTCCAACGCGGCTGTGAACATCTCCACGAGGCGGGGGACCAACAGGGGGGAAAAGGTTGCATAATATTCCAGGGGGAAGTCATCCAACCCTGGTGGTTTGTTGCGTGCCAGGGCGTGTATTGCTTGGGTAACGTCCGTAGATTGTATCTCTGTGTCTAGTGCGGTTTTTTCTGCCTCTTCAATTTGTAATATCGTCAATGGGTCGAGGAATTGGTCTACTGCTCCCTGCCCAGTCTGTGCTGGATTTCGGTATACCTTAGTGTAGTACTGATGGAACGCCTGTAGTATTTCTGTTTGGGAACGCACTAGATTACCAGAGGGGTCGAGCACTTCTGTGATTGGTTTTACTTCCGTATCCTGTCTAGCTATCCAGGCTAGTAGTGTTCCTGTTTTATCCCTCTCCTTGCGTACCCTAGTTGCATATGCCTTGAAGTTGTATCTGCGCAGGTCTGAGATAGCAGCTGAATGCGCTGTCTTCGCTTCTGCCACCTGAGTTATAGTCGCCATACTTGCGTCTTCCTGTTTTGTTAGGGTAGCTAGCTTCGTTTCAGCTTGTGTTAGTGCTCGTTCCAGTGTCCTTTTTACCCCCACTATGTGTTTTATACACGCTCTCCGGGCTACTACCTTGAATGCATCCCACTCTACTAATTTGGATGTCGCTGTTCCTGCATTATTAGTGAAGTATTCCTGTATGCTTTGCCCCTGTTCATGTTTGAAAACCTGGTCCATCAGGCAGTCCCGTGGCAGTCTCCAGGTGGGTACTGGGGGGTGGGGAGGTCTCCATTGTAGTCTTAGTATATGGGCGTCATGGTCGGAGAGGACCCTACCTAGGTAATCCACGTGCTGAATTTTGGGTACTGGTGACGCTGTGCACAGAAACCTATCCAGTCTTACCCGTAGATTGTGTGGGATGGAGTGGAACGAGTATAGTCTGGTTTGCATCTATGAGTGCCCAATGTGCGACCCATGTTTGAAAACGTTCCGTTTGCTTGTGGGCGGGAGAATGTGCAGGTGGAGGGTGGGATCGGTCAAGGACGAGATTCAGTGTGCAGTTATAGTCGCCCCCCAATCTCCACGGTGTATATGTGAATTGGGCTAGAACTCCTGTTAGGTGGTCCCAGAACCTGTCTTGCTCAGTATTTGGGGCATATATACTACCCAAAAGTATTGGTTGCCTGTCTAGGAGTCCTTCCAAGAAAGCATACCTCCCCTCCTTGTCCACCACTCTCCGGAGTTCTTGAAATGGGGTTTCCGGCCTGACCCAGATCAGCGCCCCTCGTGCATAGGCAGAGTATGACGTAGCACATATGGTCCCACGCCATCTGGCCCGTAGTTTGTCTATTTCCGGTGTGGTTAAGTGCGTCTCTTGTAGGAGAGGGATCTGTGCGTTCTGGCGTTTGGTGTAGGAGTAGACAGCGTAACGTTTACTTGGTGTATGGAGGCCCCTAACATTTAGCGTTAAGATGCTGGCATCTGTGTTCTGTGTTCTGGCAGCCATTCCGTGTTGTCTGCGAGGATCGGTGTAACATGTACCGGCTGGACAGAGGTGCCCGGTGATTCCCCAGCAGGCTAGTGATCATATGTAAAGCTCGATGTTGCCCGTCTGTGTGGTGTTGTTAACCAGTGGTGTAAGAGTCTTGGAGGGGAAGGGAGTAAACTCAACAGGGGGAACAGGTCCCAACTTTGGGGACCTACCGCACGTGGCGGTACGTCCAAACTAGACATGCTGTGTAGCGTTAAGTCGATTTAACCAAATAAAAAGGGGGGGTCGCGGTTTCAGGTACTAATGATCAACCTCCTGGGCAGCCTTAGTTGATCAATGGAGTGTGCTCGGTGCCGGCGATTCCCATCGCCAATATAAAACGGAGCCCCACCATCATGGTGTCATATTCTACTCTGGGTCAATCCCAAGCGGCGGGGGAGTGTATGCGTATCACCTCAATTCCCACCTGGTCCACAATAGGGTGTATATGGTGTATTGTATGTCTTACCACCTCATAGTATGCTTGTTAAATGGAGTGTCAGCAGTCTGTGGGGTCACCTCTGGCGGGGTAACCGAGCCGTCTCGGGACGTGTTGGTATCGTCTATTTCATCTTCAGAGGTGAAGATATGAGGGCCCCTCTCGCTGTCCGAGCTCCCCACTGTAGGCCCTATTTCTGCTGCCGCTTGCAGGGCTCTCTGACGTTCCTCGATAATTTGTTCAAGGTTTGGAGGGCCCCTCACCAGTGTCTCTGTGTGGTCCTGGGTGGCTCTGTTCGATTGCTGATGGTTGCCTTTGGGGCCTCACTTGTCGTGCAGGGCAGCTCGGGTTTCCCTGTTTGCGGATGCTGTTCCGCCCAGTCATATGCATCCTTGGGGGTCGTAAAAAAGATGGAGCATCCCGCATACATTATCTTTAGCCGCGCTGGAAATAGCAGGGCATATTGAATCGCTTTTTTCCGAAGCAGGCGTTTGACTTCCAGGAATGATGCTCATTGTCGTTGCACCGTTCGGGAGTAATCCGGAAATAACATAACTGTCTTGTCTTCCACTTATATGGGCCCCTTTTGTTAGGCCGCTCTCAGCACTGCGTCTCTATCCAGAAAATGCAGGAGTTTTAGTAGTAAAGGTCTAGGTGGGTTTCCTGGTGGTGGCTTCCGTGCTGGCACTCTGTGCGCTCTCTCTACCGAGAAATACGGGGTTTGTTCTGAGGCCGGTGTGAACGATTGGAGCCACGATTCCACATGTTTGACAGGATTAGGGTCCTCCACCCCCTCCGGTAAATTAATTACCCGGATGTTACATCATCGGGAGCGGCCTTCTAAGTCGTCCGTTTTTTCCTCCAGGATCTTGACCCTGCGTTGAAGTTCTGTCAGCGTTTCCTGTTGAGTTTTGATTTGGGGTTCTATGTTCTTGAGGGATTTCTCTCCTTGTGTCACCCTATCCGCCAATTTCCGATGGTCGTCTCTGAGCAAGTTAAGATCTGAGGCCAACGCTCCGAATCTGTCTTCTATCGTGACACGTGAGTGTTCAATTGCCGCCAGTACTTTGTCCAGTTTGTCGGACATTGATACTGATGACGCGGCGTCCTCTTCTGTTCTGGAGCTTTTCATTGATGGGGAGGATTGTCTGGTGTGGGCTGGTGTTTGCGGATTCCCGGTGACTCTCTGTCGACCAATTCTTGAGGTCACCAAGGACGCTGTGGTGGGCGGTATCCTGGTTAGCTATACACTCCCCGTGTCGGTGCGTTGATTGCAATGTAACGCTCTCCTGTTCGGGTCCCCCCGATGCTGAGACGTACTGTCCTCCTTCTACCCCGTAACTCTCCGTCCGTCCCCCCGCTGTGTGCTTTATCTGTTAAGTGTCGCCGGCCTCCTCATTTATCGCGCCTCGTGTCCTGGCGCCGATCGCCATGCCTACTGCAGTATGACGGTGGGTACTGACAGGTGGGAGGGTGATTGGATCTGCTGCGATCTTCTGATGATCCCTTTAGGGGACACTTCTTTGTAAGCAGTGAGGAGGGGGATATTACTTCTTTCTTGGGTGTTCTCTGTCGGTCGGGCAACCAGCGGGCGCTTACCTCGCCGTTATTTGGAGTGTGGCGTGGTCTTGGTTCATACAAATCGTAGGGGATATATCTGCTGTCCGCCGGCTTGACGGCTCCGATTCTCTGACGATAACGGAGGGCCTTCCGACCACCCGCCGTATCTCCACTGTCCTTTGGCGCCGGGCACTCCTGTTGCCAGTGTTGCGACGTGTGCCGCGGTCCCTTCCACCGCCGTCGGCAAGATCCTCTTCTACCCCTCCTTTGCTGGGGACAGACGACTATGCCAGTGGGCCTGTTTTTAGGGGGGGGAATTAAGGTTAGCTGATGATGGGCTTCGCATTCGTGTTGCGACCCCTGGCCCTCTACGGGCTTGTGACCAGTCCCTATGTGGCCGCACTACAATCCTGGGCCTGTTCGGCTGGCTGCAGATTCCTGCCAGGGGGTCCTCTCACCACAGCGTTTCCTCCGTGCAGGTCACTAGACGGGCGCCACCGCTCACGGGCCCTCGATCCCCCTGGTGGGAGCCCAATTGCGCTCCGTGTCTCTGTGGGCAGCCTCTTGGCGGTCATGCGCTTGCGATGTGCCGGCCCCCCCCGCCTCTGGCCTCGGCTCTGGCACTCACCGGGGTCAGTCTCAGTTGTCTTCTTCCCGGGCTCTGCAGGGGTCACAGAGCCTCCTCCGCCGCTCCGGGTGCCGCCATCTTAATGGAGGGACCTCCGATGTCGATGGGCCGCCCGGAAGGTACCCTGTGTGTCTGCCTTGCTGTTGCGGTATGGTAATGCCGCTACTTCCAAGCCGCTCTTCTTTCCGGCGTCGGTGTGGGCTCCCCGACTCGGGCCTCGAATCTTGTCGCCGCCGGTGTAAAGACCTAGGAGCCGGGAGCCGCCATTTTAACTCTGCCCGTCTACTCGCCCGCTCTATTCCTGGGCCGATTCTGCATCCCAGCTCCGTCGATCCTGGCCGAGATAAGTGCTGGGACTCCCTGTCGTCCTCCGGACGGTCCCGTCCTGGCAAATGGGAGCCACCGGCAACCGTAAATGTCAATAATTTAGGCTGCCTGCTGGAGCTCTACTCGGACACGACCGCCATCGTGGCTGCTGAAGCCATGCTTCCTCTGCTGCCTTGATGATGATGGTTTTGTTGGCACCCAGGGTCTGTAAGGCCAGTTTTTCTTCCTTGCTGACATTGTACTTAATATACTTCCGATTATCCAGAAGATCCATAGTTTCTCTGAGAACAATTTGCTCATAGGCCAGAATCTTTTGACTCATCAAATATGCTGCCGGGGTGAATGTGGAAGGTGGCCTGAAGGTGGTGGCAGCGGAAGGCGGGTTATATTCTTTGTTGGCAAAGTAGTACTTAAATCTTTGTAACTCCAGTTTGACGTTGAAGGAGTCTGGTGGAGTCATGGGGACAAACGTCAGTCCCTTGGAGAGAATCCGTTTCAAAGCATCTGATAGAGTGTAGCTGGATAGATTTATGATGGAATCCAGAGTGGCGATGGTCGTTACGTCAGAGGGCTCTGTGGTCGTAGGGTCTATTTGTGGATCAGGAAGGAGCAAAGACGGGGTGATGTTGGCCGTTGCGTCGGGGGGCTCTGAGGTCGTAGGGTCTGTATGCGAATCATGAAGAACTACAGACAGGGTGGGCATGGGTGTCACAGTCACTATATCAGAAAGTCTTTCTCTTTGGTGTGTACTGCTGGTCATGCTTGTTACCATCTGTAGGATTGTCTGCGTGTTTGAATCTCGCCGTGTGATTCGGGTTGTTAAAATCTGACACGTGAATTTCCTCTCTGGTTGTTCCTGCCTCTGTTCCAACCCCGTTGTCTTTCCCAGTTCTGCTCTGTCCCACCCCCCCTGTTGGAGGTGCGGTTGCCTTCCCCTAAAAAATGTTGGGTGTCTTGGTATCTGTGCCCCTGATTCCCTTGATGACTTGTGGAGGGTCTTTCTGAATCAGTATCTGAGCCACTGGCTATGGATGAGTCTGAGAACGTAGTGAATCTCCTTGGACCCTGTCTACTTCTATTCGTGAAAAAGCCCTGGCTATCTTGCTGATAGTACTTGTCAGCCAAATAGGGATATGTCACCTTTTTGTCATAATTTCTTATGTCCTTTGTTAGTTTGTCCAACTTCCTATTTAATGTCACTGTGTTGAACTCCGCTAGTGTTTTCTCAGCGCGTTCTAAGGCTTCTTTTGCATTCGTCAGGGCCCTATCCTCGAAAATGTCCCTTTTGATTTTGGCTATCTCTTGTGTTAGCTTCTTGAGGTATTCAATTGCAGTCTCCACTGCAAGCACCATCCAGTGCGTGGAGCAGTTATTTGCAACGAAACTGAAGCCCTCTCTAAATTATTGAATATATGTGATACTTTACGATTTATCTGTTATTTGTGAAGAAATTGCTCTTTCCCGACAGAACCATTGTTGCTTTTCGTACTATATTTTAGTACCTCTGACTAATTATTTGCTAATTCAGACAGCTTATGGTGATAAAAAATTTCTTGGTTAGGCATAGGATTTTAAAATTCCTCCCTCCACTAGCTTTACTGCCAGCCAGTTCAAGCCTCTCCATGTCTCCAGTATTCAAATGAATTCGCAAAGGTTAAATATTTTGCTAAATGTCGGGGCCAAGTCCCAAAGATAAATTTGGTCGTAATTATAAGTTAATAACCAAATTTACCTTTTCTGGCCCTGTCAGGAATCTGCAAAGGAAATCCTGGCAGGCATATATGCACTTACAGGGGTGTGTTTCTCCACCATTCAAGGGTGGGAAGTGAAGTACAAAAGCATGTTTACTTTTTAAGTTAGAGACACCAACAAACATGTACATTTGTGGGCAGTTCCAAAGTCCTCTTGGTCTCTTTTCCACCACCGAAATGGTCAGAGATTTACTCCAGCGGAAGGTTGGAGTGATTGCCCTCTTAGGTTGAGAAGACATTTGGTTGGGGTCAGTGGTGGCTCCTCCGCTATTGCGGAGGAGGGTCACCCCACTGCTTTCTTGCATTGCGAGAAGCAAAAATATAAAATGGTAATAACTTTTAGTTATTACTATTTTATGGTTTTTTTTGCTGGTGGGCTGCGCTGCTATGCTTAAGTGGCAGGGCAGGGGAGGAGTGGTTTGTCCACTCCTGAGTGCGCAATGACTGTTTGGTCGGCCCTCTCGGGCAGCCCAAACCAGTCATGCACACACCCCTGTTCTCCATGCAGGCTGCATGGAGAACATGCCCACCCCACCAGCCCCTGGCTGAGAGCTGTGTCACGGCGCTCAGACCAATCACAACGTTCCATTGGAGCGGGAGCCAGGCTGCCTGCTTCCTGTTCCAACCTGGAGTCGGACACAGGCGAGCAGGAGAGAAGACGTGGGACCCGGAGGCAGCAAGGTAAGTTTTATTTATTTTTTATTATTTGTTTTTTTATTTATTATTATTTATTTTTTTTGACCCGTGGCCGGCCGCCCCTGGTTGGGGTGTAGGAGAACAACCTTCACCGCAAATAGGGCTTCATTCCAACTGTGTCGACTTTTCCATTCAGGAGAATTCTTTACAGGAGGAATAGGAGTCCTCGTGAATAGCCAATGTCATTGCCAGAAGTACGCCTGGAAACCTTCTCCCTGGTACAGCTTTCCATCTATATTTCTGGTGCTGTTTGCAAATCCAAACAGTCGCAAATCTGCATCCGCTGTAGCCGTACTTGCACGAGTACAGGTTTACAATCTTTTTGGGAATCAGGCCCAAAGTTCTGAATTCGCTCTAATGTGCAGCCATAAGCAAAGCGAACCCATGGCCCTTGCATGTTTCAGACATAACATGCTAGCACCTTTAAGCCAAGATGATGCATTTTTAGATGTTCTTTATTAGTGACCGAGTTACCTCTCAGGAGGTGTTCACTGTAGTGGGGTTTTTTCCCGACAGGCCCACATGAACACCCACAAGTGTAATTTAGCAGAAAATTAAATAAATGGTACACATGATTTTTACTGACTTATACTTCCAGTTGTCATACTTACATATCAATTCAGAGTGTAATGGAGTATCAGACAATTTATCATTGGGAAAGATATGAAGATCTTAGTTCAAACCCTAGTTCTCTAGATTTGATAATTGTAGCTCGCTCCTCACAGGATTATCTAGATTCCAGCTCGCCACCCTTAGAGCTGAACTACATGTGGCAGCTCGGTTTGTCTTTTGAATCAAAAAATGTGACCATGTGACTATGGTCCTTTTATCGCTTTAGTGGCTTTCCTTTGGAGTTCGAGCACAATTCAAAACGTCTTGTGTTACCCACAAAGCCCTCCAAACAGCTTCTCCTGCCCCCAGCAGAAAAGCTGAAAATCTCTGGTTGCCGATGTCTCCTGTACACTTCAGATTAAATTTTCGCTGAGCCGCCAGCTTTCAGGAAAGAGCGAATCTAATCATTTTCTGGCAGTGCGAGACTTTGGAATTCACTTCCACCGGCTCTGCAGTCTGCACACCACTGCCTGTCTTGCAACAGTTAAAAGGAACTGAAATCCCCTCTGTTTCTAATGCATTTCCAAGACATAGCTCAAGGTAACATCACCTCCCATTCTATATCCCAAGATACCTGTATCATATACAGTGACCTCTTGTTCTCTCCTACTGGACCTCATCATCCCTTCATTTCCTGTATCTTACTGCATTTGAAGTCTCCTTCCCCCTTTACTTCCCTCCTTACAGACTCCTCTAACTGCAAGTTTGCCTAGACCCTTATTTCACACCCTCCTCCACGGCCACCTAATTTCTTTGGATAGCATTACAGTTATTTCTCTCATGTGAATTTGTATTTATCCAGGCTTATTGTTACATGTTGTCGCTTTGGGGTGATTTCACCATGTATACATTGTTGTTAGATATCTTTTATACCTCCGTATTGTTAAGTCTCAACACATATGTCCTGTAACATATTGTTACTGTATTGTTCTAACTGTAAAGTGCTTTGATGCCCTTGGGCCACAGTCACGCTATATAAAACCATGTAAATAAACTAAATATATAGTTTAACATTACCAAGTGCCAGCTAGATCTTTTTACTGGTAAAAATCAGTCCTATGTCTTGGAAACTCCTCAGTGAATCAGCCGTGTTGGCACACTTTCAGCACAACAAGTGGACATAAAAATGTTGTGAAATGGGTGACCTTTCTTGCTTGCTGTAGATCAGTTTGTAGGACAAGTCAATTGTACCGCTAGTGACAATTTGCTTCATAGTAATGAAATTTAAAATGCATTCGAAAAAACAAGGGCTTAATTGATTGGTAAGGGACATACATCAGGACAATCATAGAGTTAATTAGACATTTTTGCATTGGGGATACATGCCATAAAATGTGTTTCTTCTGCTCCTGCTGTTCAGTTAACCTTGCTTGTGGCTTACAAGTGTTTCTAGAATTGTCACGGAAGGTTGTGATACATTTTTCATCAGCAGTTCAATGGAAAAGAGTAATCTTATTAGATATTTAATCAAGGAATAACATGCACAAACAGCTCCCATAACAACTGTTGTGCCCCCTATTCTTGGTTATTCGCAAGCAGGGGCGCAGCTGTAAATAGTGTAGAAGGTGCCCTCTGCAACCCAATTGTGCCTGTATGTTGCTACCTAAAGGGGCCCTGGGGCCCATTTTTCTTTTCACATTAGGGCCCAAGACAACCTTTTAACACCACAGCTCATCAGAAAGATGCAAGGTACTCCATCAATTGCTTGCTCACATCTCTTTACCTAGTTTTAATTCTGAAAATCAAGCGCACAACAAATGTGGGAGACATAGAAAATGTGACCTGTCTAGCCACCATCTTTTATCTGACGTGCACATCCAATTGCATATCAAGATAAAAAACAGAAATAACTTCACACCAAAGGAAGCAATCTCTTCAACCTTCCATGTATGTATCAGAGTCCTTGTAGCTTAAAACGCACATTAAGATTCGCATTGCGTGCATTGACTTACTTCGCATTTTTAAAAAATGTGATTGTTCTAGCTGCGGCATAATTTATAATGAAACATGGCGAGTGAAATCACTTCTAATAATGAACAAGCATTGGCACAGCCAATGGATCCCGCCTATGCAAAATCTATTGGCTTTGTCAATATTTTTTTACATGCTGCACAGCAGGGTAAGTAAAACAACAGAGAGATGGACATGGATGAGGCAGTGGCTTATAAAAACAATGATGTTTGTTTTAGAAACATTGCGTAGCGGAGGAAGTCTGGGAGGGTGAGTTTAAAAACAAGGGAGAGTGGGAGGAGGGTAGAAGGTGGGTTTTAAAAACTACAGAGAGCTGGAAGAGAGGGTGCGGGTTTAAAAACAATGGAGGGCTGGAGGGGGGGGTGAAGGAGAGGGACTGCAGACACATTCACTGTCTGAAAGTGCATGTCGACAATTTAAAAAAGAGTAAATACAAGAGCCAGCAGCCAGTGGAAGGATACTGACCGCAGACAGGAATCTATATGTGGTCCATGCACCACGGCAGGGACACACGGTGAAGCCCCAGCAGGAAGCTGACATGAGGTGGAGGCTCTGACCAATGATAGGCAAGGAAATTAGAGTGCCATGGAAGCCAACCAGTGGTAAGTAATGGTAAGTAATAGGCGGGCTCTAAGCCCATTTTTAGAATTTTTTTTATTCACAAGAGATTATACAAGCACAGCGCAAGCGCTGTGCAGATGAATCCAAAAAAATTAAAATAAACTTTTTGGGCAAACACGACTCAGAATCAATTCTAGAAAAATAGATTCACACTGCAGTCATTCATTGATCCCAAAATGGTTTAGCTAGCCATTGAATTGAATCCTGAAGGTAAAATATATATATTTTTTAATAGAGTGCTTCACATAACACTTTGGCTGCTTTTAAGCACCACTACAACTAGCGCAGTTTACTTTTACCCAATTTAATTATATTCAATTTACACACATTGGAAGGTAAGAGGACTAAGTATGCCTTACAAGAATAAGAACTCAAGTCCGGCATACCAAACTGAAAACCTTAATATTACCAAAGTCGCTGGCTAGCCAAAAATCAAGTAGCACAAACCTTATCTGGTTAAATGGTATAGAACAGAAAAGCTCTGGCTACATTTTATATATAACAGCTCTGAATTTACTAAAAGCTATTAAAATCTTTTAAAAAGGAATTGATAGCATAACAAAGATTTACCCATTTAATTGAATTTCAGTGGGGATGACTTTTTATAATTATTATTTATGGTGTATGGAAGCAAGCAAATGAGGGGAAACCCCTTTAGGTTTGCACCAGAAAGATCTGAATTACAATATGTGCCTGAAAGCCTTTGCAGCCTCTTCTTTAATACCAAAGTGCACCAGGGGCGAGGAAAGCAGGCACATATGCCTGTTGTGCCCCTGGGGCACTGTATGTAATACAGCCACTTTTGTACTAATGTTCCAACTTTGCAGGTGTTAGCCATGTTTTGATATATTTAATTTTGTTCTGCTAGAATCAGTGGTTCTTAACCTGCATTCAGGGCACCATTGGGGGTCCACGACACCAACTCAGGGAGTCCGTGACTGCTTAGGAACTTAAATATTATTAACACATCAATAAAGTTTATAAAAATAAAGAAAAAAATGTAAAGTCAAAAAACTTAAAACATTCTATAAATGTGAAAGAAATTGGAGGATAAAAATTAAGTTGTTATCCTTAGATTGATTCATCAGAGCTGCAAGTGCACCAAACCTAATATGTATGGAAGATTGGTGAACTCAATTGAATTAGAAAAGGTAAAACCTTCGCATTAGAATTAAAATTTGATTTTTTATATTTCTTTGTGAATTCAATAAAATATTTCATCATGTGTGTATTTGTTTGATGAATGATTGTTTCAGTTTTTTGTGTGTGTTGTTTTGCCGTTCATGTCATCCAACTTGCTTAGGCAAGGACCCAGGAATCCAATAATGACTGATTGCAGGTCACCTGATTCCAATAATGATACAGAGGGGGTCCCCAGATTCCATTGATGATTAAGTGGGGTTCCACAAAGGTCAAAATTTTAAGAACCAATGTGCTAGATGGTTCATTGTACTAATGGCTTCCTTAGGAATAATTCCTGAAATGTGTTGTTTAGCACCTATATATGTGTTTTGTATTGGTATTTTTTGTAGATGTAAGCAGTACATATTCTGTCATTCTTTTGACAGCCTGTAAAAGAATTGTGTTTGCAATGTTTCATTTTTAGCACAGTCTGGTTTGAACTCTGTATTTCATGCCATGTTTCAGAAGAGTAGAAACAGTACCTGATTTGCACCATTAGAACACAGGGGAGAGCCTTTGAAGAAATCTTTGCCTCCTCCCCAGGATCTCACACCAATTGAAGACTTTAGAGAGAGAGAGAGGTAGTGGGATCTACTGGGGAAGGCATAAGGGGAAGAAAAGGTGCAATTGAGAGGTAAAATTTGCCAACTCAAATGAAAACAAAAGGACATGATATGACAAGGTGGAGACCTCACGCTATCAATTTTAGATATACATTAACACCCACATTCCCCATTTGTTCTTGATCATGGATTTCTTTGTACTTTGGATCGTACTGGCAATGAGAAGGATTAGAATGATTGATGTGGTTGGGATAATGGCACAATATTAATAATGGCATTTCTTAGATGTGTTTTTTAATAATGTGTTACTGCTTACCCTAGTAAAGCACTGAGAATAAAGAGAAACTCAATTTACATCACAAGAGAAGAGTTTTTGTAATAGATGATTTGGTAACAATATCTAGACCATAACCATTTGGTCTTGCATGATCCTAAACGTAACATCACAAGTCATAGACTGATAATATACAACAGATAGCCAGAACTTGTTCTGCTCTTACTTTGGAGTGTCCGGTGTCCCAGTAACAAGAAATGGATATACCCATTTAAAGGACAATGAATTGGAATCTGTAGCCTCTAATGGAAAGCTGGTCTTCCTGTAATTAAGAAGTTCCATTGTGATTGTATGGCAGAATATTGAGAACAACAATATTGATTGACAAGAATATTGCGTCAAAGTGTTGTTTACAAAAATATTATGTTTATATACTTACATTGTAAATTACAAAATTATTGTGTCAAAAATATTGTGGAAGAGAATATTGCTCAAAAAAGGTGAGAATTAGTTTTTAGAATGAATATTGATTTACAATTAATTTATTTAAAATATTATATTAGAAAAAGCATTATAGTTTAAAATAAAGTTGACATTTTCTTATATATATATATATATATATATATATATATATATATATATATATACATATATATATATTACCTACTGGCGGTCGCCAGTAGGTAGTTATAGTTAGGACCTATTTTCCATAGGAAAAGCATTTTTTGTTTTCCTACTAACTTTGGCGTCGTTTGACGAATCTCTGCGCAATTTTCAAAACTAGTGGGGTGCTCCGGTCAGCTCCTGTCTTGAAAGTTTCGGGGTGATTTGCGAAGTGGGGGCTGAGAAAAAAGGGGGGTCCCAAAACGTGTTTTCCCCATGTTATTTTCCATAGGAAACTTTAGACACGGCTACAGCCCGAACTGCTAAACAGAATTATACCAAATTTGGCAAAAACGTAGCCCTTGGTTCAGAAAGAGTCCTTTTTGTTAAATGGTGTAAATCCATTCAGTAGTTCCTGAGAAATTCAAAAAATAGAGGTCGGAAAATCAATTTCCCATAGGAAACTTTAGACACGGCTACAGCCCGAACTGCTGAACGGAATTACACCAAATTTGGCAAAAAGGTAGTGCTTGGTTCAGAAAGCGTCCTTTTTTTTAAATGGTGTAAATCCGTTCAGTAGTTGCTGAGAAATTCACAAACTAAAAGTTTCGATATCTAGGGAGGCGGTGGATTCGCGAACCCTCCCGACCACGAGCTTCACTGTGATTGGCTGCCAACACTCCAAACCAGGAAGTGTTGGCAGCCATCTTGTGACTCGGTAGAACCGAGTCACAAGAAAACAGTCAAAACAAAGGTGAAAAACAAGAAAAGGGGGCAGGGTAGAAACACCCTGACCCCCTAGGCCTGCTCAGGGGGTCCCACAAGAACCGCCAGGGCCAAAAAAGCATTTTTTTAAAATAATTTCGGTGGAATTCGTGTTGGGGTCGCAAATCCCACTGAAATTATAAAAAATATGAAGTGCGGGAGACTAGCATAGAGATACATGGAGGGGCTGTGGGCTGTCACGCGTCATTGGGCAGATTATGTGCCGAAAACAAAAAGTGTTTGTCACTGTGCCTGTCAGTCACTGCATCAGGTCCATCTGGACAGTTCTCTCCCTGTACCCGCGCCCCCTCCCAACACTTTAGCAGGCTCTGGCTGTTTTGCCTTTTAGTCCCTCGTCCTGGGTGCATCTCAGTCTCAATTTCAGAAAATGTGTCCTTTTCCGAACCTTGGATAAACATGGCCGTTGCGGACCCAGGACCACCGCCGAGAGCGAGAGTCAGCGAGAGGATGTGGTCATTACTTTCACATAGCAGAGCCATGAGCGGGATCCCTTTTCTCACAGGAGAACGTTTTGGAGACTGCGCTTCTGCTGCGTTTCTAATGACTTTGCTCACCTCCGTCAACCGAGAGATGCATTGGTAAAATATAATATCTCAACAAAAAATCCGAATAAAGTAAAAATATCTTGAAATTGTACCGTTTTGGGGTAGCTGGCCTCCTTGGACCCACAGCACTTAAGGGGAATCCTTCCCCCAACACGTAAAGCGCATGCACAGTCTGCCTTGAGGGGGCATGGCCTCACCCTGACACGCTGAAAAGCGCTAGTGCAAACCCACGGCTCAGGACATTTTGACCTGCAGTTTTGGGGTAGCTGACCTCCTTGGACCCACAGCACTTAAGGGGAATCCTTCCCCCAACCCATAAAGTGCCAGGAGAGGCGCCTGCACAGTCTGCCTTGAGTGGGTGTGGCCTCACCCTGACGCGCTGAAAAGCGCTAGTGCAAACCCAAGGTTCAGGACTTTTTCAGCTGCAGTTTTGGGGTAGCTGACCTCCTTGGACCCACAGCACTTAAGGGGAATCCTTCCCCCAACCCATAAAGTGGCAGGAGAGGCGCCTGCACAGTCTGCCTTGAGGGGGCATGGCCTCACCCTGACGCACTGAAAAGCGCTAGTACAAACCTACGGGGACATTTTGAGCTGCAGTTTTGGGGTAGCTGACCTCCTTGGACCCACAGCACTTAAGGGGAATCCTTCCCCAAACCCATAAAGTGCCAGCAGAGGCACCTGCAGAGTCTGCCTTGAGGGGGCGTGTCCTCACCCTGACACGCTGAAAAGCGCAAGTGCAAACCCAAGGCTCAGGACATTTTGAGCTGTAGTTTTGGGGTAGCTGACCTCCTTGGACCCACAGGACTTAAGGGGAATCCTTACCCCAACCCATAAAGTGCCGGGAGAGGCACCTGCAGAGTCTGCCTTGAGGGGGCATGGCCTCACCCTGAAGCGCTGAAAAGCGCTAGTGCAAACCCAAGGCTCAGGACATTTTGAACTGTAGTTTTGGGGTAGCGGACCTCCTTGGACCCACAGCACTTAAGGGGAATCCTTCCCCCAATGTGTAAAGCACCAGGAGAGGCGCCTGCACAGTCTGCCTTGAGGGGGTGTGGCCTCACCCTGACGCGCTGAAAAGCGCTAGTGCAAACCCAAGGTTCAGGACATTTTGAGCTGCAGTTTTGGGGTAGCTGACCTCCTTGGACCCACAACACTTAAGGGGAATCCTTCCCCCAACCCATAAAGTGCCAGGAGAGGTGCCTGCACAGTCTGCCTTGAGGGGTGTGGCCTCACCCTGACGCACTGAAAAGCGCTAGTACAAACCTACGGGGACATTTTGAGCTGCAGTTTTGGGGTAGCTGACCTCCTTGGACCCACAGCACTTAAGGGGAATCCTTCCCCCAACCCATAAAGTGCCTCGAGAGGCACCTGCAGAGTCTGCCTTGAGGGGACATGGCCTCACCCTGACGCGCTGAAAAGTGCTAGTGCAAACCCAAGGTTCAGGACATTTTGAGCTGCAGTTTTGGGGTAGCTGACCTCCTTGGACCCACAGCACTTAAGGGGAATCCTTCCCCCAACCCATAAAGTGCCAGGAGAGGTGCCTGCACAGTCTGCCTTGAGGGGGCGTGGCCTCACCCTGACGCACTGAAAAGCGCTAGTACAAACCTACGTGGACATTTTGAGCTGCAGTTTTGGGGTAGCTGACCTCCCTGCACCCACAGCACTTAAGGGGAATCTTTCCCCCAACCCATAAAGTGCCTCGAGAGGCACCTGCAGAGTCTGCCTTGAGGGGGCATGGCCTCACCCTGACGCGCTGAAAAGTGCTAGTGCAAACCCAAGGCTCAGGACATTTTGAGCTGTAGTTTTGGGGTAGCTGACCTCCTTGGACCCACAGCACTTAAGGGGAATCCTTCCCCCAATGTGTAAAGTGCCAGGAGAGGCGCCTGCACAGTCTGCCTTGAGGGGGCGTGGCCTCACCCTGACGCGCTAAAAAGCGCTAGTGCAAACCCAAGGTTCAGGACATTTTGAGCTGCAGTTTTGGGGTAGCTGACCTCCTTGGACCCACAGCACTTAAGGGGAATCCTTCCCCCAACCCATAAAGTGCCAGGAGAGGCGACTGCACAGTCTGCCTTGAGGGGGCGTGGCCTCACCCTGACACACTGAAAAGCGCTAGTACAAACCTATGGGGACATTTTGAGCTGCGGTTTTGGGGTAGCTGACCTCCTTGGACCCACAGCACTTAAGGGGAATCCTTCCCCCAACCCATAAAGTGCCAGGAGAGGCACCTGCAGAGTCTGCCTTGAGGGGGCGTGGCCTCACCCTGACACGCTGAAAAGCACTAGTGCAAACCCAAGGCTCAGGACATTTTGAGCTGCAGTTTTGGGGTAGCTGACCTCCTTGGACCCACAGCACTTAAGGGGAATCCTTCCCCCAATGTGTAAAGCACCAGGTGAGGCACCTGCACAGTCTGCCTTGAGGGGGCGTTGTCTCACCCTGACGCGCTGAAAAGCGCTAGTGCAAACCCAAGGCTCAGGACATTTTGACCTGCAGTTTTGGGGTAGCTGACCTCCTTGGACCCACAGCACTTAAGGGGAATCCTTCCCCCAACCCATAAAGTGCCAGGAGAGGTGCCTGCACAGTCTGCCTTGAGGGGGTGTGGCCTCACCCTGATGCGCTGAAAAGCACTAGTGCAAACCCAAGGCTCAGGACATTTTGACCTGCAGTTTTGGGGTAGCTGACCTCCTTGGACCCACAGCACTTAAGGGGAATCCTTCCCCCAACCCATAAAGTGCCAGGAGAGGCGCCTGCACAGTGTGCCCTGAGGGGGCGTGGCCTCACCCTGACACGCTGAAAAGCGCTAGTGCAAACCCAAGGTTCAGGACATTTGGAGTTGCAGTTTGAGGGTAGCTGACCTCCTTGGACCCACAGCACTTAAGGGGAATCCTTCCCCCAACCCATAAAGTGCCAGGAGAGGCACCTGCACAGTCTGCCTTGAGGGGGCGTGGCCTCACCCTGACACGCTGAAAAGCGCTAGTACAAACCAACGGGGACATTTTGAGCTGCAGTTTTGGGGTAGCTGACCTCCTTGGACCCACAGCACTTAAGGGGAATCCTTCCCCCAACCCATAAAGTGCCAGGAGAGGCACCTGCAGAGTCTGCCTTGAGGGGGTGTGGCCTCACCCTGACGCGCTGAAAAGCGCTAGTGCAAACCCATGGCTCAGGACATTTTGACCTGCAGTTTTGGGGTAGCTGACCTCCTTGGACCCACAGCACCTAAGTGGGATCCTTCCCCCAACACATAAAGTGCCAGGAGAGGCGCCTGCACAGTCTGCCCTGAGGTTGCCTTGACTCACCCCGACTCTGAAAAGCGCTAGTGCAGAAGGGACCATTTATTAACTCAAGTAACTATACAGTGAAGACTGGTGGAGAGATGGACTGCGGGAGGGGAAGGGAGGGCACAAGAAGAAAATAGTGAATGAAGTAAAGGGGCCAGTAGCCATGGAAGGATACAAATAAGGACATGGCCGTCATGAATACTGTATGCCTCGCAAAGCGAGCAGCGCATGCGCTGTCTCGTTGAGACATGCAGTATATACAATAGCAGGGAAGCTTCGTTTAAGCTCTGCCCACTCTCCGCACATCTTTTGGATTGGCTTACATCCTAAATGCTGCATTCTGATTGGTTTTCAGCTTGTTAGTTTCTCTTCCTGACGGCCATGTCGTCATCTGTATACTTCCATAGCTATCGGCCCAGGGCTATAAGTGGGATGAAAAAACTAGCGGTTCTCTCAAAGGGGCGTGGCCGATGTAGTTAATGGCGTGGCTGAAAAATGCCTAAGCTAAAAATCAGTGCTTAGCATAGTGGGCCGCCTGACTGGTATTTTGCTGCTTCTGTTATTGTACCCAGATATATAATACAATAACTAACATTACACCAACAACAAGCCAGGAGTATTGGTTTTGTCAATAATTGTTAGTTGCATAACATAAGCAACAACTATGGATTTGTTGTATATAATATTAAAAATGCTTCAGTTGTGAAAGAACTATATTAAAAATAGAGCTTTGGACTTTACTATTTGCAGCTGAAAGGCAATATTTCTCTCCAAATGTTCCCATACCTGGCGTGTCACGCAGTTTTCTGCTTACTTTCCCTCCATGTTAAAGAACAGTAGGTTTCAGGGACGTTATAGTAAGAATTAGCATTTAAAAAACCTTTGAAATTCACTGAAAAAAACATAGGTTTCAGGCACGTTATAGTTAGAAATTAGCATTTAAAAAACCTTAGAAATTCACTGAAAAAACAACAGGTTTCATGCACGTTATAGTTAGTTGGACATTTCACTCGTACAAAACCAGAGAAATTCCGCTGTTATAGTTAGTTCAGCTAACTATAACTCGCGCCCCCGTAATGCACTGCTGATGATGTCACATATTACATCATTCATGACATGGTCAGTGACATCACTGATGACATCACTGATGACATCTAAAATGACATCACTGATGACATCACTGATTACATCTTCCAGTGACTGTGTTTTTCTTTAAAGTTTAAATATGTATTATACATATGCCAAGGTGTATTAAAGAATGAGTGGGTGTATAAGTGTCTGAATGGAGGATTTAGTAGGTGCGTGACTGACTGTTTAAGTGAGTGATTAAACGTGTCTTACTAAATGCATTAGGTTAGTGACTAAACTGTGTGAATGTCTGTATCAGTCTGTCTGTTGTTTTATAAGCTGCTCCATGGGTTGGTCAGTAGCTACATGAGTGTCTATATGGGTTATTGATTGGTTGCCTGAGTATTTGTATGGGTGCCTGGGTGTGTGTGTGGGTGGGTGGGAGGTGTGTGAGTCTGTGCATAGATGTTTGAGTGGTTGATTCACTGTGTGTATGGGTTCAAGAGTGCATGTGGAAACAGCTGTATGGGTGGGTAAGTGTGTGTATCGGTGTGTTGGTGAGTGAATGGATGTCTCAATGGTACATGTCCAAGTAACTATATATGTAAAAGGCAGTGTATGTGAAAGTTGAAGTATATAAATGACTATACGTGAGAGTCAGTGATTGTGAGAGTGGCTGTATGGATGAGTGTGTACTTGTATCAGTGATTGTAGAAGAGAGTAAGTATGCATTTGTTTCTGTTTGAATAAGTGATGTGGTGTGTGTATAACTGTACAGGTCAGTAAATGCAAGTGTGATTGATTCTCTGCATGACTGACTAGGTTTGAGAGTAACTCTGGATGAGTGGTGGTGTGTGAGTGTCTATATAGGTTTATGTGTGCAAATGATAGTGTTGTATTGATGAGTGACTGCATATATGAATGATTGTATGGGTGAATGAGTGGATATGTTTGGAAACCTAGGAATCAGTGAGTGCGTATTTGTAGTAACTAGTATTGGTGTGTCAATGGTTTCGAAAGTGGTAGTCTGTATTTTTTCCAGTGGGTGTATCAAAGGTTATATTAGAGTGTGAGGAGGTGTATCAGATTTTCACGTGGATGATGTCATCAGTGATGTCATTTGAGATGTCATCAGTGATGTCATCAGTGATGTCACTGACCATGTCATGAATGATGTAATATGTGACGTCATCAGCAGTGCATTGCGGGGCGCGAGTTATAGTTAGCTGAACTAACTATAACAGCGGAATTTCTCTGGTTTTGTATGAGTGAAATGTCCAACTAACTATAACGTGCCTGAAACCTGTGGTTTTTTCAGTGAAAATATATATATATACATATATATATATATATATATATATATATATATACATATATATATATATACACACACACACACACACACACGCACGCACACACACATACACAGGAAGTTTTCACAGTGATGGTCTCATTCACCAAAGGGTGCAGGTGCCCAGCACGGGCTGCTAGACACTCCAATATAGGTCGGAACAAACGGAAATAAAGAGACTGTACTGTAGACAGCAATTTACACCAATCTAATCTAGTGCACAGCGATATATTTCAGCTTCTGCAAAAACTTTCCCAAGTAGAGAGCCCAATCACCCTTACAAAAAAAATAGTGTATTTAACCATAGAAATGGTAAACATGCTCCCATTTAAATTAATTAAAAAATGATATTTGTTAAAACTATATTAAAGTAAACAATATTTAATACAACAATATTCTTTAAAGCTATCTTAAATACAAAAAACAATATTCTTAACTTCGATATTCTATTCCATCAAATTTCTTTAGTGACGATATTCTTGACATGAAATTCGTTTCACACAAGGTTCCTGATTCAATATTTAGATCCTTCACCTCCATTGCAGCATAGAACTCTGGCTGTTATAGGGCTGTTCAACAACAGCACTGCAAAAACACTGCAGCATTGCCAACACCAAACTCCTAGAGCTTACTATTGTTGGCAAGCACTGTGAAGCTTCTCCGACCCGCTTTTATGTACATCATAATCAAAGCATTTAGAATGTTCTTTGGTCATGAGTAACGGTGGCACAATGTTTAAATGTTCCCCTTCATGATGGCTTGCACCTCTCACTTGCATTGTTCCATAATCTTGATGCTTCCTGACATGTTCCTTAGAGTAGGGCTTTGTTTATCCCTTCTCTACCATTCATTCTGCATTTTAACTATCCTTCTCTGAAGGTACATTTTCTAAAAGAAAATAAAAAAACTTAATTTCATTTTCAAAATAATAACATAATCTTAATATAGTCTTTCAGACTAACAGCCTGATCGCAAGTTAGGTGGTACAAAATTAACCGAGCCTTGCATGGGCTAATTTCGCTCTGCTTGTCATTAGTGGCTAGGTTTTTCCGCACCTCGAATTACCAGTTCTGGAAAAACCTGGATGAATTTTTCTGGCCTGAAAATTTGTATGAGACTTTGGTTGCAGGAGCAGCCACGTCTCCTCCCATTTTTTTCTAACAGGGTGAAGCATCTAATGCTACCCCCTGCTAAAAAAACAAACAAAACTTTCCCTTCCCTCCACTACTTCCCCCAACCTGTGCACAAATCCAAGCATTCCTTTGCTCCTGTTCAGAGCCGGTGGCAAAACTTCCTGGAATAAAGGTTCTGCGTGGTTTAACTGCTGGAAAACTCCCAGATACTAATTCCCAATTCCATTGAATTTTACTTGTAATTGCATTGTGCTGAGTCAATCAATCAATCAATCAACCAACTTTATTCGGTTTTCACATGTAAAACCATAAAAGCATTCTGATATTTAAAAACAATACATAAAAATTCATAAGATAATTACACAATTCATCACACAGTAATCCAGACTCCACAAAAATCTCTTATAATCCAAAGCCTAAAATACAATATTAAATGCATATTCCCTTGAGCCTAAAATAAAAAGATAAACCATTGGGAGGATGAGTCCCGAGGCCTTATCTAGTGTATATGTATCATCAGGGTGACTAGAATAAAAACAAGCCCTAACAGATACTAACGTTTAATCAAAACAGGCCCTGAACTTCACTGCAGATTTCAGGAAACAGGACAAAAAGAATAGAATCTTCATGCAGCAGTTGTAAATAAATAAGAGCTGGACGCGCCTGCTTGAATTTCAACCTCCTTAAAATAGGGGTAATAAACAATTCATTATAGTTTCCCCTTTCCAGTAATCCTACCACCTTTTCCTCCTTACCTGTTCTGTGCCAATTTCTTGTTCCCTGTAAGTCCCATTTTCCTGGTGTGTTTTTAGTTGTTTTTCTTCAATATTTTTACCTAAAAGTATTTTCTTCAGTTTTGTAAAACGTACTTTCTCCAACCAAGGTTAGTCAGACTGGCGTTCATTATTTTGGGTTTTCTCTGAATTGAGTTATAGCCAGCTAGGATTTCCAGCGACCATGGTGCTGATAACTTGAAAAGAGTCTATTGTGCTAAAGGAAGAACACTAAAAACTTCACCAGAAGTGGTATGGGAGAGTGCACATTTCTCTAAGGTTGCTGTTTCAACTTGATTCCATCAAACACATTTTGTCATCCCAAGATCACCCTCAGTACCTGCTCTGATGACATGTCGAGTAAATAAATTCCTTACAAAACATTACCTCCTGATAACTGTTCATTTGTCACTTTACCATTGGTAGACTGGCTATTATTAGCAACATCTTTTGCAGCAGAATCTCTGCTCTCCTCCTAATCTGATTCCTCAGACCTGTAGGGTGGAAAAATGCAGGCCCCTTCATTAAGTTACAGACAAGTAGATGAGCAACAAGTAGAAATATATGAAAAATGAGGAAAATGGAACTTTGTGCTGTAGTCCTGCAAAACCAAGAGAATTACGACACCTTTTGCTGCTGGAATACTGTGCTGGTTTGACCGCTACAAATGTCATGTAGTTGTGCATATAAATACTGAAGCCGGTTTAAACAAGCATTGAAAATGCAATAGGTCTCGCCTTTGATTAAGTTAAAGCCATTTGCTTTGCTAATGGTATTGTACAGCAAAGCAAATGGCTTTAACTTAATGAAAGGCGAGACCTATTGCATTTTTAATGCTTGTCTCAGGGTGCTGTCTCTTAGGAAAGCACGGGGAACATGTGTCCCTGTCATCACACTTACTCCAAGGGTAGCGTGTTGTCGTTCTACCCATTAGGCACCGCTGTGTTCCTACATGCAATATAAAAGGAAACTGTGGTGTCCCGGAGGTATTTTATTTTTTATGAAACACTAAAGCCTCAAAGTCAGAAGCGCAGGTGGTAGACTGGCATAGGATACCTTTTTGTGTTGTTTTGTAAAAATATACATAATGGCATAAGTACGGCCATTGAAAAACAACAGCAAAAGATCTAGGTGACTGCAAGCTGACGGCAAGCGTAGTTTGATCAAAATATGCAAACAAGTAAGGGTACGGTTCTATCAGTAACTAGCAGCCAGGAAGGAAATGCATAGGCACTATGCACACCAAGTTACAAACATGCAAGCGGTCTAGGCATGGATAGAGGTATGGCCATGAAAGTATGTCCATACGGAAGTAGCCAAAGCTCCAAACTCATGTAATCAGTTCAGCTCAGTGCTTTAAATGGGCCGGTACTGAGTACCGGCACTTCTTAGATTTATCACTCTGAGTACCGGCACTTCTCTACTGCCGTGGAGAGTACCGGTACTCATGAAAAGGTAGGCTCATTGTTTGTGGCTGGTGAGTGGAACGTGTCTCTGGCAGCCAAGGCGCCGCTTCTGCAGCCCCCGATCTGAGCCCCAGCTGAGCTATTCAGCAGGGCTCATTTGAATAATGTCCGGGTGCTCACCATCACTCTGTGCTTGACAGAGCAGGGTCCATTCAGGCCCTGTGCTGTCAATCACATTCACACTATCCTGTGCATTTGTGCAAACACAGGAATCATGTCAGTGCCCTGGCAGTGGCAATCAGGCTACGGCCAGTCCGGCCCTGGTGGCAATTAAAAAAGCCATGGTAGGTGAAGAGAAAAGATGGCTTTTATCATACTTTAGTCTTTTGCGTGTCTGCTATGTTTGTGTGTATGCCTGTTTTTGAAAGAAAAAAGTGAGAGAAAGAGAGAGAGAATCCAGACACTCTCAGGAGGTATTTTAAAGAAAATGGGTGGCACTTTGTTTGTACATGTCTGCTCGGCGACAAAGATTCATAAATAACGTAAAAGGGAGAGTGGGTGGGTGAGTGAGTGGATGGATGAGTGAGCAAGGGTGGATGTATAGATGGATGGATGGATGAATAGATGGATGGATAAGTGAAAGCATGCATGGGTGAAAGAGGGTGGGTGATTGGATAAAAGGGCGGATGATGGGTGGATAAGTGAAAGACTGGATGGATGAATGAAAGGTAGGGAGGATGGATGAAAGGATGGATGATGGATGAGTGAAAGGAGGGATTGAGTGAAAGGGTGGATGGAATAAAGGAGTGAAAGGGTTGATGGATGGATGAGCGAAAGGATTGATGGATGAGGGAAAGGGTGGATAAAGAGATGGATGAGTGAAAGGATGAATGGATAGGTTTGGAGATGGATGGATAGGTTTGGATATGAAGGGTGGATAGACGGAATGGTGAAAAACTGAATGATTGATGGAAGACTGAATAAACGATAGATTGTAAAGGTTAAATGTCGGCCATCAGCAGGTAAATGGTAGGATGAAAGGATGAATGGATAGATTGATGGAAGAGAGAAGAGATATCTGCTGGGGAGGGTCATGATGAGTTGCTTCATTTGCTTGGTGCCATAAGCGCTTTGGTTCGACGTGGGGGTATTTTCAGTTTCTTCCTACTCACGTACTCAAAAATATATAGTATTGTGCCAAACAGCAATTAACAGTATGACATTAAGAAGGTGCAACTATTGCAAAAAAAGGAAATGTTAACATATTATTCCATTTCTCTTTCATTTTGTGTAATGAGTTAACCTGCTTTGTTTATATAAACACATTTCTCATGTATTTTGGTATGTGCTGCAACTAATATAGAAGTTGTTAAGTATCATCATGTCTTGCTCTTAGCACCGCCCCTAGCCCCGCCCCCTCACTACACCTCTAGCTCATTTTAATGAGTACCTGCACTTATTTTTTCCCATTTAAAGCACTGGTTTAGCTGCAACCATGAGCCCCGCAACGAGAGGCCACCCTCATAAAATCAGTCCTGCATGTTTTGGAAACATACTGCAGAGAAAACCTTACCGGCGTGTAACTGTTCGCAGTGTGGTGAGGGGTAAAGTCAAAAACACATTATCAAAATACAAGGAGGAATGTTGTGGTCATACACAGTGCTTTAAATGGGCCGGTACTCACCGGTACTGAGTACCGGCACTTCTCATTTTCACTGCTCTGAGTACCGGCACTTCTCTGCTGCCAAGGAGAGTACCGGTACTCATCAAAGGTAGGCTCATTGTTGCTTTGGCTCACGAGAACGAACGAGGCTGTCTGACAGCCAAAGCGCCTCTAGCCCAAGCTGAGCCACCTCTAAACAATTCAGCAGGGCTCACCTGCATAATGTCCGGTGTTCACCACCACGCTGTGTTTGACAGAGCAGGGTCCATTCAGGCCCTATGCTGTCAATCACATTCACACCATGGTGTGCATTTGCGCACACACTCGAATCCAGGCATCCCGCTGACAGCAGCAATAGCAGCAATTAAGAAAGCCACGGGAGATAAGGAGTGTAAAATGGCCTTTATCCCACCTGAGTCTTTTGTGTGAGTGTCTGTCTGCTTGTGTCTGGGTGTTTGCCTGCTTGTGTGCGCATGTTTGTGTGTGTGTGAGAGAGAAAAGCGAGTGAAAGAGGGAGAGAATCCAGACACTAGGGAGGTGTTTTAAAGGACATTCTTGGAATGCTTTGTGTGAGCATTGCTGCTTGTTTCTGTGAGCGCGCACTCAAGAATATATAAGTATTCGGCCACATAGTAGAAGTGTCTTATATGTCTTGTCCTTAGCCCCGCCCCTAGCCCCGCCCACTTGCTACACTCATAGCTCATTTTAAGAGTACCTGCACTTATTTTTTCCAATTTAAAGCACTGGTCATACATACTGTTAAGAGCAACAATACCAACATGCGACCAGCCAAGGTCTGGACAGAAACACTGCCAACATATTACCCGACTGCAGCCAGTGCTGGCGTGGGAGCTGTATTGGCATAGCATATATATGAATGTATTCATTTGGGTATTGCGCGGGGGCAGCGAGTTGACAGTGTGGGAGGCTCCAAGGACTGGACGGGTTTTGCTTCCGGGTGGCAGAGTGGCACGAGGCACAGCTTGTCTTGAAATTAATCTTGATTTCAAGACATTTTGAAATTGAAAAATCTGCTGCACCCAGTTCTGTAGCCAGTATGCCAGCTAGCTGCAGACCGCCCCAGGGGAGCACCCCCGACATAGGCTTCGTATGGGGAGTCAGGTGGACTTCCTTCCCTTTGGACGGAGGAGTTTGACCCTCCACAGTGAAAAAAAGAATCAATCGGTTATGTCGGGATCCCTAGTCAGACAAAGGCTGGCTCCAGATTCTACCCGAGCTCACCCACTCCCAGGATACCGACCTTCAGGAGATCCTGCAGCCGAGGCCGGCTTGCAATTCCAGTATATGCCCAGGGTGTTAAAGAGCTTTGCAAACGATGTATGTTGAGAGGACAAGCATTTTTACACCAGGAAAACGGTAGTAAAGATAACAGAGAACGGGAGGGGGCGGGAGTAAAGACAACACAGACGACAGGAGCGGGGGCAGGAGTAAAGACAATACGGACAACGGAGGGGGGCGGGAGTAAACACAAAAAAGACAACAGGAGGAAGAGGGAGTAAAGACAACACAGACAACGGGAGGGGCGGGAGTAAAGACAAAAAAGACAACGGGAGGAAGAGGGAATAAAGACAACACAGACAACGGGAGGGGCGGGACTAAAGACAACACGGAAAAAGCGAGGGGTAGAGGGGTACAGGAGTAAAGACAACACAAACAACGGGAGGGGGCGGGTAGAAATTGAACACGGACAATGGGAGGTGGGGGTCTGGAAAGGCAACAACTACCGCAGGGAGGAGGCCGGAGCAAAGTGAACACGGATAACGGGAGGGAGCAAAGTAAACAGGGACAGATAGCAGCAGAGCTCGCAACAGGAACGTTACAATGCAAGCTGAGGCATGATGCCATTTAGCTGTGACCCGGAAGCGTGTTAAAGGGCCAGCCAGGTGGTGAAGTCAACAATCCAGTAACATCTCGCAAACTATTTAAAGCTCAGTGCGCCCCTCTGAAGCAAGGCGCCCTGGGCCGGGGCCCAGCTTGCACATGGCCAGACACGGCTCTTGTGTCACACTTGGCATGGGACCCTTGCCAGCTGTTGCGATGTGCATTCCTGCTCAGGCCTGAACCCAAGTGATGTGGAGTGGGACAGAGCAGCACAGACAGGCTCTGAAGAGGAAACCATGCCTCTGTCTCCGAGGGACATCTCTGTCACTGCCCCAGGGCAGCACACCCCTCCTGGTTTCTCCACGCAGCGTCAGTCCCCATGGGTAGGGTGACCAGATTCTTAAAACAAAAAACGGGGACAGCCATGCAGAGGCCCTGGAAGGTGGGGGCTGGAGCCGGTTCGAGCAGTGTGAGGCCCGGTAACCATTCTCTTCTGACCTCGCGGGCGCACCAGTGAGATGCAATTGGAATGTAAACAGTTCCGGAGCAACCAAGGGTTCTTTTCCGATGCACCATAGGGATGTCACTTCCGGTAAGGCTTCGTCGGGTGTGCCTCTAAGTTTGCGCACTACTTTAAAACAAGCATTTGCAATGCAATACGGATCGCATTTACGCGAGACGTATTGCATTACAAATAGGAGTGCAGGCATTTAAAAAGGCAAGAACGGGAGGGGAGGGGGTGATCAGGGGGCAAGAACTGACGAACTGCGGGAGCTGGCAGGGGCGGGACATAGGGCATAAAATAATGTTTCAGTAAAGGGGCCAATAGCCTCGGATGTGCACAAATTACGCCATGGCCGTCGGGAGGAGGGACTAACACGTGGAAAACCAATCAGAAGGCAGCATTTAAAATTGAAGCCAATGAAAACATAGAAAAACATAGACGGAAAGTGGGCGGAGCTTCCCCCCACAATACTGTATACACCATCTCTCGACGAGACAGCGCATGCGCTGCCTAGCCGAGACCTAAAAATGAGTATGCAAAGAGGATGTGGTCTCACGGCTTGAACTGCCCTTTGGAGCTGGGGAAGCAGGTTCGATCCTCGGCGTCGGCTCAACATCCTGTGATTCTGGGCAAATCACTTAATCTCCTCGTGCCTACCAAAAAAAAATGAATGTGTCCTTGTGTAACGTAATTGGTGCTCATGTAAAGCGCTCCAATACCTTCGGGTCAAGTTTATGCTATATAAATCTGCAAAAAAAAAAAGATATAAGCTATCACTAAAAAGCTGACAGGCTGGCGGAGAAGTATGTATATTTGGAAATTACACATAACGTTGCAAAGGTGTCTTCCAATTTCTTGGTTTCATAAGAGGCATTAATTGTGCGCCGGTTATTAAACGGACACTGTAGTCTACCCTTGTAATGAGTGTTAACAAAACTTTTTGATAAGCTTTTCACAGTCAGTTATGTTCCTGCATCAATATGAAAAGTAAATCAGAAGAGTAAATGTAGTCATCGCAATTTTTTTAGGCTCTTTCATTTCCTGCTATCTCGCAATTATAAGGCAATCTGGAAATATCCTTGAGTAATGCTGGCCATGCTGAGAGCAGAATCACATTGTCCACTGCCTATAATTTTTCACCTGAGATAGGATAACGGGGGTGATTTACTAACATTTTGCCCTGGGTTTGCGTCATAAAAGTTGTTTTGTGCTGGAAATTGTCTAAAAGTAACACAAAGTGTCACCTTTTTGGGACAGGACAGAATATGCCAGTAAGGGGAAGCTTGGGAAAGATGCCGGAGTGAGAGGCAAAATGCACTATATTGCTGTGGAAATGATGCCAGAGTGAGAGGAAACACGCACCGTGCAGCTGTGGAAATGGTGTCAGAGTGGGAGGCAACATGCATTATGCAGCTATGGAATGGTGTCGGAGTGGGAGGCAACAAGCACTGTATAGCTGTGGGACTATGCGGGAGTGGGAGGTAACACCACTGTGCAGCTCTGGTAATAGAGCTAGACTGAGACACAACACGCACCATGCAGCCGTGGGAATGGTGATAGAGTGAGAGCGTATAATCAATGTGAGTACTTGTTCCTAAGTGGAGAAGGTATAGAAACGGTTATGAAAAAAGGTAAAGAAGTGGCTGGTTGGAATATATGGTTCCAGGGGGGTCTTCCCTATTTGTAAGTGTTGCCCTCACACTCCCATGTGGGTGTCATGCTTCATCATCGGGCGTTTTGCTCCACGGGCCCCGCAAGAGGGCTCCTTGTCGGAGATCTTTTCTTGAATCAGCCGTGATGGTGCATTCAGGTGTGTGGAGTATAATATGTAAAGTGGAGAGTGTGATCTAAAATTACCTCAAGGAAATTAAATTAACTTTTATCCGAAGATCCTTCGGTAAGGTTAAAAACTAAGACACGGTAGTGTGCGCTGAGTTAAGAAGCGCCACTACTTGGTGAGTGTGATGTAGTGAACTACCTATTCATGCGTGTCTTCATCTACAGGCAGGCAGGAAGAGGGATAGGTTACGGGCCGTCATCTACAGGCAGGCAGGACGAGAGGTAGGATAAGGGCTGAACCGCATTGATCTCATGGTTCCCTGCCTTGACCTAAGGCACACTATGGCCTATGAGTAAGGGTTGATTTATGGATTCCTACTGGGGTGAGCATAATATAGATACCTAGGATCTATTGCATCATAACCAGGGATTGAGTAAAATAATACTCTAGATACCCACCCTAACTTAGGGCCTGGGAACACATTTTTTGGTCCTGAAGAAATGCTAAGGATCAAGTACTGGACCGACAAAGCGTGAAACATGTCGACCTGAATAGTGAAACCTCGACAGTTCACTACATCACACTGTCCGAGTAGTCATGCTTCTTAACTCAGCGCACACTACCCTGTCTTAGTTTTTAACCTTACCGAAGGATCTTTGAATAACATTTTATTGAATTTCCTTGAGGTAATTTTAGATCACACTCTCCACTTTGCATATTATACTCCACACACCCGCATGCACCATCATGGCTGATTCAAGAAAAGATCTCTGACAAATAGCCCTCTCGTGGGGCCCGTGGGGAATTGCAGCGCCGGCCCCAAGAGGAGCAAAACGCCAGAGGAAGCATGACACCCACATGGGTGTGTGAGGGCAACACTTTCAAATAAGGAAGAACCCCCTAGAACCATATATTCCAACCGGCCACTTATTTACCTTTTATCATAACCTTTTCTATACCTTCTCTACTTAGGAACAAGTACTCACATTGATTATACATATTAACTATAGTTAGGAGCACGGGTACTGGACCTTCATCTGGCTCCTAGTCCCCCTCCTTGTGATTTATGATAGAGTGAGAGCAACATGCACTGTGGAACTGTGGGAATGGTTTCGGGGTGATGGCTCTTGCCGCTGGCCTCAAACCAAAATGTGAAAAAAAAATAATGAAGGGAAGGGGTAGGAAATGTTGATGTGTTAGGATGTGATGACCAACCTTACTGGTTGAAATACGCATAGAGGCTTATTTATAAGAGCCCTGAGTCACTTTTGCATCATGTAAAGTGGTACATGCTTGATGCATGGCTCTCATAAAGATGTATGAACCCACACAAAGCCACCCTGCATGGCTGTGAGTAGCCTCATAAATCATGAGTAAGACGATGCAGCACACATCTCTGCATCGCCTTACTCTGCGCCAGGAGACATTCCATGGTCGTTGCGGTGGGTTTTCCCACCCAGCAGCCATGGAAATTGATGCTGCCCCAGATTTACAAAGTGATGTAAACCTCGGGAAGCACCAAATCCCTATGACTCCCGAGGTGAGGCATAGCGAGGAGAAATATGTCTATTTCTCCTTGTTTTTTCCTCTTTCCATGTGTGCTGCATTCTGCAGCTCACACAAAAAGAGGAAAACGCCTCATAAGATTGTTTTTGTGCAGGAAGGTGCCCCTTCCTGCACAAAAACAATCTTGCCTGCAACGGAGGCGCCGCAAGGGTCGCTACATTGGCGTTAGGCTGCCAAACCAGTGCCAGCGCAGGCAGAAAGGACAGAAATGCACTGTATCGCTTAAATACAGTGCATTCCTGCCCTTTCACTTTGGCGTAGGGCAGAGCAGCAAGGTGCTTTGCTTTGCTGCCCATGCCAAAATGCCATAAATGAGGCCTATAAACTACATCCAAGCAACGTCTCAAGGAGAAGCAGATGTTCTAAGTGGCAAAGGATTGGAAGAAAGAAGGGGAGGGTATGATGCATCAAGCTAGATTATTTGCCAGCTGAAAACCATCCGTTCAATTGCATCTGACCACAAATTACCGCTCTCTTTTGCCCTGCAGAGTATATTTTTTTCTTTGACAACATGTTTCTGTCAATCAAATTTGTGATATGAAGACGCAATATTACACAATGGTATGCCCTAGCCCAACGCTGTTTTCAGTATTGTGCCTGCAAATTCCTATTTTCTAGAAGTACTGATAAATTAACTTTTTTAATTTTACAATGACTGTCAAACGCTCTATCCTCACAAGTGCTGACTAGCATTCACGAGAACGTGGGAGGATCCCAAGAAGGTCTGCCAATACGTTCTGTGCACCGTCAGTAAATTATTATGGATTTTGTTGAAGTACAGAACACACCCCGCAGAGAGATTGATAATAGCAATACCATTTATCACATCAGAATGCGTTAATTTAACTTGACATACAATATATTGAAGAGCTTTATGGAGGCAACATATTAATTAAGCACTACAATGTTCACATTAACCCTTTATTGGTAAGTTCAAATTGTAGAGCGTATCAGTTTACTGCCTGCAATTGCCTTTCATTGTATTTCTAGAGTCAAAGTTTGGGGAATAGCTTCCCAGTGTAGAGTCCAGAGAGGCGCTTTCTGAATAACCTTCAGCTAAATCCATCTCAACAATATGCCACCCGGATGTTTTTATTATTATACACAGGATATATTTTATGCATAAAAGTGTCTGTGCTGGGTATTTATAAACATTGTGGAAGTTGCCGCCATCAAAATCATTCAGTGGCCAGTGTGCGCACTACACCGTACAAAAAGCAAGAAGTGGTACAAAATAAGCCCCTATTGTGGGACATTAAAAGCTTTGGCAGAGGAATGCACAAAACATTAAATTAGGTATATCAAAATAAATCAGTAACGACAAAATCAATTTCAGTTTCCAACTTTTTTCATTTAAGCACCAGCCATATTTGTTGTGCAATCATATGTGCCATGGAGGCTGCACCGCAAATGTAAGAGTATTCTAAAGTGTGAAGTATTTCTTTTGTGACTAATTATGAGCTGAAAGACGAGGCAACTATGTGTGCATATCGGAACACTGCACAAGGAGCACAGTGCAAACTGGTCAATGTGTATTTTATTGGGCATTTGCTAATATTTGCCTCTGCAGAAAATTGTTCTGGTGGCATGCTGTTGAGAATTGAGTATTCCACGAGTACCCCTTCAGGAATGGCATTTAAACCTGCAGCCTTTTATTCATTTTTTTTAGAAAATGTGATTTAGAAAGCACCATTTTTCCTCTATTTTTCAAACATTTCCTGGGGGAGAACTCTCTGGGCCTCCCTTGAAACATTTGGGCTTGCATGCTCACTCATTACTATTCGGGCCAGGAGTTCAGGCGCCACCTCTTTCAAACTTCAACAGCCACCACTGTAATAAACCCCTCAGTTAAATGCAGTTTTGAACATTACCAAGGAGGGCGAAGAGGATAGGAGAGCGGCTGAGAAAGACTTAGGGGCATATGTACAAGCCCCTATCGGCACCACACCGTCACTTTTACCGACGTTGTGGTGGCGATAGAGGTTGCACCTTATGTACAAGGCAACGTTAAGCCACTTAACGAGGCTTAATGCTACCTTGTACATAAGGCCCCCTTTCACGCTATGGTTAGCGTGAAAGGGGCGTGCAGTGGGTGTTCGATGTGTGTTCCACCGCAACACCCATTGTATTTGACCCTGCCCCCTATGTACAAGGGTTGCGTACATAGGAGGAAGCGCCAAAATTAAGACCAGGAAAACCCTGGTCTTAAGTTGGCAAAATGAGGAGAAATGCATTATTTCTCCTCGTTTTTGCTTTTTCCATGTGTGTGCCTTGTGCAGCACACATAGAAAAAGCAAAATGCCATGGTTTGTTTATGTACAGGAAGGTGTCCTTTCCTGTACATAAACAAACCTTTAAAAAAAATGCCATTTTGTCACTTTCATGTGTGCTGCTTTTTTGTCACTTTCATGTGTGCTGCATGAAGCAGCACACATGAAAGTGACAGAATGGCATTTTCGGATTGTTATTGTGCAGGAAGGGACACCTTCCTACACATAAACAATCCTCCCCTACACGCAGACACTCTTGCACTCTGGTGCAAGGGTGCCTGCGTTGGCGCTAAGTTGCTAAACTTAGCGCCATCGCAGGGGGAAACGCAAGGCTGCACCACATTCTTGTAAATATGGTGCAGCCCTGCGTTTCAGAAGTGGCGGAGCATGTCATTAAGCCAAGAAGGCTAACGACACGCTCCGCCACTTCCTTGTACATATCCCCCTTAGCGTGTCAGGGTGTCCTCAATGTAGTCTGTTCCTGTGATCTTGTTTACTCACTCAGCCAATTGGTCCATCCTTTATTCAAACTTGCATTATTTGACCTTTCGTTGGAGAACAAGAAACTGTCACCGAACATGCACCACTTTAAACAATGATTTCAGGTACTTTTCAGTCTATCATCTACTCTTTCTCTGTAAAATACCTGGAGGATATTTGATGGTTAGACATAGCCAACTGTATCGCGATGGGAAGGTTACCCTTCTGACTGATCCCACTCTTAACAATCAGTCCTTGTAGCGTTATGATGTCACAGCCCACGAGAGCTTCCGAATGATCAGTTTTTTTTCCAATTGGTCTTATTTTTTCACATTATATGGTTTCAGTTCTTTAATGGTCTAATACTCACAGTCTACGTTTGTATGCATGCAGCAAGTTAATTTGTCACTTGTGATTTCAAAGTCTTGGTTTGCACACCTGAACGTTTAGTTTTTTTATGTGGAGATGCTTTAGTGGAGACCAAAGCCACAGATTTCGAGCAGAACAGCTCCTCATGAGATTGTTCTAAAGAGCTATGGGGTGTGAGGTCTGGCTGAGAGTGATGCCTTACCTTAAGTAAGTTGCTCGCTTTTTGCAGGAGTTTGTGGAATGTAGTAGATTTTGGCGTTCACAGAAATATTTAGAAGGTGAACAGGAGGAGTCTCCAGAAGCTCAGAAACACAGGTAAGTGCCAAGATTGGTCGCTCCTCTCTGGAAATACTTGACACCACCTCCAACCTCACTTAGAATATACTGATAAGTGAAGGGAAAATTGAACGAGCATCTAGAGAAAGAAACTCGAGTGCTATATTCTAAAAGTGTGTGAATTTAGGAAAGTACAAGGAAGTACAGCGGGGTGCATCTAGGGCTTTATTCCTATCTTGTTTGACTTTGGGCTTGTCATGTGTTGTTGGGCGGCCCCCATATGAAGGAACTGCTAGAGGCCCAAGGTATACCAGAAAGTGTGACTCTGGGCTGGACAACGTGACATAAACTGCTTTTGTGCTGAAGGCATAACCTCTTCCACTACAACGCCAAAAGGGCTCCCACAATTAGAGATGCCCACCACTGTGGCAGTCACTTTTCCCAAGACTAGCTCCGGATACATTGCAGGAACTGCTTTGCAGGAAATAAAAAGATGGAGTAAATTCCGTCATGTCATGGTGATCCTAAAAATAGACATCCAAAGTAAGGGTCCATCTCCAGCACTTCCAGAAAATATGATACATTTAAACGCTTTTCTGTATGCTGGCTCTTAAAGGCTGCTGCATGAACCAGCAGAACTACAGTAGAGAGATAACTGAGTTTAGAGGCATGCTTGAGCTGACAGAAAGTCAAAATAATCTACTTCCACAAAGATAAGCAGACTTATGTGAGGAATCCCTAGTTTATCCTTGGTAGCTTGGCACAGGCTTGATGTCAAATTATTTTAGATTATTTCAGAATATACACTAGTGAAAGATTTCTACACAAAATGTTTGTATTGTTCACAAGTAACAATGAGCTTCAGTCCTCCACATATTTGCATTGCTTTTAATGTGTTTTGGCCTCAGCAAAATCTTTTTATGTGCATCATTGTGTGATGTGTGCCCTGGTGTTTGTGTACATTTGTACTTCGGCATGTTTTGCTTCATGCGAACTGCCTTTAGAAACCTATTGGGTTACATAAACATTGCTTACATAAATCCTGTGTTTTTATGAACATTCTTGTTTAAATGTCTCAACCCAGATGGAGTTAATATGGCATGACATTATAAATAGTAAATAGAAGTGCTGTTGAATGATTTATAAAAGTGCAGAATCTAACATTAGAAAAAAAACACCAATTCAATCTTAGTCAGTGCTCTAACAATTGAGATAATAAAAATAATTGAGCCTTCTAGATTAATAGAGTCGATTTTCTGGCAATGGAGGGCATTTTTCACAGATGTTACTGAATCAAGGATAACACACAACTAAAATAAAAAAATGCAAAAGTTGGAAACTCTATGACAACCAATGACATGATTGTGGGTTTCTTAAACGCCCAGCAATGGTGATTCTGACAGTCCGGTGCTAGGACTTTATTGTGTTTGTCAGCCACCTGTGCACAATCAGTAGCCAAAACGTACAGAAAAAAAGATTGCCATGGGATAGAGAAATACAAAAGACTGTATACAGCTGCCATTAAAAATGTATATGGGCCTCCGTGTTATTTGACCTCTTGCTCTTTACACTAATAACAAGTTAATAATATTTTTAAATCAACTATATTTGAGCCAAACGGTCCCAGAAGTTTAAAAAATTCATTTTAAAGCTACATGAAGAAGAGTGTAAGGATCCAAAATATATTTTTCATTGCATTCGAATTTTCTAGGAACAGATTTTTCATTGCTGTCAATCATAATGCTGCACACATTGTCAAAGTATTATAATTAAAACAATGCTTCTTGAGGAATATTATTGCTCTTTTTCTTCTCACGAGGACTCAAGAAGCTGCTGTAATAATAAATAGTACCATAACTGGTGCTACTGTCATTAATACTAATTCTGTCTCTGCTGATGTTAATAAAATTAGTAACTCTGCTGGTGAGACTAATAACACCATCAATACCATCACAGTAATGAATGTTGCTTTTCTATTTATTATTATTATTATTATTATTATTAACATTAGTGTTGTTGCTATTATTACTGTATTAAGCATTATTGCCTGAACCTGTGGGCAATACCATCTATTAATTACCCAGTGCTCAGTTATAGGCCTAAGCCTCACAGGTGGGTGCAACTGAAAGGGATAAGTGCAACAAGGTTGTTAACTCTATGTCTCTCTTTCTTGTCATAAGAACACAATGAGGTGGTCTCACCTTCTGCACAGATGATGATTTCAGAGGGAAGCAAAACATACTGCCCACAGACAGGGTGTCATAAGAGGCAGACACTCCCAGCATCCACCTGTTTTTTTTCCCTAGCGGATGCCTGGATTGTAAAGGTCTCATCTGGGCTTTGAGCTTATATTATTACCAGTGGTGGTCCCCTTCGGAGCTTGGGAGCACATGGAAACGCCACGTCGGAGCAGCAGCAATGGAGTAATGGAATTGATCATGGACAAAGGAGCATGTGTATTAAACTCAGTCTGTATTGGAGTGCTAATTCCTGCATAAGGTTAACGGAAGTCTCCTGTCAGACTCTTTAGTTGATAAGAATCTAACACTTTGCAGTCTAGTTGCTTTGGCTGGGAAATGGTGTAGCGAGCAGTAGTGCGCATATGCCCACTTTAATTTTCCCTCATGCACTTCCTTTTTATTTGGCTTATGTAAGTGTTGCTTCTGTTGTGCTTGTGGCAGTTCTGTACAGCCATTCCAGTAATTTTGGGCAAACAAACAGGAAGAGTGCTCGTCTTCTTCTTGCCCCTCCTCCCCACAAGCGTCGTGAGAGAGAGAGAACTCAATGGATTTGCTAAAGAAAAGATAAAAACAATTATTGCTGAGACCCTTGTCTCTACGCCTCACAGCATCAAAGGATCTGCTCATATGTCTGTTTCTTCCAGATCAGGAACAAATAGAACTGTTGAATCTGGTGAGCAAGAAGCCGAGATTGGTTCCTCTGAGCAGCAAGGAAAGGATATTGGAAAGGAGTCTCTTCAAGCAAAATTGTGGAGAATTAGGCGGAAGATGGATATTCCTAATTCAGAGTAGTCTGGAACAACCTGTTCCACTCTTTTACTCCAGTTTCAGAAAAGTTAAAAGCATGGCCTCCCAGTACATATATGTACACTGGATGTAATTCTCAGAGAATGGAAGTACCCTGATAAAATTAATCTTCCAAGATTTACAGCACCCTTTATCCACTTGTGGACAGTGATTGAACCAGTGCCACTTGACTCATGGCAGATGAAGCAGTGGTGGAAGAACCAACTGAAAGGAAGGTGGACTCTATGACAAGTGTATTCTGGTCTCCATATTGTCTTGTGTATTGTGCCTACATTATACTGTATTTGCTGTCAAACTTTAAGTACTTATTTAAAAAAGTGGAAGAGGGTTTGGAATGGTCAGCCGTTCTAGAGGGTATGGAGAGACATCTTCATTCTTATTGGATTTGTCTTATGATTGCGTGACTGTCACTGCACTAGCAGGTGGAGCCTCTCTTGCAGCACGTCGCAATCTGTACTACATGATTGGAACACAAGTTCAGTGCTGAAGAACTCAGCCACACATATGCCCTTTTTAGGTATTTTAGTCTTTGAAACATCAGTAGAAGAAAATAAAACCACTGAATCTTCAAAGAACTCAAGCATCTGTCGCTGTTCAAGAAACAATCTAACTCATTGTATTCTTCCAATCACCTACATTCTTTTCAGATGATTCTCACGTTTTCATCATTTTCTCAATTATCCAGACACAAAAAGGTGTCAGTATTCTCCATCAAAACAAAAGCATTCTTGACTATGCTGAGTGTGTACCCACTGGTGGTGGGAGGTAGAATACAGAAGTTCCTGAAGGTATGAGAGGTGTCTATTCAAATTCATGGGTCTATTCAAATTCATGGGTACTCAAGATAATCTAATGAGGGTACAAGATAAAATTATCCTCCCATCCTTCAACTTCATGAGCCATAGTGACCTCTTGGCCTCATGAACATCAGAAGCAGAAGGAACAGTCACAAGCTCTCCAAAATGTACTGGACAAGAAAGCAATAATGTTAGTTCCAAGGCCACAAAAAGGTAGGGAGTTTATTCCATATCGTTACTTGAGCCGAAAGTGAGAGGAGGTATCCATCTAGTGATAGTACTGTTGAACAAGTTCGCGAAACACATTCTACTCAAAATGAAAATTCCCTAATGCATAACCCTCTAATAAATCTGGAGTTAGCATGATAACATATATGCCTCGCTACATGTTCCGATAGCTCTCCTCTTCATTGGTGTTACCTCAGATGCCAGCTCACTGGGGTGAGGGCTAACCCTAGATTCCTAATCAAGCAAAGTGAAAAGGTTATTGATACAGAGACAAAAACCTATCCATTTGGAAGGACCTTTTGCAGTTTTCCAGCTCTCGAGAACTTTCTTTACTTGATCAAGGGAAAATCAGTGTTGGTAAAATCAGACAACACAGTAACAATGGCCTATGAAAATCAGAAGAAGGGGACCAGATCTACTGCAATATATCAGTTAAGGTTCCATTTGGGATGCTGCGCAGAACACTTCTTCTCCAATTTACAGTACTGCATATAAGAGGAGAGTGCAATTACCACACAAACAAACTAATTCAGTCTCATTTTTACGGCTTTTCAAGATTTAACAATTCAACCTCGTGTGATCAAGGAAATTTGCAGAGAGAATGGAATCCTAAAATTAGCTCTATTAATCACGATTCAAGGAGAGTTTGTGGAAATAATCTTAGTGATGCCTTACTAGCTCAGGAGGTCTAGGTTCCCCTCTGTGAAAAAGATGGCAATTTAGCCCCATTGGAAGGTTTCATTATTTCCAGCTCCGATTCAATAAAGCTCCATAGCTCTTCATAATCTATCTCTGTCAATATGTAAATTGAGAGGCTTGGGCTCCAGAGTAGAATTTTTTCAGAACATTCAGGTATGACTAGTCAGTTATCACGAATACCATCTTCCTTGAAATCATTGAAATATTGTTCACATCACCAGTCCATTTTTCAGAAATAGTGCGGTGCAAAAGTTATTTCCACAGTTTTGTGGATTACAGCTGTGTTTCAATTTCTGTGGGGTGTTTTTTCTAAAGATGTATCTGTCTCCATATTGCATACTCAATCAGCAGCAACTAAATCATTCATAGATCTTTGAGAGGTTTAGATTCTGGAGAACATTTTGGTTCTCATCTTCTGACAAGTTTCTCTCTTTCTCATTCTGTGTCTCATTCTTTTTCACTTTATGTGCCCTTTCTCCTTATCTTGGTTTGCATTCTCATCTCTTTAAACCTAGGAGATCAGTTGATTTGACATTTGACAACGATGGGCATTTGCTGTGGCTCAGTGAATCCTACTCCTTGTTCACCAATCCTTTGCTCTACATTTGAAATGGTCTACCCAATCTATAAAAATGGACATGGGCATTTGATAGAATATACCACATTGCTTGTGCTACAGTTTGAAAAAGAGATCGTGTGTGTCAAATACTCCTTGAGCTTATGTTTCTGCTAAATTAACATGCCTGATATTTCCTATATTTGAGGTGTAATACAGTCTGTGTCAACCGCAATGTGTTGGGAATAATTGTGATACCATCAGCTCCCTGTAGGACCGCACCAAGTGATCACTGACACAGTTGAATGTCATTATCCTAAATGTGCCAGTTTTCATCAATATTTTCTTAAAATTGTTTCTGGTTGGCAAAAAGTACTGACACTGCTCAGTCATTCTTTACTGGTGAAGCTCGCTTTAGGTTGCTGAAGTGTTCACAGTGACAATGCCATGCTCTTGTCATGGCGCATTTCATAATCCATCACGGGTAATCTCTGTTAATGAGTTTTGTACACAATCTATTCAGTTCTTGAAAGTAATCAGTTTTGTTCTTACTATTCCTTCTTACTCTTAAGAAGTGCCCTGTGGACACTTTGCCCTTTAGAGAATGCACTAGGAGATCTAAGTAACATCCCTAATTTTTAGAAAAGAAGACTTTAATTTCGAATTTGTACTCAGGTTACTGCACCAATTAATAAAGTCACAAAGGTCAGATTTTCAGCTCTGATTGACCAAAATATTTTGTTGCAATATCTATGCAAATCTTCTGATATTAGAGTGATGTGGGTTAATGTTGGTATAAACGGTGGTGTTCTTGAATTCTACAACAAAAGGATTATCCATATTAGTGGAAAAGCATGTCCCAATTCCCACTTCTTTCTTTTGTGAGTAGTAGTCATTTTGAAAGAGAAATAGTTTGGTTGAAGAGCAATCTCTGCCATCTCCACAATGAAATCAGTTGAAACATGATTGTTTGTGGTCCTGGGTTCCAGTGCTGTGTTCATACCCTCCAATATAGTCTGTTAGAGAATGTTGGTGCATAGTGTTTTGATGACCAATGTCAGAATAATATCTTGTTGTATATTGAACTGTACATTTTCTACTCCAATTGTAAAATTAATGCTGTCACAGACAAATGAAGGGATCAGTTTTAAAAGACAAGCTTTAAAAAGTCCACCCTTTGTCTGGTTTAATTCTAAAGCACACCTTGACACAAGGGCACAGTTAGGAAGATTCACAAGTGCAGGAAATTAGATTAATGGTTGAGGGGGGTCAAACCCTACTCAAGCAGCAACAATTCTTGTCAGAATGAAACACAAACCCACCCCAAATTAACCTATGCTTAACCCTCTGCAGTTTGGCCCAAAAGCAGACAGGGTTAACTTTGAGGCAATGTGTAAATTATCTTTGCAGCACACCAAACAGTAATAAAGTGAAAACACAACACAAGAACAATCCCACACCAATGTAGAACAATAGAGTACAATTTAATACATTTTTGGGACCAAAACGACAAAAATTCAATCAGTAGAACCGGAGATATGAAACTTCGAAGACATAAGTGAAAACAGTGCTTAGAAGGACAAAGCACCAACAGTAGTTATCAGGTTCCGCCAGACTGGGACCAAGTCACAAGTTCAAGCTAACCATGATAGAACACGGGCCAGATACTGGGACCAAGTTAGGCCTGCTTAACAAAGTACCTTAAATCGTGGTTGCGGAGCATTGCAAGATCCCTCGTTGAGGATGCGTCATGAATCTACGGATGTTCTGAGGAGCTGCGGGTCTGTGATGCGACCTCCTGCAGCAAAGATGTGTCACGCAGCAGTGTTTCTTCAGAGCTGCAGGGCTGCGATATGAATACCTGTGTCACAGACAGGGCTGTGATGCGAGGTCCTGCATCAGGGATGTGTCGCAGAGTGGCGATTTATAATAGCTGTGGGATCCTGCTTCAGCGATGTGTTTGCGCAGCTGTGCTTCCAATGCTAGACTGTGAAGCGATGCATTACAGTGCGTCGGTTCTCGTAGAACCACAGGTGGGCTGGCAGAGCATCTTCATGCCCAGTTTGAAGTGTCCAGGGCTGGGGTGGCAGCACATGTGGGGCAAGCCTCACAGCAGGCAGAGTCTAGGTGCAGGGTTCAAGAAGGTTGGAGCATTTTCTACCCCTGTGGCTCTGATGAGGACACCGGCCAATTAGCTCTTGAAGTCACTCTGGTGGTCCCTGGTTTAAGATGCAGGTCCAGTTCTCCCTCAGGCATCAGGGCAGCAATGCAGTGGGGCAGCAGTGTAGCAGTTCTTCTTGAAGCAGAGTAGATCAGCTGTCCTTCTTCTGAGTTTTCCACATGTCCGGATGTATACTGAAGAGTTGGGTCTGTGGGTCAAATATTTACACCTGGTGCTAGCTTTGAAGTAGGAGAAGGTTGTAGAGGTTTCCACCCAAGGTGCTTGAAATGTCCTGCCTCCCTTCCCAGGCCCCAACTTGCCTGGGGGCACAAAAGACTAGTGTCAAACCGTTTGTGAATGTGCTCAGGCTGAGGCTTTGTGACAGGCAAGTGTGGTAGGTGACAGCTCCTCCTCCTAATCTAGTTCAAGATAGAACATCTTGCCAACGCCTTTTCCACTTTGTCTCACTGTCTGGGACCAATAAACAAAGACCAAATACCAGCTACACCTAGTCATATAACCCAAGATACATGTTGCAGGCACCAAATGGTTAAGACAAGAAACTGCCAAATTTTTAAAAGTGGCATTTCCAGAATTGTGACTTAAAATCCGACTTTACCATTAAAGAGGGTTTGAAATTACAATTCTTTAGACACCAACCAAGACATTCCTACTTGTTCCCAATTTGATCACTTATTACATCTAATAAGCTTACCCAATGTTATCCTAAGAGATAGGTGGTCCTTGCAGTAGTGAAAAACAAATTTAAGAGTTTTTCACTATCAGGACATGTAAAAGTTAAAAGTACATGTTCAACTTTTTAAATACACTGCATCCCACTCTATGGGCTATTTAGTGCTTACCATGGGGATGACAGCTATGTGTTAAAAAAGGTTGGTTTGTGGCTGGCACAAGGGTTATTTTGCCAGGTCAAAAGAGCAGTTTAAACTTCACACACAGATTGCAATGACAGGCCTGCGACATGTTTTAAAACCCACTAGTAGCATTTCATTTACAGATCTTGGGTACAGGTAGTACCACTTTACTAGGAACTTACAAGTAAATTAAATGTGCCACTTGGGTATAGGCCTATGTGTATAATCGCATTGAGAGATAAAGAGGAACAGGTGGCACACCAAACATCCTCCAATAGTTAACAAATCCAAAATCTATAGGAAGCGCTTGCCCTGGTCTTGACCATGTTGCAAGCACCAGCCCACAGTTGGCTAAGTCAGGATGCATTAATGTATGCATGACTTTGCTTTATGTCCATGGAATCATCTGCGTAGTACATATTGTGCAGTGCCACCATTGAGGAACACAGGTGCTGACTATGTTTTATTTTGCAGAGAATTACCTCTATCATAATGATTATGTGATATGATTCGCCATCCTAGGCTACCACCTTTGCATGGTGAAGGTAAGAAATCCTTCTTTCACCTGCATGCAGATGTGCTCACCAATTTTATAGGTATCCTATATCATAATCGCCCTGATGAATACCCTGGACATTTCATAGACCATCAGTTAGAGGCAGAAATATATCTTCAATAAATTGGATGTATTGGCCATTGTACCCATAAAACATCCCCCTTTCTGTTAGTAAGATTTTATGTATAGCTAGAGTACCTACCAATATAGGGAATTCCCACAGGTTTATTTATTTATTTTTTATTTATTTATTTTGTAATGCGCATGAATCATCCCCAAAGGGATATCTCGGCACAGCTGGATCATAAAAATGCAGGGCAAGGATCTAGAGAGATTAAAATAATTCAGTTTTTAACAATTTTCTAAAATTGAGATGCACGGTGCATTCTCGAAGGTGTAAGGGAAGTTTGTTCCAAAGATGGGGTGCCAAGAAAGAGAAAGCACGACCCCCTGAGCAGTAGCGGCTCGTGGAGGGAGTGCCGCGGGGCGGGGAAGGAGCAGGGTGGGGGGTAGTAAACTACGGCATACGGCCGAACAGAGGTAAGTAAACAAATAAATAAATAAAACAAATTTCATTGTGCGCGCTGCATTGCCAAATGCGATGGAGCGCGCACAATGAAATTCGTTTTATTTGTTTACTTACCTCTGTTCGGCCGTATGCCGTAGTTTACTACCCCCCACCCTGCTCCTCCCCCGCCCCGCGGCACTCCCTCCACGAGCCGCTACTGCCCCTGAGCGTGTTTTCTTAATGCGTGGTACCATAAGGAGAGACTTATTGGCAGATCTCAAAGCTCTTGTAGGCCGATAAGGAATACGTTTTTCCTTCAAGTAGCTAGGTCCTTTGCCATTAAGTGCTTTGTGCACTAGACAACAGATCTTGAAAGTAATCCGCTTCCGCACTGGTAACCAGTGTAGTGCATGTAGTAGAGGGACAGAAGTTGATCTCACTGGAAGGTTGTGAATTATCGTAAGGTATTTTTAATATCTGGATCCATGCACTATCCAGCTATCATATTTTATCTAAGAACTCCCTCACAAAATGGAGGTCGAGCTCACCCTGTTAGCATCATCTTACCAGGGTGGGTGGGGTTCAAATTGAAGCCGATGAAGCAGCATGCCAAATTACATGGGTACTGCTTCTTTATTCAGAATAACTGGATCTGGTTTCATAGCCTAGGGTAGCCAACACTAAACTATAATTATTGTTCTGTATTGCCACTGTGCCCCCTACCTGTGTTTGAATGTAAGCCAATGTTACCATGTTTTAGGGAGAGAGCATAAGCAATTTAGCACTGGTTAGCAGTAATAAAGTGCGCAGAGTCCTAAGCAGGGGCGGTTTCTCCATTAGGGTTCAGGGGCTGCACCCCTCTGAAATTCCTACACATTACAAAAGAAAATATGAAATAGATCGATTTATTTAGAGATACGATCCTATCTCTAAATAAATTGATGTATTTAAGTCTGGGCTGTCTGTTTCAGGCTGCCTGCCCTGCCTCGCTCTGAAGCAGGAGACGGAAGCCAGGCAGTAAATCAACTTTCTTAACGGTGATGCACGACTCAGGGCTTTCTGTTTTAAAGCCCTTCATTGCATTGTGGTTTAGAGTTGTATGCACTCTGTAGGCCAGTGACGCAATAAGCATCACAGTTTCGGGCGTCGGAGACTTCATCCCTGTGTGATTTCAGACATCCGTCATTCAAAGGCATAGATCCCACCTTTTCGTCATACGTGAGAGTGGATGCAAGGACGTCTGAACCGGTGCCTTGTTCCCAGTAATGGTAAGTGTTTGCAAGCTAATGCTATGTTCTGTATATTGTGCTGAGACACCTCATCATGCTCACCTCCCTCCCCCACTGTGATAGCCCCCGCCCTCCCTGCACATCGCTCTCTCCTTTACAAGTGGAGCTGCCGCAGGATTTGTTCCCCCGCAAAATGGATCCAAATAAGGAGCAGGGTTTGTTCTTGTTCCCTTGTGAAGTTGATCAAAATATCCATGTCAAGCCCAAAGTGAGAGATATGTGCTTAATGTGGAACATGTGCTGACAGTGGCCAGTTCTCTGATGTATGACCTTAAAACTGGCCCTGTCTTCATGCCCCTAACTTAACCCTGATGCCAAAAACATGGATTGACTTGCAAACAATGAATGTTAAAAATGTCAAGGGAATGCATTTCAGCGATTTAGTTCCTTTCTTATGTCACATGCTTTACTTAATCTTACATTCCCCAAGAGTTAGCTGTTTTATAATGTTGTTTATCTGTATTTTTTACTGTGCATACTTTGAGGCTTGAGCATGTCAGGTGTTTATGAGGGGCTTTGATTGAGCGCTCAGGCGCTAAGGCTGAAGCCAAATAAAGTGCCTGTCAGTGGGTTGGCCTCTCAGCAAAGCACACAGAACAATGTGTATTCCATTTGCAACTGAAATTATGTGGCTATGTGTGTGAAGGAGGTACACAGATGTCAAAATATTTGCAAGGCAAAAGTATGAGAAATTAAAATGCTTAAATTTGAGGGAGTGCAGTGCATGTTTGGGGGCAGTGAAGTGACAGAGATGTGAGGAAGTACACTTGGGGAAGCGTGAAAAGAGGATGCTGAAGAGGAAAGAGAGGGGGTTGAAGATATGCAGATGGACAAGATACGCATTGAAAAAGAGGATACATATCTAATATAAAGCACACATAACTGAAGGCCAAACTCCTTCCACAGACCTCAATGCTATTTAATTCACAGACTCACTAGTTCAGAATTTAAACATTTCCAATGTTAATTATTTATAAGAAATCCTTGTTGTTACTCATTTACCTTAAACAGCTAATGCCCAGTGACAAAGCCAATCATACTGACAGGGTTTAGGTGTATGTCAGTTGCTGTGTCATTTATCTGGATAAAATTACTTCTCAGAGAGAAACCAAAATACCTGTCAGGTGGCACCCTATGGGAATCACAGAGATTTATTTGACATGTTCCTTTATAGAGAGCACCCACTTTTTTCATCTCACTTAAAGACCTGTCTGCACATATTTCTATATGACTGGTTACAGCCAGCATCTGTGGGTGCTTCTCAAAGTCTGGTTAGAGCATATTTTTCCAAAGTTAACGCTGCATGCAGTGCAAGACACTGGGCAAGAATACATTTTAAAAGGCTAAAGTTGTCATGCTGTACAATGTACACATTACAGTAACTGTTGAACAAATTCATGTAGGAACATATGGGGCAGTTTTTAATGTATTTAATATTTCAAGACTATACGTTCCCATTGCTTAATAAGCCTTGCTTTATTGCTACATTCATTTGCTTTAAAATGCAGCATTTGCCAATATTTTTTTCATTTCTTTCTCGGGAGAGGGACTCACCCTGGACCCCAGGTTTGTCCATTAAACTTGTTCACATCGCTTGTTATATAAAAGTCATGCTCAACTATTACCCCTCACTACTTTCAAATGTCACCAGCCGCCACTGGTCCTAAGACCAGCAAAAACAGGAAGATTAAAGGCAAACTGTTGGAGGAAAACAATGCCTAGCATGTCACATCCAATAACAGGACATTGATGAATTTTATGCAATGTGTATAGGAGAGGCATCTTGGCATAGGATATGTTGAGGTTTTGTATAGTCTCACTTATCAAATCTTGTACCGTAGCACAATCTGTGAGCAGATGTTTTTCTTCTGTATTTAGTGTAGAGGATTGTTGAGTTGTTTAGAGTAGTGATCAGTGTTCAAAAGCTGCCTCCTGATCTCCTGCTAATTCTTGGAGGTATCTTGGACAATCTGCATTTGATATCCGATATTATAGTTCTCCTTTAGACTCAGGAAATCCTCTCTTTCAGATATTATAAGGAATGTATTGGTTTTGTTGTGTGAGGTCTTTCTCATTAATTTTTCTGTATAATTTTCATGAAGGCCAAACTTTCTGTCGACATCATGTTGTAGGGTTACATTTTGAAGGACGTCTGAAGCCCATCATATCCTGATTGGCTTCATAAAGCATAATCAAGAACAAATTATAGTTTGAGCTTATGAAAGATCTTTTGTTTGAGCTAAGCTATATTAATTCACTGTATAGCAAAATGTTTAACATTTCAATCCAGACTGACCCCCTACAAGTTTTATCATTTAGTAAACTATCCATCAGGGAAACTTATATGAATAATAGGAGGAAAACTCGGCTAGCTAGTGAGAATAAGAAACCATCAGTTATGTTTTATCTAACGCTTAACCGTGTAGAGGGCTGCCAGGATTATCTGACCTACATACACAATCCCATGCATCGTTTTGTCCTAGTCAGATTTAGATTGGGTATTGTCCACCATCTGGTTGCTTTTCCATAATGAAATCCTGTCCCTCTGACACGTTTCCGTGCCCATGCGATGGACGAAGTAAACAGAGCACCGTGCACTTTATATTGTTTTGCAAATTTTATAGTGGTTTTAGAATTTATTATCTTAAACCACTTCTGCTCGCATTTGGTGGTGGATCACATCTTGCTGCAGCAAACTTTTTGTCCGAGCTCAGTGATGCTAGGGTCTGTTTTAATGTGGCGCTTTTTATTATAAATCTACTTAATATACTTAAGACTATAATTGTTCCCATGGAGTGTTGAATTCTTCAGGGCCGACGTTTTTGATGTAATTGTATTATCTTTTTAATGTAATTTTATGAGTTTTTATGCTATGAACTACTTCGGATGTATGTATTTCTTGTATACTTTTATGGTTGTTTCGACACACCGAATAAAGTTTAATGAATGAATGAGTCTTCAAATCTGTTTTTGAACAATTAAAAATCCCAGATATCTACTCAAAGGGTCTGTTCATTATGATTCAAAGGGTGTGATATTACCTTAAAAATGAGAGAGGAGTTTGTGGACATTAGTACTGTCTGTTACATGTAATTTTGGTTCCATGTTTGTTGTTTCCCAGGTTGGTATTGATCCCTGTACCAACTTCTCCCTCTCCTCCTACCTCTTCTTCTGCCCCCAACCTGGTTGTTCTCATTGTCCTAAACATTTTTGAGGAGGTAACAGGTTGGTCAGTGTTAGACCTGGTACCATTGGCGTGAGTCTCCCTTCCATTTTTTTTCTGATTGCCTCCTCTGTTTTTGATATGTGTTGCTGGTTTAGATGCTTTGGGCACTGTGCCACTGCTATTCAGTGCCACAGTGCAAGTACTCCCTATAATAAATTGATGTATTGATTAGTGACTCCATGATTGGATTATTTGATTTACTTGTCAGACCCTAGTATAGTGCACCATGGGTGCCCAGGGCCTGTAAATCAAATGCTGCTGGTGGGCTTGCAGCACTGGTTGTGCCACTCACAGAAGCAGCTTGTAAAGTGTGTCTCAGGCCTGCCATTGCAGAGCCTGTGTGCAGTCTAGTACTGCCATGTCGACTTGGTAAGTGCACCCACTTACCAGTCCCTAAGACCTTCCCTTTTCTACATGTTAGCCACCCTAAGGTAGGCCCAAGGGCAGGAGTGCATTGTAAGTAAAGGTAGGACATGCCCTGGTGTGTGTGGCATGACCTGATAGTGAATTACAGCCAATTTCGTTTTCACTATTGCAAGGCTACCTGTCCCCATAGGCCAGAATGGGCAGTTTGATTATAACATCTTATAATCCTAACTGACCCAGGGAACATGGTAGAAAAACGAATTTAGTATGCCTGAACTCAGAATGATAAAATACATCTTTTAGTGAAGTTGGTTTTAACATTCTGTGTTTGAAAATACTACTTTTAGAAAGTAGGTATTTTCTTGCCTAACCATCCAGCTGCCTCTGCTAGGCTGTGTATTGCTTGTCTGCTTTGTGAGTGACAGGGGGGTCTTGACTCCAGCAGTCTGATGAGTCAGGGCTGGGCTGAATAGGACCCACATAGAATAGAGAGTAGGGGGGAGGAGACTTCCTTTCACTGACCTGAGCCCTCATAGAATAGAGTGTAGGGGGCGGGGATTTCCTTTCACTCCCCTGAGACCTCATAGAATAGAGAGTAGGGAGAGGAGATTTCCTTTCAGCTACCTGGGCCAGGTCTGCTCTCACACAATGCTGTTTCCACCTCCTGCCAGGAAGCTGCACGGAACTGGTTTTGGTCAGGCACAGACATTCTCTGCCTTCAGAGAACAAAGACTTTTGTGGTACAAATATGGGGACCCAGACCCCAAGATCACTTCTGGAACAACAAGACGAACCTTTGCCAAGGAGAAGAACCAAGGAAGCTGCAGGAGTTTGGACTGCCCCTCTGCCAGTGTGCTGTTTGCTGGGTTGGCCTGCAGTGGTCTTCATTGCCAAGGAAAGGAGAAGGAACTTTCAAAAGAACTTTCATCATCTTGCAGAATATTTCTCCAAGGGCTTGAACTAGAGCTTGCCTCCTGCTGAAGTCTCAGGGCTACAAGACTTCACCACCAGCTCCCTCCTGAATTCCCTTGCTGGGGATTCTGTCTGCAGAAGCCTGCTTGTCGCTGGGAGCTGGAAGCGTGACTCAACAAGAGGAAGCGTGTCGCTGTCGCAGCTGTTGCCGTTTCATCGCAGGAGAAGCGTGTCGCCACCGCAGAGGCCGCCGCCGCATCACCAGAGAAGCGTGTCTTCGTCGCAGTTGCCTGCCGTCGCATCACCGGAGAAGCGTGTCTTTGTCGCAACTGCCTGCCGTCGCATCATCGGGGAAGCGTGTCGCCACCGCAAGGGTCGCCGTCGCAGCTGCCTGCTGTCGCATCACCAGAGAAGCGTGTCACAGGGCCTGTCGCGGCTCGAAAGGTACAGAGTTTGCCGCGCGGCCGTCGGGCGTGCACGCATCATCTTCACGTCGTCGCATCGCATCAAGGGCGCACTCTCATCGCACCGGATCGTCGCATCGCATCGAGGCGTTTGCTTGCCGCATCGCCTTCCCTGCGGACCCTTTATTTGTTTTGCGTTACGCATCCAAGGTAATTTTGTGAGAAACGTGTTGCATTTATCATCAACTTGAACTAAGTTACTTCTACCATCTTTAAATCTATTTTGAGTACAGTATTGTGGATTTTTTGTCATTTGTGGTCTTGTGTTAAGTCTATATAAAGAATACTTATTTTTATAAAACCTGTGTGGTGTCCATGTGTAGGGTTTTCACTGTATTACTGTATGTGTTCACAAATGCTTAACACACTGCCTCTGAGATAAGCCTGTCTGCTCGTGCCAAGCTACCAAGGGGGTGAGCAGGGGTTATCCAGTAGTGTAATCCCCTTTCCCTGACTTAGAAGCAAGGGTCCCTATTTGGACAAAGGTGTATACCATTGCCAACTAGAGACCCCCAGTTCTAACATTGGTGGTCTGCGGTGAGGATTCTGGACTTGCATTTGTGACTCATATACAGTGTTTGGTGTACACTACTAGTGAGTGCAGACCAAACGCAACCACATACTTTTTTTGGTAAAATATTTTCTCCTTGGACTGTTGTTTTTTCTGAGAACTGCCAATTCTTACTACCATGAGCCGACCAGCATCTGTTGCATCTATGGATCTAGATTTTGAGGAAGAGAGGTTGAAAACCTACAATGTGAAACAGCTAAAGCGCTTTTGCAAAAAATTTAAAGTTGCTACCCAAGGCCTTGCCAAAAAGGATGAATACCAAAAGGCGCTGAGGGCCTGGGTAGAAGCAAGAAATAACCCTGATCTGGTGGTGGAGCCAGTTGGGGATGCAGAGGGGCAGCTGAATATACCATTGATTCCAGCCAGGGAAGGGGTACCGTCCCCGCCTGGCAGTAGCGTATCTTCCAAAGGCCCATCCCCAGGAGAGCTGGAAGACAGGGAAAGAGACAGGGTGCACAAGCTGGAGATGGCCAGGCTCAAAATGGAGGGTCAGAGGGACCTAGAGAATAGCAGGTTGTCCTTGGAGAGAGAGAGAATGAGGTTGGAACATGAGAGAATGTTGAGGGAGTTAGAGCTCAAAGCAAAAGGCTTAGAAATCAATCCCTCTGGTGGCAGCGCACCATCTGTGCCTGCAGAAAACAGAGTCCATATCCCCAAGGATGTCATAAAGGAATTCCACGGACAGGAAGATATTGGGCAGTGGTTTGCAGCCTATGAGATAGCAATGTTTTTTTTTGTTTTCAAAAACCTTTATTGCACAAATCAAATAAACAGGTTACATTCTCGAGTTGTATCAGAGCACCACATACAACGGAAACATTGATGGCAGCCGTAAACATTAATAGCACAGTGCACCAGAGAGCAGCAGCATGGCAGACGTTGTTACCTCGACTAACCAGTGACAGCAATTTACAGAGGGCACGCAATCTCTAAATGAAAGGGCAGGCCCAGCAGAAAGGAAGAAGAGGCGGGGAAGGCCGATTATTGGCCCACCTCAGCGGCCGCCACGGGCAGAGAGCCGGCGGGGAGCGCTGGGGAGGCAACCGGACTCGGGGGAGTGCGGGTTAGGAGATAGGACACTAGGGGGCCACAGATATCGAGTGGGCGAGATCTAGTTGGCATGAGGTCCCAGAATTCTGACAATATGGTCTGGCAATGCGATGCATCCTCGAGCCATTGGGCGAACTTGGGTGCAGGTCTACGACCCCAGCACATGGAGACCCTACGCCGCGCGAGGACAAGCAGCATAGCAATAAGACGACGCAACGCATCCGGGCAGAATTTGATGAATCCCAGTAGACAAAGTGAGGGAGTGGGCTGAACTGGCGAGGAGACCATCTCTGAGATGGCTGCACAGACCTCACGCCAATAAGCAGAGACCCTAGGGCATAGCCAGACAAGGTGAGAGAAGTCCGCCGCAGATGCAGAGCAGCGCATACAACTATCACTTGGAATGAGTCCCAGCTTGTGCAGCTGGACTGGAGTACGATATAGCCTGTGTAAATATTTAAAATGAATAAGGCGCAGGCGGTAGTTTGGGGACAAACGCTTTGTCTGGTTGCAACAGTAGAGCCAGTCAGCCTGTGGGATGTCGATACCAAGGTCCGCACTCCACGCCGCACGGGCGCGGTCTGTGGATATGGATGAGGCCGTCAGCGTGAGAGCGTAGAGTTTGGTCACCAATTTCTGAGGGGAGGAAGACGAGTAAATAAAATCCAGCATGCCCATCAAGGGGGGAGGCTGGGGAAACGTGGAATGCAGTTCTCGACAGATTGCGCTTAGCTGATAGAACAGTAAAGTATCCATAGGACCGGAATCGGTCGCGAGAGAAGTAAAAGGTGTTCCCCGGGTAGAGATCCGCAACTGTGGTCAACCCCAAACAGGCGGCGCGTTTGGCCATTCCAGACGGCTGTAGAGGAGGGAAAGACGGATGCCGAACGATTGGCATAGTTGTTGCTGAGAGCATGGGGGCATTGGAGAAGCGGCGCAGGCCCTCCCAAGCCCAGCGCAAAGTTTCAACCGTGTTTATCTCAGAGCGCCGGAGTCTGGCCGGGGCAAATAGGGCCGTCGAAAGTGGCCATGGGGCAGCGAGATCGGCCTCGACCGCCACGTGCGGTTGAAAAGGAGTGGGGTGAAGCCAAAAATGCAAGAAGCTGTCCTGAGCACATTGTGCATAGATCTTAATGTTAGGGGCACCGAGGCCGCCACACTCCATTGGAAGCGTGAGAGTGTCATAAGCGATCCTAGGCTGTTTGCCAGCCCAGATGAGGGAGATGATCAAAGAGTGGACCCTGCAAAAAAAGTGGGCAGTGAGAGGAAGAGGCACGTTTAGGAATAAATATAAAAATTTCGGGAGAACTACCATCTTGACGACAGCCACCCGACCGGCCAATGACAAGGGCAGTCGGCTCCATATAGGAATCTTCATCTCCAGCCAGTCCACCACGCGACCAAAGTTAGCTCGCCAAAGTTCGTCCGCGTCTCTGCTCAGCCAGACACCCAGATAGCGAGTGGGACCACTCGCCCACACGAAGGGATAGTCCGGGGTAAAGGGAGTAGTAGCATCAGTGAGCGGAAAAAGGACCGATTTAGTCCAGTTCACCTGGACACCTGAATAGCCTCCGAACCGGATGACCTCGCGCACCAGGGGACTCAAATTTTCCTGGGGGTTGCGGACATATAAAGTGACGTCGTCCGCATACATAGAGACCAGGAGAGCGCGGGCCGCGAATCCAATGCCCTTCTGAGTATGGTGTTGACGAAGTCTAGCCGCCAGTGGCTCCATAGCGACGGCGAAGAGTAGAGGCGAGCGGGCACCCCTGTCGGGTCCCACGTCCAATGGGGATGGGATCAGTAATAAGGCCGTTGACCCGGAGCCGGGCAGTAGGGAGAGTATACAGGAGCGAGATCTTTCGTATAACACTGGACTAAAGCCTAGACGTGCAAGAAGAGGGAAGAGGAAGGACCATTCCAGGGTGTCGAACGCCTTGGTGGCGTCTAGCAAGGCGGCTACGGCAGGAAGCGTTGGGTTAATCTGATGAAGGACAGAAAAAAGAGTCCGTAGATTATGGGATGTTGCACGGCCAGGGATGAAGCCAGACTGATCCGGGCGGGCAATATGCGGCATGAGCGGGAGAAGACGGGAAGCAAGTAACTTGGCAAAGATTTTATTGTCCATATTTATAAGGGACAGAGGGCGATAAGAATCTCGGAGATCGGGGGGCTTATCCGGCTTGAGCAGCAGAGTTAGCATAGCCTCGCGAAGTGAAGGCGGGAGCTGACCGCTCTCGAAAGAGTCATTATACATGGCAGCCAGATGTGGCACAAGTAGCGGGGCAAAAGCCTTGTAGAAGGAGGCGGGCAGGCCGTCCAGACCAGGGGCCTTGTCACCCGGCATACTATTTATGGCGGCGAGTATCTCTTCTTTAGAGAAGGGCTCGTCCAGGTATTCCCGGTGATGGTGCTCGAGCCATAGCACCTCGAGGGTATCGAAATATTGGTCAATGACCTCGCGCGGGGAGTAGACCCGGAGGAATAAAGTTGCGTGTAAAAATCAGTAAATCTCGTCTTGATCTCTTCAGCGGAGGTAGTCCTGACGGGGCCTCCGTCCTGAAGCGCTGTTATGTAGGATGCTGCTCGAGGCGGACGAAGGAGGGCGGCCAAAGTTTTACCGGGTCGGTCCCCTTCGCCAAAGCGGCGCACCCGTGCCTCCCTACCCAGAAAGGAGAGCTCTCTATCGGCCTCCGCGGCGAATTCGGTATGTTTCTCGCGAAGGCGAGCGAGTGTGTCCGGGTTTGGATCAAGCACGTGGGAGGAGTCCAGGGATTTAAGTTCTGCTTCCAATTTGCCAAGGGCGCCACGAATGGAGCGCAAGACCCCCGCTTGCTTAGAGATACACTCACCGCGGATAACGACTTTGAACCCCTCCCAAAGAGTGGAGGGGAGTCTACAGAGCCCTCATTGAGCTCGAAATAATTAGTGATCGCGGTCTGGATCTCATCACAGAATACAGTGTCTCGTAGTGCATTAGATGGAAGCCGCCATGAGAAAGCGCGTCGATGAGAGTGGGGTAGCCTTAGGCTTAGCCGGACTGGCGCGTGGTCTGAGAGGGTACGCGCCATATGGTCAACAGAGTTGAGCCAGGCGAGAATGTCAGGAGAGGTGACCCAGAGATCCAGACGAGACCAACAACCACGTGTGCCAGTGACACATGTGCCCTCCCGGGCCGCAGGGTGCATGTGGCGCCAGGCGTCATACAACGAGTTCTCGGTAAGAATAGAGTTAACGAGCGCCGTGGCACGTGGGTGAGAAGCGTGGGGGCCGGAGCGATCCAACACCGCGGACAATGTGACATTGAAGTCCCCACCCCAAAGGAGCGCAGCAGGACCGAGGGAGGAGATGTGATGCCATATCTGAGTAATGAATTCTGGGTCGTCCGCATTGGGACCATATAGTGCAGCTACCGTCAGAGGATGGCCTTGAAGTGAGCCGTGTAGGATAATGAAACGCCCAGCGGGGTCCGTGATTACCTGGGATGTGTGCCATGAAAGTCCCCTGCGAATTAGGATAGACACCCCCCGGGAATAATTGGAATAGAAAGAGGAATGTGATTCTCCCCAGTGTCTGGAACAGAGTCTGGCAGCAGATGCTGGGAGTAGGTGGGTTTCCTGCAGCAGACAGATGTCCACTTTGTGTCGGATGAGGTGTGCGTGTACCAGTCGAGCCTTACGAAAGTCGTTTAGGCCGCGAATGTTCCACGTCCAGAAATTAATGTCCGTCATGCTGTCTCATTATGGGATATGGTAAGAGTGGCCCGTGGCCGCGTGTAGGTGCATATGACGGTGCTAACCTTATGAGGAACGGGTGCAAAAGACTATACCAACAGTGGTGCATAAGGACGAACAATGGCCTGCCAAGACGTGGAGCCGAATTAAAACAACTAGCCCCAAACGTGGGAATGAGGTTGACCTTGGGCGCTGTGCGCAGGAGTAAGAGTGTAGGAACATGTGTGATACAACGCGATATGGCATTACATATCGAATGTTGAGCGGCGGACCAAAGCCAGCTAAGGAGCAATGCAATGCCAGGCCTGGCAGGGAACACTAACATTGCAGGGAGCAACACTGAAATAGGGCCATCTTGTGCGGACAGTAAAAGAACACAGTGATAGCTGCGTTGCAGGCAAAAGCCGGAAGCAAGAAACATTGCCAAAACAAACAACAGAGCCCCTGTCGGAGGCCTCCATCCCCAGAACCCCCAACCCAACCACCCCACCACCCTATCCCCGAAAACAGTACCGAAAGACCCGTCCCCCCCACACCCACTCCAACCCCCAATCAGGCTGAAATACCACCCATTCCCACCCCAGGAGCCCACAACTTGGGAGGGGGAAAATCGTGACAGATAAGGGAATTATCCCGTGGGGGCATGGCAGAGCTCAGCATACACCCCTGCAGTGAAGCAGGGTGGCCAAGCTACAGACAAGACAGACAACGATCAGATGAATACAATTGAAATACCAACAGAAGTCACAATATGATAGTTGGAAGCAACTGGGCTAGGGAGGTTGCAGCAACAGGGGAAGCCAGAGTGACGCATACAGAATAATTAACAGTTAAAACTCCGCCAGTCAGTCATTGTCACTTAAATGGCCAGCTGCAGCGGCCTGAGAGCCGGTAGGTGAGGAGCGAGGTGATTTATCCAGTTTCTTTGCAAAGGCGAGAGCGTCTTTAGGATCTGGGAAAATAAGCATTTTTGCGCCTTGCCGGACCCTCAGTCTCGCCGGGTAGGCCAATGAGTACGAGACTTCGTGCTTTTGGAGGATTCGCTTTGCTGGAAGGAATTCACGGCGGGCGGCCTGAACAGTGGGGGTATAGTCAGGGTAAAAGGAAAGTGTGTTACCCTGATGAATTATTTTGCCCCTTTCTCGTGCTGCGTGGAGAATGGCGTCGCGGTCCCTGAAATTTAGGATTTTTGCAAGGATGGGGCGAGCTGGTAGACCGGGGGCAGGACGAGGGCCAAGGGAGCGGTGCGCCTGCTCCACAATGAAGACGGAGGAGAGGACTTCACCAAAGAGGTCCCGGACGAGCTGCTCCACGTAATCCTCCATACGGGAGATGTTGGTGGATTCGGGTACTCCCGTGATGCGGAGGTTGCTCCTCCGGGAGCGCGCCTCCAAATCTTCATTTTTGTTCCGGATGATGTCAAGGATTTTGTCCATTTGCAATAATTTTTGCCGATCTTGAGTGGCGGCGTCCTCGGCGTCGGAAACCCTGGACTCCACATGAAGTAGACGAGCGTCGTGTGAATCTACTCGGGTCTTCACGGAGTCCAAACGAGCGGACAGTTGATCGAGTTGCGCCGCGATGCCCGTGACCGTGGATTTAACATCAAGCATAATCGACCTCAGGTCATCCTCACGCGCAGGGGTTGTCTCCATAGTGGTCGCTGGGTCGCCACCATCCGATCCCGCACCGTCCTGCTGCGTCGATCTATGCAGATCGAAGGCAATCTTGGGCTGTTTAGGATCAGTCTTCCCCATGGCGGGCAGAAGTTGGCGAGTAGTACCACCGTGGGATCAGGAACAGCGACCGAGCACACGGCAGGCAGCTCGCAGAAACACAACAGCAGTCAGTGACCCAGGCGAAACATCAGGCCCGCTAGACCAGGGGAGCAGCACCGGCCGGCCGCCGCGAAGGCCGGGCACAGTGAGGCGGCAGCAGGGCGTCGCAAGAGGTGGATGCGCCAGTCCAGCGGCCCAGCAAATGGGCGGAAGCGGTCCCTATGGACACTGCTGAGGCGCAGGAGGAATACACCACCGCAAGCTGATGGAACGAGAATCTTGCATCAGGCCACAGGACTTCAGTAGTGGTTGATTGCAGGAGCAGTCACCAGCAGGCGCTGGGCAGACGTAAGGGCCGGCGCAGGCACAGTATGCGCCGAAGGAGATCAGGCCCAGGGTTCGGTGCAGCAACAGCTAGGGCCCAAAGCCAGACACTCCCAAGGAGCGGGATGTGATGCAGCCACCAGTGGGTCACAGGAGCGGGCCGCAGGAAAGCAGGCGGCTATCAGCCACTCCGCACCGCTCGTCGAGGGGAAGCCGGGAGGGCAGGCCAAGCCGGGACAGTCACAGCGGGGAAACGCGGGGGGCCCGCCGCCCCGTCACCAGGCCCTGGGCACTCAGAGCCGCCTCTGCCGGCGCCAAAAGGAAAGGGAGGCGACGTCAATGTCTCAGAGAGGCCCGGGCCGGGTGGTGCAGCCCGCGGGCCCCCAACCCCGCCGCGAACAAACCCCAGCGGCAACAGCACTCACCGGGCGAAGCAGGTCCGGACCCCAGGCAGCCCCTCAGGCGATCCGCAGCTCCAGGTAGCCGGCCCAGCGGCAAGGCAGGGAGGCCGGGCCCCGTCGGTCGCGGGATCTGGGCCCAACGCAGCAGTCGGGCGGCAGATCACGGCCCTCACAAGCCACCGAGGGACGGGAGCAGCACCGATCGACGCCGCAGGTGAAGCCGCTGCCGGAAAAGCAGGTATTATGCAGCGTTCGCGTCGTTGTCTGCAGGATTTTGACAGATTTGTTTGCTTGGCCGGCAGAGCCCACTAAAGTGCGGCCATCTTGCAGCTGGCCAAGCCACGCCCCCCTGAGATAGCAATGTTGGCCCACCGGGTCCCTGAGAAGGATTGGGGAGCGGGGTTGTGGGGCCGCTTTGTGAGTGAGGGGAGGGATACGTTGTTAGACCTACCCAGTGAGAATAGGATGTCTTATGCCCACATGAAGGAAGCCCTGATGACAAGGTATGGTTTGACCCCAGAACTCTATAGACAGAGGTTCAGGAATTGTAAAAAGCTGGAGGCAACTACCTGGGTGGAGTATCAGTCTTTCTTTTTCAGAGCTATGGATGGTTGGGTGAAGGGTAGCAAAGTGGATAGTTTTGAAGCGCTCTATGATTTGTTTGCATGGGAGCACTTGTCTGCTAATTGTTTTCCAGAGCTACGCCAGCACCTTATTGATAGCAAGTTAACTAACCCTAGGAAACTTGCTGAGGAGGCGGACCGCTGGGTAAGCACCCGGGTCCACAAGGGTCACGTGGGAGACTTCGCCAAAGGTGGGCACGGTCCCCAGCAGAAGAGTGGGGGGGACAAGGGTAAACAGAGGGAGTTCCAGAAAGGGCCCCAAAGTAATTCCCAAGGGAACCAAGGGTTCCCAGCCTCCCCCTGAGAAAAAGCAAGAGGCCCCGACAGGTAAACCTGTTCACAGGGGCCCCTCTAAGTGCTTCACGTGTGGTCAAATGGGCCACCGTTGGTATGATGCACAATGTCCCATGAGGGATTCCAAAGCACCACCACGTGCACCACCCCATCAGATGGCGAGTGTAGCCCTGGGGGGGAAGGAGATGGGTGCCCAAGGTGGGTGGGGTCCCGCAGAGATGTCCCTTGTCTCTTTAGGAGACTTTGAGATGGTCCCTGAGACCCAGCTGCCTGATAACACTAAGAAGTACAGGCAGTGGGTGACTGTCAATGGCCATAGGGTGGAAGCTCTCAGAGACACTGGGGCTAGTGTGACAGCTGTCAATTGCCGGCTGGTGTCCAGAGAGCAGGTTATGCCCCATGCATTCTTCCCTGTAGTTGCCGCGGACAACTCGCAGAGCCAGTGTGAGGTGGCTCAAGTTCCCTTTGAGTGCGGGGGGTCTCAGGTACTCTTCAAGAGGCTGTGAGGCCAGCCATGCCTGTTGGTTGTCTGTTGGGCAATGATTTAGAAAGCTCCCCTTGGGCTAAGGTGGAGAGAAGGTCTCATTTGGAGATGTTGGGTCTGCCTGAGTGGGCATGCGTGACAACTCGGTCTATGGCAGCCAGCAAGGGTGTTGAAGAGGCTCTGGAGCCTGAAAATATGGCCCAGACCCCTGACTTAAAGAGAAGAGGTAGGGGGTGTGGGAAACCGGCCCCCATAGTTCCTACGGTCCAGGAGGAGGCAGACCTTGAGAGGGATGCCCTGGAACCTACAGGGGAACAAGTGGCCGAACTGGGGGACCTGCCTGAGCTGACCCATTGGCAGCAGGAAGGAGGCCCCTCCAGGGAGGAATTTTGTGAGGAGTAGAAGAAGTGCCCTTCTCTTGTGGGTTTGCGGCAACAGGCCACAAACCAGGCAGCAGGTGATCAGTCTGGATCACATTGGATCTACTGGGAGAACGACCTCCTGTCTAGCGAGCCTAAGGTTGTTGAGCCTGGGTCAGCCTGTGTGCTGGTGGTACCCCAGCGCTTCAGAGCCTTCCTACTGGGTTTGACTCATGATGTGCCTTTAGCTGGACAACTGGGGCAGAACAAGACCTTTGAAAGGCTTGTCACCCACGTTTATTGGCCCCAGATGCGCAAGAGTTCAGATACTCATTGTAGGACTTGTCAAACTTGCCAGGCAAGTGGGAAAAGTGGAAGGAAGCACAAGGCTCCTCTCCAACCTTTCCCTGTAGTCAGCACCCCCTTTGAACGGGTGGGCATTGACATTGTGGGGCCACTGGACCCCAAGACAGCCATGGCCAACAGGTTTATCTTGGTCTTGGTGGACCATGCTACCCGGTACCCGGAAGCCATCCCGCTCAGGACAGTGACAGCCCCTGTGGTGGGACATGCACTGATGGGGATTTTCTCCTGTGTGGGGTTCCCCAGAGAGGTGGTGTCAGACTGTGGAACAAACTTCATATCTAACTATATGAAGTCCCTGTGACAGGAGTGCAGTGTTACCTATAAGTTCACCACTCCTTACCACCCCCAAGGTAATGGGCTGGTTGAGAGATTCAACCGGACCCTTAAAGGCATAATTATGGGTCTTGAGGAACCTATGAGGTGTAAGTGGGACGTCCTCTTGCCATGCCTGCTTTTTGCTTACCGTGAGGTGCCACAGAAGTCCTTAGGGTTCAGTCCCTTTGAACTGCTGTATGGTCACCCGGTAAGAGGACCTTTGAGTCTGGTCAAGGAAGGCTGGGAGCAATCTCCCAGGAAACCTCCCCAGGATGTATACCGTTACATGCTGGCCTTCAGGAACCAGACTAGGCGGTTCAGACAATTCGCTGAGGCGAATCTGGAAGCCAGCCAGGAGGAAATGAAGCGGTGGTACGATCAGAATGCCACTCTGATTGAGCTTCAACCTGGTCAGAAAGTTTGGGTCATGGCCCCTGTAGAGCCCTGTGCACTCCAGGACAGGTGGACCGGACCATTTGAGGTGGTGGAGCGCAAGAGTGATGTCACCTACCTGGTGAACTTGCGGTCTCCTAGGAACCCTTTGCGGGTCCTGCATGTTAACCGCCTGAAGCCCCACTTAGAGAGGTCCGAAGTGGGCATGCTCCTAGGGACAGATGATGGAATGGAGGAGGAGACCGAGCCTCTTTCTGACCTCCTGTCTGCAACAGAGCAAGATGGGTCAGTGGATGGTATCAGCCTCTCTGCCACACTGACCCCTGAACAGCAGCAAGATTGTCGCCAATTGTTGGGACAATTCTCTGATTTATTCTCCCTGGTTCCTGGTGTCACTGAGTGGTGCGTCCATGACGTGGATACTGGGGACAGTCCTCCTGTGAAGCACAAGGCTTACAGAGTGACTGACAGGGTCAGAGCTCACATTAAGGAGGAGGTCTCCAAGATGTTTGCCTTAGGGGTGATTGAGTCCTCTCACAGGCCTTGGGCCAGCCCAATGGTCTTGGTCCCAAAAGTTGCCGCGCCTGGTGCCACACCCGAACTCCGGTTCTGTGTGGACTACCGAGGACTCAATTCAGTCACCAGGACTGATGCGCACCCCATCCCCAGAGCTGATGAGCTCATTGATGGGTTGGGGCTACCCGGTACCTCAGCACGTTTGATCTAATGTCTGGGTACTGGCAGATCGCCTTAACTGATGGGGCCAAAGAGAGGTCAGCATTCTCCACACCAGATGGGCACTACCAATTCTGGGTTATGCCCTTTGGGATGAAGAATGCCCCTGCCACCTTTCAGAGGTTGGTCAACCAGGTGTTGGCTGGACTGGAGGATTTCAGTGCCGCCTACCTGGATGACATTGCAGTGTTCAACGCCAGTTGGGAAGAACATCTGCGCCACCTCTGGGAAGTGTTGATGGCACTGCGAAAGGCAGGCCTCAAGATCAAGGCGGGTAAGTGCCAGATCTGGCAGGGTTTTGTGGTGTACTTGGGGCACCAGGTAGGAAGCGGCCAGGTGGCGCCCCTACAACCCAAGATTGATACCATCCTTCATGGGAACCCCCCAGGACCCAGACACAGGTGAGAGCCTTTTTAGGACTCACGGGGTACTACAGGAGGTTTGTCAAGGGGTATGGCAACATTGTTGCACCCTTGACTGAGCTGACTTCCAGGAAGCAGCCCACGAAAGTGAACTGGACTGACACCTGTCAGAAGGCTTTTGATGCCCTGAAGACTGCCATGTGCTCAGCACCCGTGCTTCAGGCGCCCAACTTCTCAAAGGAATTCATTGTCCAAACAGATGCTTCAGAGCATGGTGTGGGGGCTGTTCTATCACAGATTAATGAGGAGGGCCTAGACCAACCTGTAGCCTTCATCAGTAGGAGGTTACTTCCACGGGAACAAAGGTGGAGTGCAATTGAGCGTGAGGCATTTGCTGAGGTCTGGGCACTGAAGAAGTTGAGACCATACCTGTTTGGGACTCACTTCCGGGTTCAGACAGACCACAGGCCCCTCAGATGGTTGTTGCAGATGAGGGGTGAGAACCCAAAGCTGTTGAGGTGGTCCATTTCCCTACAGGGGATGAACTTCACGGTGGAACACCGCCCTGGTACAGAACACGCCAATGCTGATGGTCTGTCCAGATTTTTCCGCCTTAGTGAAGAGAACTCCCAAAGGGTTGGGTAGTTCTCCCCACATTTCAGCTGGAGGGGACACGTGTTAGACCTGGTACCATTGGCGTGAGTCTCCCTTCCATTTTTTTTCTGATTGCCTCCTCTGTTTTTGATATGTGTTGCTGGTTTAGATGCTTTGGGCACTGTGCCACTGCTATTCAGTGCCACAGTGCAAGTGCTCCCTATGGTAAATTGATGTATTGATTAGTGACTCCATGATTGGATTATTTGATTTACTTGTCAGACCCTAGTATAGTGCACCATGGGTGCCCAGGGCCTGTAAATCAAATGCTGCTGGTGGGCTTGCGGCACTGGTTGTGCCACCCACAGAAGCAGCTTGTAAAGTGTGTCTCAGGCCTGCCATTGCAGAGCCTGTGTGCAGTCTAGTACTGCCATGTCGACTTGGTAAGTGCACCCACTTACCAGTCCCTAAGACCTTCCCTTTTCTACATGTTAGCCACCCCTAAGGTAGGCCCAAGGGCAGGGTGCATTGTAAGTAAAAGGTAGGACATGCCCTGGTGTGTGTGGCATGTCTTGATAGTGAAGTACAGCCAATTTCATTTTTCACTATTGCAAGGCTACCTGTCCCCATAGGCCAGAATGGGCAGTTTGATTATAACATCTTATAATCCTAACTGACCCAGGGAGCATGGTAGAAAAACGAATTTAGTATGTCTGAACTCAGAATGATAAAATACATTTTTTAGTGAAGTTGGTTTTAACATTCTGTGTTTGAAAATACTACTTTTAGAAAGTAGGTATTTTCTTGCCTAACCATCCAGCTGCCTCTGCTAGGTTGTGTATTGCTTGTCTGCTTTGTGAGTGACAGGGGGTCTTGACTCCAGCAGTCTGATGAGTCAGGGCTGGGCTGAATAGGACCCACATAGAATAGAGAGTAGGGGGAGGAGACTTCCTTTCACTGACCTGAGCCCTCATAGAATAGAGAGTAGGGGGCGGGGATTTCCTTTCACTCCCTGAGACCTCATAGAATAGAGAGTAGGGGGAGGAGATTTCCTTTCAGCTACCTGGGCCAGGTCTGCTCTCACACAATGCTGTCTCCACCTCCTGCCAGGAAGCTGCACGGAACTGGTTTTGGTCAGGCACAGACACTCTCTGCCTTCAGAGAACAAAGACTTTTGTGGTATAAATATGGGGACCCAGACCCCAAGACTTTAGATCACTTCTGGAACAACAAGACGAACCTTTGCCAAGGAGAAGAACCAAGGAAGCTGCAGGAGTTTGGACTGCCCCTCTGCCAGTGTGCTGTTTGCTGGGTTGGCCTGCAGTGGTCTTCATTGCCAAGGAAAGGAGAAGGAACTTTCAAAAGAACTTTCATCATCTTGCAGAATATTTCTCCAAGGGCTTGAACTAGAGCTTGCCTCCTGCTGAAGTCTCAGGGCTACAAGACTTCACCACCAGCTCCCTCCTGAATTCCCTTGCTGGGGATTCTGTCTGCAGAAGCCTGCGTGTTGCTGGGAGCTGGAAGCGCGACTCAACGAGAGGAAGCGTGTCGCTGTCGCAGCTGTTGCCATCGCATCGCTGGAGAAGCGTGTTGCCGCCGCAGCTGCCTGCCATCGCATCACCGGGGAAGCGTGTCGCCACCGCAAGGGTCGCAGTCGCATCACCGTAGAACCGTGTCGCCTTCGCAGCTGCCTGCCGTCGCATCACCGGAGAAGCGTGTCGCAGGGCCTGTCGCGGCTCCAAAGGTACAGAGTTCGCCGCACGGCCGTCGGGCATGCACGCATCATCTTCACGTTGTCGCATCGCATCAAGGGCGCACTCTCATCGCATCGCACCGGATCGTCGCATCGCATCGAGGCGCCTGCTTGCCGCATCGCCTTCCCTGCGGACCCTTTGTTTGTTTTGCGTTACGCATCCAAGGTACTTTTGTGAGAAACATGTCGCATTTATCATCAACTTGAGCTAAGTTACTTCTACCATCTTTAAGTCTATTTTGAGTACAGTATTGTGGATTTTTTGTCGTTTGTGGTCTTGTGTATATAAAGAATACTTATTTTTATAAAACCTGTGTGGTGTCCGTCTGTAGTGTTTTCACTGTATTACTGTATGTGTTCACAAATGCTTAACACACTGCCTCTGAGATAAGCCTGTCTGCTCGTGCCAAGCTACCAAGGGGGTGAGCAGGGGTTATCCAGTAGTGTAATCCCCTTTCCCTGACTTAGAAGCAAGGGTCCCTATTTGGACAAAGGTGTATACCATTGCCAACTAGAGACCCCCAGTTCTGATAGTCAGTATAAAAGTCGTGCTTCTACTTGGCTAAGATGTGAAACTGGTCCAGGGTTTCTCTCCACCATCTTGTTCAACAAATGGCATTGCTTTATTATAGGAATGATCCTATTCCAGGGGCCGCATCAGTGTTATTGTGTTTTGGACCATGATTCAGCCCATAGGCGTGTTATATTTTTCTGGTGTCTTTATGTACTAAGTCTATCTCACTTTATATTTTAATAGACTGGAATTCATCAATATTACATTGTAGAATGTGTAGGACTGGTTTTAAAGAATCTAGTGCATTGCTCTCACATATCTTTTTTTAAAAGCCTCAGGGCTCGATTCACAAAGGTAAAGTTAGACCAAAAGTCTAAGTTTAGACCAAAAGTTTAACTTGACTACTTTTTGGTATTCATAAAGGTAAGTTGCGAGTAGTATCTTTACGACTGCGGACATACTGCACTTGGGACATATTCTCCACACTCGGACCGTAGTCTATGCCCTGAGTGAGGAACTTCTGCAGTCATGAAGATATTACTCGCAACTTACATTTGTGAATATATCGAAAAGTAGTAAAGTTAGACTTTTGGTCTTTTTGTACCTTTGTGATTCGGTCCCTCAGTCTCTTTCCGCAGATTGTGTGCTCTTCACATTAAATATCTATTCCTAGCTCTAATTATTGGCTATGAAGATTACATTATTATTGAAATTCTTGTTATTGATAAAAAATTCAGGCTCATGCTTGACTTTTAAACCCAGCGATTTACATGTAATTTTGGCGTGATGTAGGTGTTGTTGTCAATTTCTGCTAATGCAAATAATTTTTTTCTTTTTTTCTTGAGTGTGTTGCCTATCACTGGAATTGGTATCCCATTAAATTTGGTGAAGATGGTGCAATTACCACACCCTGGCCTGTTTGTTTGACTTGCAGATTGTTTCTGGCTCCATTTGGAGATGTTTATGACTGTACCCACCAAAGCATCTCATCATTTCTAAATTAGGTGTAACAGCCTTTGCTTGATTGGACCTTGTCTCTGGACATCCTCTTTGTAACAGAATAGAATGTCTAAACAAAATAATTCATTTTTTAGTAGTGTGTCGTAGATAAATGTTGTTAGCCAGACACGATATGAGTCAGCCAAGATAAGAGTGGAGACATTAATTTTTTGTGTTATTCTATATTCCATTGCAATGATTATCCTTTAGTATAATAGTAAAGAGGGCCCATATTTACCAAGGTTTTGCATCACCTTTTCACCACGCAAAGGGATGCAAGAGCTCCAGGAAGCCTAAAAGAGATTTATTAAGCCATGCAAGGCACCTTGCATGACCCTGCATGGCTTGATAACTCTAGAGTAACGCAAGGCAGCGAAAATCGCTGCCTGGCTTTACTCTGCGGCAGGGAGTTGAGCCATGGGTGAAGCGTGAATGTTCCCAAGCATTCCGGCACAATTTCAGATTTACCAGCACTTTTAGACCTGGGAATGCGTCAGAACTGTACGCTTCCCCACCAGAGCCGCAAAGAACAGATATAGCTTCATTTTTCCTCGTCGTTTCCGCTTTCTAAGTGTGCTAAATTCTGCAGCACACTCAAAAAGAGGAAAATACCTCTGAGGATTGTTTTTGTGCAGGAAGATGCCCATTCCTGCACAAAAACAATGCTGCCTGCAACAGAGACACCCTTGCACCATGGTTGAAAAGGTACCTACTTTGGTGCTAGGCTGCCAAAACAGCCCCAACGCAGGCAGAAAGAACAGGAATGCACAGTTGCTTAAATACGGTGCATTCTTGCCCTTTCACTTTGACGTAGGGCAGCGCCACAAGGCACCTTGCTGCGCTGCTCTATGCCAAAATGCCATAAATAAGACCCTAGGTACTGTGGAACTACCATGTGAGGCTGGATTTACCAGTTGTAAATCCACACAAAATTGCATGGAGCTTAACACAGACATTTACCCTCTGCTCTGAGGAAGGTGTAAATGAAGCTTCCGCCTCAGAATGGCGGGAGGTGAAAGGAGGTGGGTGAGAGGAGAAGAGGAGGGAAGTGACAGATCAAGTCTGGCAGGAGGAGCAGATATCACCCTCAAATTCTTTAGTAAAATCATAAAAATGCCTTCATAATAAAATCTAGCATAGTACTAGTACGTATTTCAGTTATACAAACTATACATAATTTGCAAATGTGATAACACTGGGGTTCAAAGGAGCTTTCTGAAAATTACCGAGCATATCTCCACAGTAAACAGGCTCGCCATAAATTCTTCTTCTTGCAGTGACGTGAATCCATATCACATTTTTCGATTGCGAGATATCAAGTAAAATGTGCAACAGAGAGGATGCACTGATTGATATTAACATTATTCTCTATGTTCCATATTCATATTCGTCTAAAAGCACTTTATTAATTTTAAAACAAGGACGTGACATTTTAATATCCAGCATCACAGTCAAATGTAATTTATGACAACGCCTAGTAAATCCAGATTACCCTTCACTGCGCACCCTGATTAGATTTGAATGCATCATGCAGATCTTAATTTGGATTTTCAACGTTTTTCCCAGCCTCCTGATTAGTATCAGGAGCAATCATAAGCAGCTAAGCTAACCATGCTATTTTTTTAACATCGTTTCAAGAGCAGAATAGGTGAAAGATATTGAGACCTTCCATTTTGGGGCTGCTTGTCTCCCTTCACTTACATTTCCATGCTTGCAATAGTAATTTCATGCATCACTTACCTACTCTCCTACAGCTATTTTTTTTAATGTCATTTTAGCATATTTGTGTAATTGAATGGACTTTTTTCTGCCACTGGTAAACAACACCTTTGAAGTCGAGGTTGCTTAATGTGAGAAAGCAGGGTCACTTTATCTTGCTACCATGCATCTGAAGATTGACCTTGAGTCTGAAAGGTTGGCTCGCAGTTCGTTTTTCCAATCATGCTCTTGATTTCGGGTTAAAATAAAAACAGGAGTACCGGTTCAGGCTTTCTTCTTTCCAAAAACAGCGCACAGCAAAAAAGGTGGTCCGGAGCAACAATTGCAAACAAACATTGGCAAATCTAATAGGTCTGGCGTTGGTGTCAGCCTTTGGCAACTTTTGTTTTGTTTTGTTATGGTTTTTTAAAAACCGTTATTTGTTCAGAAAGCTGCTGGGCCTTCATCGATGGCAGGAAAGAAAAGAAGAAAAGAAAGTAAAAAGGAAAGAAAGAAAACAGGAAAGAAAAAAATAAATACATAATAAAAGAAAGCAGGAAAAAAGAAGGCAAGAAATAAGGGAAAAAGCAAAAAATAAAGAAAAAAGTAGGTAAGACAGAAGGAAAGAATGAAAGGAGAGATGAAAGAAAGGCAGAAAGAAAGAAGAAAAAGAAAAGAAAGAAGGAGCAAAGGCAAGAAAGCGAAAAGGAAAAAAGCAACAAAGAAAGAACAAAGTCGGTAAGCCGGAAGGAAAGAACGAAAGAGGAAAAGATAGAAAAAAGAAAAAAAAGAAGGAAAAAGTAAAAGAAGGGAAGAAAAAGAAAGAGAAAAAAGGAAAAAAGAAGGCATAAAAAAGAATGAAGGCAATAAAAAAGCAAGCAAGAAAGAAAGAAAGAAAGGAAGAAGCAAGAAAGATGGAACGAAAGTAAGAAACAAAAAACAAAGAAAGAAGGAAGCAAAGAAAGCAGCAAGAAAAGAAAGAAGGAAACAAGTAAGGAAAGAAAGAAGAAAAGAAAGAATGCAAGAAACAAGGAAAGAAGGAAAATCCTGTTTTGCTGACCTCAGGACTCTTCACAATTTGTTGGCCTCAGGACTCTTCACAATTTACCACTGCTAACCAGTGCTAAAGTGTTTGTGGTCTCTCCTTTAAGCATGGTAAAACTGGCTTACTTCCAGTTTGTACATTTAATTTACCTGTTAGTCCATAGGAAAGTGGTACTGCATTTACCCAGGACCAGTAACTTAAATGTTGCTAGTGGGCCTGCACCACAGATTGTGCCACCCACTTAATTAGCCCTTTAAAACCATGCCTCGGGCCTGTCATGGCAGCATCTGTGTGCAGTTTTCCATTTCGACCTGGGAAAATAGATCTTTTGCCAGACATAAATATTCCTTTTGAATACATAAAAGTCACCCTTATGGTAAGCCCTAAACAGCCTATAGGGCAGGATGCGCTGTATTTCAAAAGCTGGATATGCACTTTTACATTTTAGATGTCCTAATTGTGAAAAACTGTCAAATTCATTTTTCATTATTGCATTATTCTCATTGGATAACATTGGGTTATCTTATTACATTTAATTAGTGATAACTTTTGTTTGTGAGCAGGTAGGAATTTAATGTTTGGTGTCTGAGGAATTATAATTTGAAACCCTTTTTAATGGTAAAGTTGGATTTTAAGTCACAACTCTGAATATGACACTTTTAATTGTCATTTTCTTGTCCTATCCATTGGTGCCTGCAGTCTGTCCCAGGGTCACCTGACTAGGTGTAGTTGGCAGTTGGCCTTTGTGCATTCCTCTCAGACAGTATCACAATAGAGGATCTGGGTGGTGGTAGGATGGCCCATCCTGGTTTGATTGGGGGGGTTCAACTACCTACCACACTTGCACTTCAAAGGCACTGCCCAGCTCACACACAAAGGACTTCACAAAAGCCTATGGTGTCCCCAGACAGACTGGGACCAGGGAGGCAGGAATCTCCAGGCACTTCTGTGGGAGGAAAACTCCAGAAGCTTCTCCCACTTCAAAGGGGGCACCAGGTATAAAAAGGGGACCCTCAGACCCCCAGTTGAGTACATTCCTGAACCTGTGGATACTACAGAGGAAGGGGGGCCTGCTGCTTGAGGCTTGCCCTGTTTTCTGAGAAGAAAGACTGGACCTGCTCCCTTCATCCCAGCCTGAATGACTGAAAGGGTCAGCTAACTGACCTCCTATTCAGAACTACTATGACATATCAAGTTCCAGACGCCTCTCTTTTTTCTTGTCCAGCCAACCTGCTGCGTGGGCCTGCAATTGTAACTGCCCGACCCCTGATGGCCTCTGCAAGAGTGAGTCCTTGATCCTCAAGAGGTGCCTCCCTAGGTCGCATCACAGTGCACTCCTCTGACTCAAAAAGCAGACATCCTAAAGTTTTGGGCTCCTCTTGACAGGGAATGGGCCTGTTTATGCCAAGATCTTGCCACCCAGGCTTACCGCCAATGTGAAGCTCCGGTGGACCCAACACATTGCACTACAGCGACAAACAGCAACGCAAGAGTTACACTTTGTGATACAGCATCGAAAGTCCGCGTTGAACGCCAGCACAAAGATCCAGCAACGACCATACGCGACACCCGACTGGTTTCTAATGCTACAGCGATGACCGTCTGTGAGCGCATCCTGTGCCTTGTGCTACAGCGACGACCATCCATGACGCTCTCTCTGCTCCTTGTGGCCCTCTCCACTGCAAACAGAACTCTTTGCACTGGACTTCAGAAGACAATGTTTTCAATGGACCTAACCTGGTCCTTGTATCTGGCCTGCAGTCCATCTCAGTTTGCCTAAACTTGTGACTTTAACCCGGTCTCACATGACCAGATAACTGTGAGTAGCGCTTTGTGCTTTTAGGCACTATACTTAGCACAAATCTTTAATGTTGCATATCTCTAATTCTACTGATTGGATATTTGTAGTTTTGGTGTCAAATAATGTATTATATTTTAATCTGTATTTCTAAAATGGTGTGGGATTTTTCTTGTGCCATTTGTCCATTTTATTAGTGTTTGTGTTCTGCATAAATACTTTATACATTGTTAAGCCTGACTGCTTTTGTGCCAAGCTACCAGAGGGTTAAGCACACATTAATTTAGTGACTTTTGAGGATCACCTGACATGGATTGTGGCTGTTGCTTGAGAAGGGCTCACCCACTTAAACAACAACCTATTTTGTCACAGCCACCCACTGAGCAGCCGAGATATGCTGCTGCACGTAAGCTCCTTTGGCAGTATTAATCAGTGGCTGGAAGTGTTGTGGTGCTGTATGTAACATAAACAACATGCCTAAAAATGCCTGGATTACAGCTTTCTGGTGATGGTAGGCCAGAGGTCAGAGGCTCTGCCTCTTTCAATATGGCTGGCACTGGCGTCTGACTCTCTCCAATGTGCAGGGAAGAAGCAGAGCCTGTAAAATAGGGAGACAAGCGGTGCTAGTTGCTCAATGAGTTTCACGGCCATGGCACAATCTCCTGCTGTGCAGCACAGGGGAGGGCCTGTCACCACTTATCTATGCAGGAACTGGTTGGTCTCAGCCTTGGTGGCAACTGTTGAGTGCCGCCCAACAGCAGCAGCTGGGCAAACGCAGACGAAGACACTAGCAGGGGGTACCCCTCTTTGAGGGAGTGTATTGTGGAGCCTGAGGAGTGGAAATGGCAATCCAGCAGTTTGGGCAGACACCGGGAGGTGGCTACTGTCAGATTGTGTTCCGCCTGGGGGTACATGCGGCAGCAGCAACTCTAGGGACAAGCTGCTGAAAGACCAATAAAGACTGCAAATTTTTCTTTGCTGCTCTTTGTTGCTCTTTGTTTCACTACTAAACCACATCTAACTGCAATACATCCTCAAATACATGGAGGCAAGCCCCCAGCCCCACCTTCTCCCTCTGTACTATCGAACAATATAACTTCTAAAGTCTAAGTGGGTTCTCCAGCCCAGGCAGTCTCAATGAGGCACCCTAAACCACAATCTACACTGCCTTGTATGCTTATTTCTAAAGGCAGAGATGGGGTAGAGGATATCACATCCTAAGCCCATCATAGATTCTGGTGTGTTAATCAGGAAACTGATTAAAGCTGCAGAGATGATAAAAATGGCTGTCTCAACTCAAATATGTTCTAAAGTCAGTGATGTCCCCGGCAAAGAATCTACCCTACAGTTTAATATGGTCAGCCACATTGAAAGGGAGGGGTCGAACAATTTAATAGGGCTCTAACACCACCAATATACCTAAGCTGCATGGAGGCCATGCTTCAACCCCCTCTTGCATTTCCTCATAGCTCAATGGAGAAGACATAATGTGCAGGATATGTACTAATTAAATGACATATCTGCCTCTACAGATCGGGCTCTAGGTATATGAGCCAACCCCTACCACCTCCTCTACTTCTTCACTGGCTCTTTTGAATTACCAATAAAATTGTCTGACTCATTGCCCCCACTGCCTGAAGTGGCTCCCCGACGAATATTGTCAAAACCTTTGTACTATAGGGACCGTGATCATACCCTGAACCAGGACAGACTCCGTGGAGACATCACAGTTGAGAATCATAGAAACATGTTCTTCCCCGACTTCACACAAGAAGTCCAGAAGCAAAGGGCCTCTTTTTAATGATGCCAAACAATGCCTTTGCCTACTAGGCACCACATATTCTATGTTACCCGGCCAGATTGAGGGTGACCATGGGTGAGGAGGTGCAATTTTTCACGTCACCGCAGTCCCTATGGGAATGGATAGACCGCCTCCCTCAGTGAGAAGGACACATCACACTGAAGAATAGACAGCGTAATCTGCAACCACCTCTGAAAATGGCCAAATGAACCCAGTGGGCCGCTCCATCTCAGTCGCAAGTGCGCTATGAACGCCAGCGGGTGGTGGAGGCATTAGCTTCCTAGAGTGGAGGGGGCTCCACTCTGCCTTCTGTCAATGGTGAAAGTGAACTACATGACACAGACTCTGATCGAGCATCTGTCTCATCTCTCCTGAATTTTTGCCCAAGATTACTCCAGGCACATCAGATTAGATAATCTGAAAGAACTGCTTTGGTTTGGTTATGCATGGAAGCTGGTGGAATGTTGGAGAGAATACTGTTGTGCTGGGTTAAGTGTCATGCAGGGCTAAATCTTGAGGTGATTTTCCTCTTTGCATCCTGCAGATGGTGTGCTGTGTGGCTGGGAAGCACCTTGGTAGGTGCCCCCCCCATGTTGTTGTTGTTGTGCCTGTACTGCATGTATGAAAATTGGATGGTTTCTGACTGATTTGGATGGGGAGTTGTTTGCTTCTGGTCCTGGGGATGGGGATTTGGGTTAGTTGTATTTGTTAATGGGATTTTTATAGTTACCCCTGCCTGCTGCTCACGGATATCATTGACAGAAAGATGGGCCCCTGTCATGTGAGGAGGAATGGTCCCACCCCTTAGTTCCCCACATGGCGACCCCCATGAGGTACATCTTCATCTCCTGGAATGTTCGGGGTCTTAATAATATGTCCAAAAGGTACAAAGTGTAGTCTCACCTTAAGAGGTGGGGAACACACATAGCCCTACTGCAGAAAATCCATCTTACTAGGTTTGAAGGGTAGAGGACTTTGGCTATCGGTAAGTCGGGGAGCACCCTTCCAGAAAGCAACTGAACTAGTAGACCCGGAGGGTAAATATGTGATGATTACAGGGTGGTTGGCAGGACGAGACCTAACAATAGTCGGAATCTTTGCTCCCAATACTGACCAAGGTGGGTTCTTTGCAGAGCTATCTAGGGTCTTAGCACCATACCTGACACAGGCCATATTATTGGGAGGGGATTTTAACAGTATCGCAGATCCCGCCCTTGATTGTTCCCATTCACCCCTAGGGAATTCCCTAGTGACCCGGTCGGCTCACATTTTACCTGCTTTGCAGCTGCAGTGGGGACTGGTAGACTCTTGGAGGCAACTTCACCCTGTGGCATAAGACTACTCATTCTTTCTCAGGCATGCACAAACTCCATGTTTGACTTTACACCTTCCTATGCACCCCTACTGTACATGGAACTGTTCTCGGTGTAGATTATTTTTGCCAAAAGGCATCAGATCATAACCCAGTGTTACTCTATTTGAATTAGGAACACGAGCACCCATGCACCCCTGACTGGAGATTACGGTTGGAGGCACTGGATGACCCAGTCTTCCAAAATAACATTGGAGAGGCCATAAGTGCTTATTTTTCTGACAATGCTGGGAATGCTACATCCCCTTTGATTGAGTGGGATGCATTTAAATCAGGGTTGCTGTATTGCAGAAGTGGTTGGGGTGCGAAGTACACTAGTAGGTGAGGTAGAAATTCATGAAAGGGCACTACGGGACCTTGAACAATAGAGATCAGGAAATTCAGCCCTAAGCACCTATTGCTAGAGGCAAAGGAATTGCTGGCAGCCCAAGTTGAGAGACTCTGCTGCTTTTACTACAAGGAATATCTGACTCATTCTGACACAGAGCGTGCTAAAGCAGGCACCCTATTAGCGTGGCTCATTAACCAGAATACCAGGAGTTCCTTGATTTTATAGCTGGAATCGGACACTGGTGAACCTTTATATAGACAGACTACCATCAATACCAGATTCCGGGACTATTATACATCCTCTATATCCCATCACTCGAGATACCACCTCAGGTGAGGGCTTTCTGACCCTGGGTCACTTATGGGTACTTCCGCAAGAGTATGCAGAAGTAAGAGCTGCCTTTAGAAATATGACAGGCAGTAAAGTTCCAGGAGCTGACCACCCACCTGTGGAGTTCTTTGCCACTTATAGGGACACCTAGCTTCGAAACTAGTAGAACTTTACTCTGCAGCTCAAAAATCAGGCCATCTTCCTTTGCCTATATGTGAAACCCTGGTTATCCCACTCCTAAAACCAGGTCACCCTCCCACAGATGTCAGGGCTTACCGGCCTTTGTCCATGCTCAATGTGGACTATCAAATTCTTAGTAGAATCCTAATGACACAGTTCCTGCCACATATGCCCACCTTGATTCAACAAACAGGATTTATTCCTGGGCGCAACATTGCGTTCAATATCCGTAGACTCCTTTCACTAATGAATGATGATTTCTTAGATAAACGGACAGCAGCTGTTATGTCGATAGACATAGAGAAGGTCTTTGACAGCCTGAGTTGGGACTTCCTATATTGAGTAATATATCGAATGGGTTTATACACTGGATCAAACTTCTCTCCACGGTACGGGTTCTCAAGGGCAGAACTATATCTGATCCATATGACTTGGGGCATGGGACTTAGCAGGGGTGTCCACTCTCCCCCTTATTATTTGCCATTGCAATGGAGCCGCTGGCCAGCTGATAATATGCTATTGTTTCTCTGAGATGTCAGACTGGACTCACCTGGTGCAACAGACTTATTGGAGCACTTTTGTGCAATCTTAGGCTTGCGCATTTGTTGGGCGAAATCCCACCTGTTTCCACTCTGTAAGGATACCGCCTCACCCCAGAACCTGCGCGGACTTGCCTGGAACACTACCTGTCTGAACTATTTAGGAGCCAAATATACCATAACCACCAAGACCTATTAGATGGTAATATTGGGGCAGCTGTTGGAGCACTTCGTACTAGTGTAAACTTTTGAACGTCATGGCCATTATCTGTGGCAGAATAGCGGTGGCTAAGATGGTGGCTCTCCCGAGACTGCTTTAATTTTTTACCACGCTGCCACTGTTGGTGCCTCGCCAGCTGGTCTGGGACCTGGAATCCCTACTATTGGAACTGATCTGGGGCACAGGTAGACATACTGTGGCACTATCTGAATTGCAGCACCCTGTAGCAGAGGGTGGGTTGGCTGCACAAGACCTAGAGTCTTATTACTTTGCGGCACAGCTGCAATGGTTCAACCAGTGGAATTATTGTAGGATAAACCCTGAAGAGGGTGCCATTGACTCACCACCTGACTTGCAGGGCTTATCACAGGTCCTCTTGGTTCCCTGGCAGCGACTACTTGCTGCCTCCCAGGAGTTCCTTCATGATACAGCAGAGCTGGCGACGTTGCCTACAGCGAACTCATGTCCCAGTGCCCTACTCGCCAGATCTGCCGCTGAGGTGGTTGAAGATAGTGGCCCACGAAGGAGCGTTGGGGGATAGTGGGGTGGATTGCCTATGGAATAAGCCATATAGGAGACCTTTGCTGGAATGGAAAATTGCTCATATATGAAGACTTGGTGGAAGAATTCGATAATCCCGGTGGCCAATTCTTGTTGCACCGGGCAGTGGCTGCCACAATTAGGAAACATTGGCAAAATGGAGACTCTAAACCCGCAAAGCACTGGGTCTGTCAGCTGGGGGGGTGCTAGAGAGCCCACTGCAAGATGGCTGCAGTTTAGTGCAGCTCTGCCGGCCAGGAAAAGAATCCTACAAATATCCTTAACAACGGAGCTCATTCTACCGTAAAAAGCATTGAGAGTGGTTTGGACTGCATGCGGAGGCTGATGAGTGAGAAATAAGCCCTTAAAATATCGAATAACTACCATTGCCACTGAGATCGCTCGGAGCCTCAGGGAAAACCCTGTTGAAAACGGGACTGCGGCCGGAGAAACGGTGTGCAAAGATTGTCACTGTGGCCTTGGCGTTATCACCCTGAGTGGAACAGCAGCCATAAGGAAGAGATCTGGCTCTGAACATGTCCTGCACTGATTGGGCACGGAGTGCTGAGTGAAGTCGGAAGCCTGTCGGGCCTGAGGTGGCTGTACCAAGGCAGAGAATGACTGTGGCGGCTGCCCCCAGTAGAACAGAGGTGAGAAGGGCCTTGACGCGGATGGTCAGGAACTGCTATGGGGGACTGGAGTGACAGCTCCAGGAAGTCAAGGAGAGCTTGTGAGGTGGCATGGGGGCCTGCCGAGCGGCTGGCCCAGACAGGACTGCCCCCCGCAGGACGGCGCAGCTGCTACTGGTGCGTGGTGCACTGGAAGTTGACACTGGCCGCCGAGGTTGCAGCAAGACTCCCGGATTGCACATTGACAGGCCTCCTGGCTGGTGAGGCTGGCCAGGGCCATTGCTCGTGTCGGGGTATGTGGTGGCCAGGAGCTGGGCTAGGCATGGCACTCCTGCTTGATCATGTGGGCAGCAGATGATGAAGGCCACTCGGAATATGGTAGAGCGGTGACCCTCCCCTGTTATATGCAACTGCCTGTGTATACCTACAGAAGACATGGGCCACCACTAAGCAGCAAATTACCTGCTCCCACTGCTGTGTGCACTAATTATATTCAAAGATCCCATTTGTTACCTCCTACATTTCCTAATATTCAAATAGACCACGAGAACTTAGCGTGGTGTGCTGTTGTGGCCCTCGTTGAACTGTACGTGTGTAACCCCCTTATGTCTGAATCTGCTACCAACAGCTAAAGAGGGGCTGTCGGGATCTGGGGGCCCCCCTGGGATTACGTGATGGTTGAGTGGTGTGCCGTGGGGGCTGGCATGGCCCTGCCATACCTTTTAGCTGAATTGAATTGTTGGGCCCAAATCAGAGCATAATTAGCACCCAGCTGATAACATGTGCCACAGACACGGCTGCGAGCCACCGAAGGACCCATCTATCACAGACTTACCAGTGCCCATGTGGTACGAATACTGTACAGCAAGTACTCCCCATACCATCCAGCTGCATGCGTTACGCTGTACGTGCAACCTGATTCCTGTGGACTGCAGAGTGAATGGCCTACCTGAGACAAAACTATCATCGATCATGGGCAAAGTGGATAAAACCCAGCACAGACTGACCTTTGAAACAAAAAAAATGGAGAAGGTAGGCGAACCCTGTTTGAAGATAGGGAATCCCCTACAACTCCCGCTGAAACAACATCCTTAGAAGCGACACTGCAGGCCATGCAACACAGCCTATAAACAATTGATGGGAAAATTGACACTTTAAGCCCCATCAGCCATTATATGGGGAGGAGACCTAAATGTTTGCGTAGACCTGGCACTGGATAAATCAGGCCAGCTCTACAAAATTGGAAAACAAGCAGGCCACGTGGTCCAAGACAGTATGGCCGAAAGCGGGCTGTTGGACTTATGGAGAGTGTGTAAAGAGGGGATGTTCACGTCGTTGGCAAATGGTTCGTGGTCCCATCTAAACTACTGGTTGACCACCCATGAGGTCAATTATTGGACAGAGGATATACATTATCTGCCCAAAACACTATCAGACCATGCTCCTGTAAAGTTGATATTGAAAATCCCCACTCACATGCCAAAGAGTTTCAACTGGAGATTCCTGGCCTCTGTCTCATTAGATCAGAAGTTCAGGGTAGAACTACACACTGCCATTATAGAATTTTTCGAACTTAACACTGGCACTGTGGAGGGCGCAGATGTTTTGTGGGAAGCTTTCAAAGTCACTATACGAGGGGATCTGTAAAACGACGGGTCGCATTAAAGCTGCCACGCATCTATGTCAAGCCATACCTGCTGACATTCTTACTACCCTCACAGACTTGAAAGTGAAATGGGAGAAGGATCTAGAACTTCAGAATATTGATACGAACTTGGAGAAGATCTTAGCACACATACCCACCGTCTCTTGCAATACCAGGTTCAAATTAATTAATTTTTATTTTCTGCACAAAGCTTACCTTACACCTGGTAAGATCAATAGGTTCTATGCAACAGCTGCTGCGACATGTCCAAGATGTGGGGAGTTCTGGTCAGAAATGTTCCGTATGGTCCTGCGCCTTCTTAGCAGGGCTCTGGGAGGTGGTGATGGATTGTGTGTTACTGATATCACACCCTATGGGCGATCCCTTTTGCACCTCTGGCCTGCCTCCTTTGGGGCTACCCATGCCCAAATAAGCTCAAAACCACTACTAGATTTACTGACCTGGCATTGATACTAGCAAAACGAGAATTGATAATGCATTGGAAAAGCCGCTAGGGGACCACGACTGACTAAACGGTGTGAAGAACTGGTTAAATGGGCAGGAATGGAGAGTGCTCTATTGTTTCAGAAACTGTGTGGAAGCAACTGAACTTGCATGGGATACCTTGGGTGGGATTTGGAACTACAGGAGAGAACACAAGATCTTACTAGCCATTATGGAACTCTACGTATGACAGCTTGGCAAAGGGTGACTGAAGATGGGGGACTTGGGTGATGAAGTTTGTTAGTTGCAAGCTGAAGTGGACAAATGGCATGTTCTAATATGTTATGCACTCGGACTGTACATGTTAGAATGACACCTGCAGTCTGTTTACTCTGTACTAGCACAGTGCATGGACCATTGTTTGCTTCTGATGTACTATTGTTTACAGGTATTGTTTTATGTTATATGAAAACAATAACATTTTATTTAAAATAAATAAAATTGTCTGAAGAAATACCACTGGACAATTCTGTAATGTAGTCACAAGCTGCAATCTTCTCAAAAATATTGAGCAAGATGTTGTTTTAGCGGGTGGGAGCAAAAAGCCCTGCACCCACAATCAGAGCCACAGATGAAGGGGATAGTGCCACACTAGGAAAACATCAGATCTGAGGCTGTCCATGATAGCCAATTCAATATGGTCAAAGGGGCAGTCGAAACCACCAAGTCTACAAGATGCACCTGTTACCCGCATTCTTTAAAGTGGCTCCAGATACCAATTACTTTATCTCTCCATAGACTCTATCTGTACCAGCGACCCAGAAGAGTTAGGAGCTGAGAAAACCTGCTCAATAGGCTGGCATAAAAAGACAAACATCATGCACTGCATGGACTTAAAGAAGCTAACAATGCTGGTCAACAGATGGAGACCTCCGTGAAAGAGATGCTTGAATTAATTATTAAAGAAGTGGAGAAAATTACATCTACAAAAAATGAATATATATGGAGAGCTTTGAACACCTAAACACCAAAGTAGATACTCTGTCTGAAAAAGTGGCACCATACTGGCAGTTGCCTCCCAAACAGATAAAAAAGAATCACTGCATTTGAGCAATAAATGCAGGCTGATAGTATGTAACAAACAAATTGTATTAGAAATCTCAAATGTAAATGCGAGGAATTTGAAAATGGCTCAAAGCTAAATAATGTGAGGCCTGTAGAAAGCCTCTACAAAGCCAAAAGTTATCAAGTGGATTGTACAGAATATTAAATATATGATATTGGAGGATGATGAAACAGCCTATCCAAAGCTTTGAACAGTTGTCAGATTCCATACAGTCCTCAGCTCAGTGATGAAACAGGGTGCCCTTCTATCTACAGATCAGAGCCTGCCTTCTATAGAAACATAACCTGAACTGCAAATTCTGCCCAAACTATGTACACTTATGATGAAGTCTAACCTATGCTCGAATAAAATATATTATCAGGAATTCTTTTATTCATCGAGGTTAAACTGGGAATATGGGCTGATAAATGGTCTAAATGGTTAGAAATAGATATCACCATAGAACCCTTTGGAAGATCACTACCCAATTGCTGACACATGATGCAATCTCTGTCACATGGTTGTGATCTGTAGTATATTTGACCAACCAGTGGTATGTGAAGACAATCAATATATTATGAGAGAAGGCTGGGTCCAATGAAGGTAATCTGGCATATGATATCATTACCTGATGTAGGATGTAATCCGTGGAATATTACAGTAGTCTGTACATTATAATGATCATATGAGTAGGGGGGCGTGGATAAGCCAGCTAAGATGGCAGACGTGCATGCCTAGGGCTCGGGTAACCGCCCGTTCATCATTGCCCATCCACACCGGTGGGGTCCTGGGATGCCCTAGCGGGGGAGAGAGACTCACCAGCAGTGGCCTGTAGCCGCGCTGTTCGGCGCTGGGATGGAGAGAAGGAGCGGTGCAGCTGATTCCACTCGCCAAAGACCGGAATCGAATCCAATATGGCAGAGCCCAGATAAAGCCGAGGAGGAACGGGCCAAGAAGACCGGGCTAACACATCGTAACTCGATGAGTGGGAGATATCACCGAGGAGAAGTCGGACACAGGGCGGTCAATGCCGCGACAAGAGGGGAGGACAGTGCAGCCAGATACGTCTTTGTCAAAATGGCGGCGCCCAGATGACGCTGACTGGCTCACCGAAAAGAAGTTAAACTGAAAAAGACAGATCGGCACACCACAATCTGGCAGGATGTTTACGCCGGAGGGGCGATCCCATGACCAGCCATCCCCAGGGAACTGTACTTCAACTCATGGAGGCTGGGACTGGTGGGCATCAGTGACCGTGCCCACATGCAGACTGACACCGTCGAACTGGCAGCAGGACCCGGGAGCAGTCCTTCACCCCAAACAAACGAAGGAGGCGAGCAACTGGAGTCGGTCCCAGAGGGCGTTGCCTAGCTCACCCAAATGACAACACTGTGCCTACCGGGAGCCCGGCCGATGTTAAGGGCTGAGAACTCAAGTTAATTAGAAGGGCAGCAGGGCGACATCCCATACCCTACGGAGGTGAGTCTCGGAGACGTCGGACTAGACTGGAGTCTAGCCACATATCTCGACAGCAACGAACCAGAGGTAAGCTGTGCTCGCTCCCCAAGACCACTTTAGAAACTCGGCACCAGGCCTCGAGGTGCGTGGAGAGGTCGTAGTCCCAGGAGCCGGCCCTGAGAGAAGAGGCCCACGGGGAAGACATGAATCTGGCCCTAGGACAGCTGGATTGACCCTCCTCCTCCCTAAAACAAGCCAGTATCAATTTGTCTTTACACCCAGAGACCAATAAGGACAAATATACCTGCCCCTAAGACGGAAAAGAACAGCAGTTGAGCAGAGGGGCTATAAGAGACCTCTGCACATGTAACGAGGGAGGATACATAAACTGGCAGCAGTAAGGCCATAACTGACGATACAGCCATTTCAACCATAGGAGGGCCGCTGTGAGTCTTTCTCAGCACTTCCCCCCAGGCTAGACCAATATATACACCAGACCGACTAGAGAGACGCAGGTCCAGCAAAGGGCACCCACCCAACCGAGTAGGCAAACACAGCAAGGCTGTGCAAAACTCACTAACTACAGTTCACATACTTGATTGAAAGCCCACCAGGGCGAACCTGAACTCCGGGGGCCGCCACTCCAACAAAGCACCTTCATGCAGCACGAACAGTAGACAAAACGCCAAAGAAGCTCCTCCTGGTGCCCAAATAACAGAAATGGCTTGGTCATAACACACCTAGGAGAAGGAACACCCACAGCTCACTGGAAAAATCACGCTTGTTAAGCCCCCCCAAATTCCCCTGGACAAACATTGTTAGACTGTGATCTAATGGGGGACCACAAACGCCGGCCTCATGAGACACCCCTCTCCAACAGCAAAAGACCCCCACACTGACGGGGAATCGACAACTGCAGCGTCAATGTCGGACAAGCTGGATAAAGTGCTGGCCTCCATAGAACACTCCAGAGTCACTATGGAGGATAGATTCGGGGCCCTGGCCACTGACCTTAATCTACTTAGAGACAACCACCGCATGTTTGCTGACAAGGTGACAAACGGGGAGAAGACCCTCTCAACCCTTGAGCCTCTGGCCAAGTCACAGCAAGAAACCTTAAAAGAACTCCGAACCAGGGTCCAGCTCTTGGAGGAAAGGACGGACGATTTGGAAGGACGCTCAAGGAGGAGTAACATTTGAGTGCTGAACTTACCGGAAGGAACAGAAGGGTCAAACCCCATAGGATACGTAGAGAGTTGGCTTAAATCATTTACCCCGACATCAGAATTAACCTCCTTCTTCTTGGTGCACACCGGGTTCCGTCACGACGACCACCTCCGGGATCCCCACCTAGATCACTACTGCTAAAGCTCCACCATTTTTGAGACAGGGACACAGTGCTGAGGGCAGCTAGACAGAACAGACCCATCCACGTGGAAAACAAACATGTCATGCTATTTCCGGATTACTCCCGGGCAGTGCAGAAAGCAAAAAAGTGATCCAATACTCCTTACTTTTCCCAGCACACGCACTACATTCTTCACGGACCCGAAGGAAGCATACTACTGGGTGGAACAACACCTACAGGGCAAAGGATCCCGAGAGACTCCGCGAAACAAACGAGAACCCCGCAGTAGACGTCGGCAAAGAAAGGAATCACAAAAGCAATCAGGAACGCGATCCAGGAACTCGGCGAACGGACCACCGACCTTCAGGAAATAATCACGGAACACCGGAAAGCGCTGCAGGTGGCAGCGGAGCTGGGCCCAGCCAGAGTTCGGATGGAGAAAGAGGCCCACACATCTTCACATCAGAGGAGGACATAAGTGATGCCAGTACCTCTCCAGAAGACTCAGTGACTCCACCGCTGGTGACCCCGCAGACGGCGGACACACTAATCTGAAAGTCATCAGCAACCACTTGAATGCTTTTTCTCTCACTCCCTATACAGGGTCAATGACTTTGTTCCAATCTCATTGCTAGGCACTTACACCAAATCTTCACAATGTCTAGACACCCGATAGCATAGCATTGGAGCGTCTCGGACCCCACCGGATACTCATATCGACTATTCAAAACGGGCTACACCCGACACACACCCTGGATGCAATAGCCTGCAACCCATCATAAAACACTAGTGCACTTGCATAATGTTCAGTTTGGACTACTGCCAGGTGTGGTAGGTCCGCAGAGTTGGGACTGAGTCCCCATACAGTTTCCACCCCTTCCCCCAGTTGATCTTCAACTCCACTACCAGACACCCACAACAGGCGGGCAGTGCAACCACATAACACTAGCCAACCCCAAGGCAATGGTAAGATGCACACATATGGGTCCCAGGTACACCCCACTCCAGTCCCAACAGATACCCCACTATGACCACAGCCGTGGACACTAGTTTCATCACACTAAATGTCAAGGGTATGCACACGGTGAGCAATCGATATGCCACATACTCCTACATCAAGCGCCAACAAGCGCAGATAGCCCTGCTGCAAGAAACACACCTCACAGCATATGAACTAGAGCGCCTGCGCAGACGGTGGCGGTGCACTCTCTGCACTACGACATATTCAGCTTATGCAAGGGGAGAAATGATCTGGCTCAGGCCATGGGTCCCATTACAGGAACTCCAGAGTATGGTGGACAAAGATTGGAGATATGTGCCCCTAGAGTGGCTCCTAGATGGCCAACCGCTGCTGCTTGGCAGCATATATGCCCCAAATACGGAGCAGGGTAAATTCTGGGACCACTTATCAGAAATCCTAGTCCAATACACGACAATACCATGGATTTTAGGAGGAGACTATAACTGCATGCTGGACCTCTCCCTTGATAGATCTCATCTCCCCACCCCACACTCCCCAGCCCACAAACAGGTGGAACGTGGTCATGGGTATCCCACTGGTCACTCGTGGATGTGTGGAAAAACTGACACCCAACCACCAAACTCTACTCCTTCATTCCATTCCTCACAATCTACTGGTGAGGCTCGATCGCTTCCTATGCTCCTTAACAATAGTTCCTATGACCCAGCAGTCAGACTACCTAGGCCGGGTACTCTCAGATCACGATGCACACATTCTAACCCTCAGAATGTCAGGAAGACCAAGTATTTAGGAATGACCATGGGAACACTATACGGGACGCTGAACACCGGCACAGTATCATCCGGGTAACTTGAATGGGATGCATTTAAGGTGGTCGCCAGCGGAGCATATTGCAGGAGCTAGGAAGACTCTGGAACACACACTAACAAAGACAGAGACTAACTTAGCGGCCATAACCAAGGCAGCAGATGTAGACACAATTTCCCCAACCCAGATTGCGGAGGCCAAAACGGCATACGCAGCAGACCTAGTAGACCTACGCAGATACAATTTCAAAGTATACGCGGCAAAGACGCACAGGGAGGAGGACCGATCCGGGACAGTCCTGGCCTGGTTGGCCTGGCAGGACGCAGACATAAAACCAATCACAGAAATCAGAGGCCCGCAGGCATTTTAGTTCACTCACAAGCAGAAATCCTACATCTCCTCCATGACTACTACGTGGGTATATACACGAGTCCAACACAGAACTGTCAAAGATTAGCGGAACGCTTCCTGGACCCCCTAACCATACCCCAAATTTTAACAACGGACACATCTTCCTTAGACGCAGCAATCACGTCCGCAGAAGTAAAACATGCAATTCAGGCCCTGGTGCGTAATAAAGCTCCGGATCTGGACGGCTTGCCATTAGAATATTATAGCACCTTCTCCTCACTACTAGCACCTCGCTTAGAAGACATGTACGGAGAGGCACTAGAGAGAGGTGAACTCCCAGGCTCACTCAGGGAATCACTCCTGGTATCATTCCTGTAGCCGAACCGCGACCCGATACTACTAACCTCCTATAGACCCATAACACTACTGACAGCTGACTGCAAAATCCTTGGGAAAATACTAGCAGTCCGGTATGCCCAAATTCTCCCAACATTAATTCACTCAGACCAATGTGGGTTTGTCTCAAGTAGAAATACGTTGCAGAACATAAGCTGGTTTTTTCATGTCCAGGACAGGGCACGAGCCAAATATCCAAGGGCCGCCTGCCTGATCCTGGACCTGGAGAAGGCCTTTGATACCCTCACACGGACGTACCTTTTCACAGTACTCCACTGGGTGGGGATAGGCCCAACCTTATTGGCATACACACAGTTACTATACACTAAACTCATGCCCCAGTGCGCATAGGGCGATATATCTCGACCCCCTTCCAGGTGGAGAGGGGCACAAGACAGGGATGTCCTCTCTCCCCCCTGTTGTTTGCCATGGCAGTGGAGCCACAGGCGATCCGTCTCCGCCACAAGGGAGGTACCTGGGGTATCCCCATAGCGGGCACTACCCATAGTGTGTCATTGTATGCAGACAACCTACTATTATACGTGTGAGATATCACAATGGACCTAGCACCGATCTGGACTAAGCTCACAGAATTCGCAGATCCGGCGGGGTAAAGAGTCAACTGGGCAAAATCCGTAATTTAACCACTGAACCCAGATCTCCCCCCCCCCCAGAAGATTTGCATGGGAAGCTGCGATATCACCTGGAGCACACACGCCCCGATACCTAGGAGTCAAAATGTACCACTCCCCAACCGATTTATATGAGGGCAACCATTGTAAAGCATTGGCAGGTATAAGAACAGCAGTGGGTTTCTGGAAGACCCTCCCTTTTGCTCCAATTGGGAGAGAGGCTTTGGCTAAAATGATAATAGTACCCCGGCTACTGTATCATTTCACTAACATCCCGGTCATCCCTCCTCGCTCCTTCTTCCGGGAACTAGCCTAGTTACTCAGCTCCCTTATCCAGGGAAATGGCCGACACAGGGTGGCCTTAGCTAAACTACAACTAACAACCGAGTGTGGGGTACTGGGGGCCCCATCCTTTGAAGCATACTTCCTAGCCACACAACTCCAGTGGCTGTCCCACTGGACAGGGGGACACGACCTGGGGGAAACCACTTCGGAGGCCGGATCAGTACCACTTCCTGCACTTCGTCGAATGCTTCTGCCCGGCACCTGACCCATGTCGACATACCCATTACAAGTAACCGTAGCCTGAGCCTGCATGCTACGGATACACCGCATGTCCCTAGGAGTACCACTCTACACCCCGTTGTTGCCCCTAATCGAATTACACAGAAACGAGGGATACTACACAACACGAATGATGCAAATATGGACAGACCACTCACTTCTCAAGATGGAGTCCCTATTCGCGGATGGACAGCTATGTCTGTTCGATCAGCTGGCGGAGGACAGCGGTCTCCCTCCCGGACAATTACTTCTCCACAGACAAATTGTCTCCAGCTTTCGTCAGCTCTGGGACCTGTCTGAAGGGCAACCCGCAACACACCCGGTACTACACACCATTCTCCATATGGGCGCCGGTCGGCACCTGGTTACTTGACTTTACAAAGCCATACGGGAACTTACAGCCAAACTGCAAGACTCATTACGGCACGTTTGGGAAGAGGAGCTAGGACAACCGCTACATGATAAAGAGTGGGAACATGCAGTAGAATATCCTAAGAAAGTATCAAGATTGCGTGCTTCAAACATATACTTTTTATCCTACATCGGGCATACCTAACACCAGCACGACTCCACCGATTCTATCCAGATAAGCAGTTTTCATTTCCCCAATGTCAGGCTCCAGACACAGCGTTCCAACACCTGTTTTGGAGCTGTCCCATCGTACAACCTTACTGGAACTCAATACATGAGACACTGCGGGAAGTCACGGGACTTGCAGATATGAACACATAGGAGGTCAGTGCACTGGGGGTGTTTCAGCGTCGAAAACACCACAAAGTCCAGACACACTTTGCCTCGCTGCCTTTACTGTTGGTGAAAAGAGGGGTAGAAGTGCATTGGCGAGCCCCGACGGGACCCCCACTGGTGGCCTAATGGGAGCGGTTAACAAATGGGGAGCAGCAGAAGAGGAGGTGATCAAAAATGAAGAGGTGAGGGGTATACACAGGCACCACATCTCCACAGAATGGGCCCTACTTTTGCATCAATTTAGACAACAGGTAGCACACAGCCGGCCACCTTCAACACCATCAACCCTGACGAAACAACTGGATAGGAATTCACCCACCGGGCCTCGCACAGACCCTCTGACACCACAAGACCCCCGAAATCCCTCACAGATACCGGAAATTCCGGCCACCCCCGCAGGGCCAGCCACATCTTCCAACATACCCAGTCCCATATCACTAACGGCATAACAGCCTACACACGGAATGTGCCCGCCTGTGCACACCCTTATTCCCCCTACCCGACCCCAGTTTGATCCTCAGTTAACAGTTAATAAACCACACTGGTAGTTCCACATACCCGGTAACCCACAGGAAGGATGTAAATCCTGGAGATATATCAGAGCACAGCGACACCAGCAGACGCGCCCACACGTCCATAATCCACACATGCCATGGATGGTTTTTTTTGTTGAAAATATGTCTATTTCAAAAAGGAATGTATAAAATACATGTGAATGAAGGGAATGTCGCTGTGTGAACCCCATGTAAACTGAAAAATAGCAATAAAAAGATTTTCCAAAAAAAAATGATGATCATATGAGTATATTGATTATACACTGCACATGCTGCCAGTTACTAGAGCATTCTGACAGTCTGTGGCTTATGGTGGCAGTCTCTGGCATTTGATAGCTATTCCTGTCATATGATGGAAAATGTGATGGTGATACTTACAATGTAGTGGCAATCTCTGGCCTAGGATTACAATTAGTGGGATGTGACAATAGTACATAAAATATGAATGTAATTCTTCACTGTAGCGATAGCCATTATACGTTGGTGATATATAATGACCTTATGTAGTGCATGTGCAAATAACGTAGTACACGGTAAGGTGAAGCTGAATTTGTGCATGCAAAGTTGTCACTCTCATATGAATGTGGTGCCTGGGTACGCAGCTGTGCTGTACACTGGGATTTAAAGAAGTATATGTCTATGTAAAGCAGTAGTAATTGATGATCATACTAAAAAGTAAAAGTTGATATTTCGGAACAAATTCACTGTACCTAAAGTATATGACTAGCTAACTTCGGAGTACATAACTAGTTTTTACCATGAATGAATGACTGTTACATGGAAAAAAATCATATGTTTCAGAAATTACCAATCTAATGACTAGGGATAGGATTTGTTTTCTAAAAAAAAATGTAAATCCATGGAAGGTGAAGTAGGTCAAATCCACGATGGCTGCTCTTTAGGTGTTTGGCGTGCCATAGCTCCAGAATTCCATATGCACCGACAAAATGTAGGAGTGAGGTATGCCCCAGACAACATACCAGAAACAGAAGAAACCCTCAGCCAGAGTTTGGGTAAAAGATGCAATTAGAAGCCTGTCAAGGAGTGAGATTAGACTGTGCTGTGCCTCTACCCCTTCTGGCGACCTGCAGTGACTCCCTCTCTTTACCACAGCTGTTGTAAGCCTGATCCTCTCCTCACCACGAGGGGATGTAGACTAGCCCCAGGATGGAGAATCTAAAGCATAGGGAGATCACGGAACACAGAGGATCTCCTGTGGAGGTACCATATCCAAGCAAAGTGGCTTGGGGGATGTATAGCTGGAAGAGCCGGTGTTAGTATGGGAGAGCGGCAAAGATACCTTGCACCAAAGAGACTGGATTAAATATAGGTTGAATGCCAGGGAGGGTGCCTGAAGGTAGTGACCCACTCTGGCATCATGCGGTGCTCTGTGGTTACCTACGACCCTGTTCAGTGGAGAAGCTAGGGTGCCATGGGCTCTGGTACAAGCAAGGAAAATGTCCCCTTTGACTGCTGTTGGGGCAATAAAATACAGCAATTAGCAGGGTTCTATTGGTCCCTCAGGGCATATCTCATTGATTAACTGAAAGAAAAATAGTAGAGCATCAACCTCTGTGGCTTTGCCCAGGGGTATTGTATTGATGGCTTCTTGATCCTCCTTCATCCGAAAAGGAAGTACTAGAGTCCGTCAGGGCTCTGGGTTCCTGTGCTACTGCACCTGATGCACCAATATTGTCTCCACCCCCTGCCCTAGTGCCTTTCAGATGGTGTTACTTTTTTTACTTGTTTGTACTTACTTGGTAGCAGCTGAATTTTTCACGAGAAAGTCCTTTTTCAGAAACACTACAAATAGTGCCAATTTCGATTTTTCGGGTGGAGGTGCTCCTGTGCATAACCCACTGAACAGCTGAAAGCAAAAAGGTGATATTTTGTGCAGTAATATTTTACAGATTTCACTCGGTAGAGCATCAACACGGGCGTCTTTACCCAGGGGTAGTTTATTGATGTCTTCTTGAAGCTCCTTCAGCTAAAATGGAAGTAGTAGAGCCCATTAGGGCTCTGGGTCCAGGTGCCACTACACCTGTTGCACCAATATTAGCTGCAATCCTGCCCTTGTGTCTTCCAGATGGTGTCACTCAGAGACCTTTACTGATCTTAATTTACTTGGCAGTGGATTGGTTTTTCAGGGGTAAAACTAGCAAGGAGGGCGGCAAAAGCCTAAAACTTTGTTAACTAAGAGCTCTTTTCACCAAGTCCCGCACCACAGCACAAGTGCACTAGAAGGAGGAGGACATCCCTGATTGTGAAGAGGCGATTATCAAGAGAGAGAAGGCTTTGATGGACTCTGCCTAATCCTTTAGATACCAAACTTGATACTATAGGACAGGTATGAGAATGCAAGTAATATTGCTCAGTCTGGTTTAACTCCACTGTAGGACCCATTGGTATCCCTACGTTTCTTACTGTACTATGGCTATGTGATACTGAGTTTCGTTAAAAGGCCGTCAAACTCTCACCCACCTCACTCACAACGTGTGCCATGCTTCGTTATCAAGTTTGCTATATGGGAATGGGCATTATCATGAATTTTCTGAAGTGTCCGTCGGTCTATCTCAAACTGTCTTGTTTATTCACTAGGAAAGTAGAGTTGTTGTCACTAAGCTATACTGCTTTTAACTCACCTGTAAGATTTTACAACGAAAAGTGTGCGTGTGGGTAAACTGATCATTATTTGGACGCTCACTTACCACAAAATAAACAAGCATTTGCAATGCAATCGGTCTCGCCTTTGGGACCTTATATGTAATTAGCTATGCAGCACATTAGCCTGGGTGCTGAAACACCTACTGTTCTTTAACATGGAGGGAAAGTAAGCACCAAAGTGCGTGACATGCCAGGTATGGGAACACATGGAGAGAAATATTGCCTTTTAGCGGGAAATGGAATAGTCCAAAGCTCTGTTTTTAATATAAAATCAGGGCCTTCGGTGGTCATATCACTGAAAATACAAGATTTGAAAAAAATATTATTGTCTACGGGTGCTCGTGGAAAACAATTTCTATGGACTGGAATCTAGAGAATGCTAAAGTGATTCTGGTATTTTACTGACCTCTGCTGGTCGTTTCCTATCAAGAAAGTTAAATAGAGGCAGTTACCAGAAAAACAAAAAAAAGAAAGTCCCTCAGCAAAAATCAATTCTGGTATTTTACTGACCTCTGCTGGTCGTTTTCTATCAAGACAGTTAAAAAGAGGCAGTTGAACAGAAAAAAAAGTCCCTAAGCGGAAGCAGACAAGTCCTAGGGCTGATCTCCAGAGCCCACAAAGTACATACACATATAAATATATACTAAAGTATATACAAGAGGTCTCGAATGCTCGACCTAAAAAAGGGCATAAAGGCTTGTGCGAAGGAAGTGTCTAGCAAAGTGTTCATTTTCTTCCCTTCTATCACGTGCCACAAAGCACATGCACATTCCTCAGGACTTATCAGGGGTCAAGTGATTACTTCACAAAGGTCTGCAAAAGAGTAAGAGTATAAAATCATATAAAAAGATACCTTTTTTATTCTGGAACCCTAGTTGTGCCGATTGGGTTGTAGTATTCAATCAGTCTGTTCACTAGGGACAGACTGAGTTTGAATTCTACTACCCAATTTTCACATGGTTGTTTACTCTTATTACTTTACAGACTTGCGTAGAGTAATCACCTGACCCTTGATAAGTCTAGCTGAATGAGCATTAACTTTGTGACCATTACCAATCTGCAGTGTTTTTTTCTCTATTATGTGCAGTCTGTTGATAAGACGAAAATGCAAAACTGCAATTTATTACTTTTTGCACCTTGCTCCTTTGTTTATTGTTGGTTATTCTGTAAACTGCTACCCTGTTTTCAGACATTTAAAAAAAAAAAACTCATGTTTGGGAGTGCAAAGAGTATCTATAATGAAATGGCAAGCTGCTGTTTTGGATAAAATGAGTTCTGTAGTAAAAAAACAAATGTTATGTGCGCATAAATGACATATTTTTAGTGGAAAACATATTAAATACAAATTCCTAATTTTCAATATAGCTATTAAAATATTTTTAATCAGAGAATAAAAAAGAAAGGTATAATTAATAGTAGGGACTCACTTGCTGCTGCCTTTCTGCCCTTCTGCTGCCCTCCTGGTTACCCGGACATTGCAACTGGGGTGGGACTCGGTCCCCCAGCCTGCTGTGCGACTGAGGGGGCGGGGCCTGACACAACAAAAGCGCTCCACAAGATCCGCAGTGTGGGACTCACTTGCTGCTACCTTTCTGTCCTTCTGCTGCCCTCCTGGTTACGCGTACATTGCGACTGGGGTGGGACTCGGTCCCCCAGCCTGCTGTGCAACTAAGGGGCAGGGCCTGACGCAACAATAGTGCTCTACAAGACCCGCAGCTCACGACGCGCCAGGGCCAAGACCGGGCCCGTCTACGCCCGTTAACACCCAGAAGAGGCCAGGCTAGGCCCACTTTCTTTAGCCTGCTATTGGGATACAGAACCATAAATGACAATCACTGGAGGCATCTAACCTACCGACAAGTGAGTGTTCTAGGGCGATCAACGAGGGTTGCAATGGCCAAAAAGTGACAGGCATGCAAGGGCCACCCAGAGGCAGTTATAACATCTGATTTTATAAAATTGTAGCTTAACTTTACGCTTGCAACCTACAAAAAATAGACTGTTTTACCTTAGGAAAGCCTGGCAATGGGAAAACGGAAAAACACTGAAACTGATACTGGGCACAAGGGGAAGTTAGCAAAACAAATCTAGCAAAGACAATCCCACACTAGAAGCTATAAATGTTCTGATAGAAGAGGTAGAAGGTATGCTAGCCGTCGAACAGAATGAGATACTAGGAGCTAGACCTAACATAACACATTTTTTCAAGGGGAGAAACAAAAAGAATGTCCCTGCTGCTAGAAATTTGCCCACCCAAAATAATGTGGCCACACAACCAAACGGCACCTGCCCTGGTGGACAATGGAGTACTAGTCTCCCTAAGTCAAGAGCCAAAAGAAGTGGACAACAAGCCGAATATTCCTTGCACTAACTGGTATGCCCCCTTAATGCCCTAGAGGAGGGAAATCTAACTATTGAAGACCAAACCACACCAACTGACAGGATCATAGATATAGATGGTGCCCTATTGCAGATCAGCACCCTGAAACAAGATTTCAAGACTCAGACCGGGGCGGTACAATCTCTTGTCGCCATGATAAAAAGCTATCATATGACAACACTAGAGTTATCAAGGAAATGTGAACATCTGCCAGGAGGGGAAAGAGTAGGCAATTGTAATTCTGACAACTGCAAACTATGCGGGGGTCGATCTAAGATAGAAATAGAGGCTGGGGACAAAAAAAAGTAAACTTTGGCCAGCCACCCCTGACCCATAATCCTCAGCCATTTCTTCTCCCCCATGGTCAAGAGGCTTGTTGACCACTAAGGGGAGTTAATGGGAAAGTCACCAACCACTATTATCATAGAAATAGATCCAATAACAATGCAAACTCTTTGCCAACCCTCCATTCGCAAACAGCTAGCCACCACTTTAATCAGTACAACGTTCCCACTCAGGGCCCGTTAGTGACTGATCCACAACTTTTTTTAAAGATCGTCTTTGTGTTCCACCACATAATGCGCAGGGTGGAACTATTTATATGACAGGTGTTCCCAGACTAGCCCAGAACCAGAAAGAACCTTTGATTTGTTAATCAATAAGATCACCCATTGGTTTAGTCACAAACGTAACTGCCTTTCATTTATACACTCAGATGTGATTACTGCCCAGCGCATATCTAACAATCCATTAAATTGACCATAAGAAACGAGGCTATTATTGATGGTCTTCTAGCTATGAAAGCTCATTCTATTCCTCCTCAAGGTTCTGCAATACAGTTTAAACCATCATTAGACATTGCCTATGTAGAAGGTTGCCCGCAAACACAAACCCAGAGACACAAGCTTTCATGCGACTTGCCTGGGGAAATTCGAAGTGCAGAGTTTAGCACAAGCAAGGCCCATTCAATTCCAACAGGCTCATCCCAGGCCTTGCCCAAAAGAGATTTTGATGAATTTGAAGATACTATTGGTCCTGAGAAGCAATGCCCCCCTGACCGATGCAATAAGGTTGTTAATAAGGAGATAATTTCCTCGCCGTTGAAAGAAATTGATTGACTGTGTATAAATTTGGATAAACCTAGAGGTTTGGGGAACATTAGCAGCCCGCTTCTCACCAAACAGCAATCAGAGATGGTATTAAGCTGTTCTCATTTCCAACAGGAGGCCTTTTTGCCCACTCCCCACGACAAGGACGGATTGATATGCAAAGTCCTTTCATGGAATTTAGCGGGCTTAAAACTGAAACTTGTAGACCCTGATTGGGGGACTTATATAGATGCCCATGATATATGTGTTTTCCAAGAGACATGGTCACCTGAACCTTGTTTTAGATGTGGTTACTCTAGCTTTTCATGTCCTGCCCTGACAAAGGAGGAAGGCCGCTGTGTTGGGGGTCTACTAAGGGTGGACGGAGCTGGCGAAGTGAGACTACGCGGAGGTCCATGGAGTTGGGAAAAAACTCTGCTACGCCACCCACCCCCCCCCCCCTAATTAAAAACAGTTACACATTAATTTAAAATGAATTAAAAACACACTTACCTGTACTGCGGTGTCCCCGGACTGCCCTCTTCCTCCTCGCCATCTCTCTCCTACGTCGGACGTACATCTTGAGAGAACTGCGTATGCACACGTGCGCGCACATGCGCATTTCTCGCAAGACGTCTTGTGAGAACTGCACGCGCAGTTCTTTCAAGATGTACACCCCACGTAGGGGAGGGACGGCGAGAAGGAGGAGGGCAGCCCGGGGACGCCGCAGTACAGATAAGTGTGTTTTTATTTCATTTTAAATTAGTTTATAACTATTTTTTGTTAGGGGGTGGAGGCGGGGAGCCTATTGCAGGGGGGGCAGGCTGGCTAACTCCGCTCCGCTGCGGATTTGGAGTTTTGTCCTATACTCTGCGTTCCCAGTGGAGTGCAGAGTGGGCAAATCTCCACACACTCCTCTGGCGGAGCGGAGTTTATGCCCAAGGTTACTAATTTGGGTAAAAAATTTGCTGGGTTGTAAAATTACTATACTTGATGGAACTACCCCTGAGATTCTTAGTCTGAAATTGTGCAAAGATAACTTTTGTATCTATATTTTCAATGTTTATAATAGACCCCAGGACAATCACAAGCAATCTTTGAAACTAACCCTCCTGGAATACCAGATAAGCTCTTTGCCCTGTAAAGCGTGTATAATAGGGGCAAGCAATTTTAATGTCACTATGGAGCCATTAGATAGCTGTATTTCTTCCATAACTGAGGAGGAAGCCTCATGGAATATTCCTGGAGTGGGTATCTCCCAAGTTAAAAAATGCTCGACCCTGGCTTTACAACTACTGGGCATCACATTAAGAAGCGGGCTAAGGATGTGCAATGGGAGGACGATGTTGGACCACGATGGTGCAATGACCTTTAAACGCGGAAATAGCTCAAGCAGAATAGACTATATATTCCATTCCTTACCTCTTTGGGCTTACATGGGCGACATGACAGTAGTGGGAAAAACAGCTAGTGACCACAATTCCCTGATGCTGGAACTAACTGGGTCATTTAATTCCCACATAGAAGAGAATAAGTCTAGCGTACTAGGGAATGCAGCACTGACCAACAACAAAAAGGCTCACCCTGAAATATGAGAACAGATATACTTGAATGTGGGCCCTGCTATGGAGAAAATGAACAGACTCCTTGTGGAAAAGGTAGCACCCACTCAAGTTAAAAAAGTTCATGAAGGTTTATTTGCAACAAGTAAGGAATTTGTCCACTAGAGAAACTAGGAACCAAACCAATAACCCAAGTAAAAAACCCAATTGGTACAATGCAGAATGTAGGAAAGCAAAAACCTTACTCCTAGGATATATAAAAGCAGGAGACCAAGATAAGGTTACAAAAGCGTGGAAAAATTATAAGGCTGAAATTAAAAGGGCACAAAATACCTGGGAGACTAAGGTCTGGGTAGAACTAGCACAGGCAGCAAAGTATGGGGACTCAAAAACATTCTGGACTATATTGGCACATGGTAGCCGCTCTGTAGTTAGCCCTGTAGAATTTTATATTGAACCCTGCAAATGGAAGAAGCATTTTACTGATATATATTCCATAGAGATCGATAGTGGCCAAGCTTCTAATACTGGTTTGATCCAGCACAGATGCTGGGCATGTAGTTCACTTTGAGATATCCCATATAGACTCTCTCGGGCATTGAAGCTGATTACAGCTAACAAAGCTCCAGGCCCAGACTGTATCCCCTCCGATCTCTATGCTACAGAACCTGAAATTTGGGCTTCATACCTAAACCTTGTAACAAGGATAATTTTAAAGGGTGGCCCTATACCAGACTCCTGGCATCGTGCAGAGATAGTACCAATATATAAAAAAAGCAGACAAAATGATCCCGAGAGCTATAGGCCGATTAGTCTAAACGATGGATTCGAAAATATTTTCTGTTGACAGCTCCTGAGTAAACTGTCGGACTGGGCATTGACAAATGATATAAGCAGTGATTCACCACCGGGCTTTCGCCCGAAAGTTAGTACTCTTGACCACATCTTTAGGTTTAACCTGATCTATTGGAAACCGTTCTGCTGGGTAAAGGGTATCTATACGTTATTTTTGTCAATTTAAAATCGGCATTTGATACAGTCCCGAGACGTAGATTATTGGAGGTACTAGCAAACAAGGGAGTTCGAACTCAAATCTTAGGAGTCCTAAAGAAAATACATGAGACCTATATAGCACTGGTGAGGTATGGGAGGAATGGGGAACAAACAGAAGCTTTCAAAATAGAGAAGGGCATACGCCAGGGTTGGGTCCTAGCCCCGACACTCTTCTCTCTGTTTATTAATGACCTGGCAGAACATTTGAATTTTGAAAATAATGACGCCCCCAAGATTGCGTCACGAAATACCCAGTGTTGTCATTTGCAGACGACACGCTTCTTATTTCGAAGACCTCAAGAGGCCTACAAGAGATCCTGAATCGATTTCTAGATTTTTGTGCTAACCATGGTCTAGAATTGAACATAAGCAAGACTAAAGTCATGGCTTTCAATCCCTACAAATCCACTAAACCAACTCTAATTGTTAATGATACCATTTTAGAGCAGGTCTCAGATTTTACTCATAAGGGGCTGACTTTGTCGCACAAATTTAGATGGAAGACGGAAATAAGCAAATGCCTTTTGAAATTGCAACAAGAGTCGGGCCATCCTAAAGATGACAACAAAGTTAAAATCAATTAGCATTGCCCCTGCGCTTCAGGTATATAAGACCAGAGCGAAAAATGTTGCCCTGTATGGCGCAGAGCTCTGGGTCCCCGAACCGGCCAGTGTGCTAAAAATAGTGGAAAATGAATTCCTCAAAAACCTAACACAACTTCCATATAGCTCCCCAACTCTTCCAGTTTTACAAGACTTGGGTCTATTCCCAATCTCATTTACTATTCAGGTGTGCCCTATATTATTCTGGCATAGATTATGGTCAACACCAGAGCTGGAACCCTATAGAGTCCCACACAGAGAGATTCTAAAAGCAAAGGGCCATCTTAAGATTTTATGGCTGTTATATGTAAAGAAGATGCTTCACGCTGATGCTTTAGAGAATCTTTGTGTCTCTCTAGAAGGCTCTCATCTGACACCAAGGCAAGTAATAATGGAACGGTGCAGAGAATATCTCTGGGGAGAGAAAAGAAAGAATAGCAAACTAGGGAGCTTAACAGATCAATTTCTTGATCATAAGATTGTCCCTTTATATGAACCCTCCGTTGATGTCATCCAGGGCTCACTACCTAGACAGCTGTATCGCAAGTTCAGATACAGGATTCTGCCTATGTAAGAGTTTACAGCAAGATGGGCAAACACTGAGACCACTAACACCAGCTGCCCTGTCTGCGGCATTGCTCCTGAATCATTAAGCCACATATTATTCTTCTGTGAGGCTTACAAAGTTTCGAGGAGGAAATGGATTATTCCCTCTGTAGATTACTAGGTATAAGGACATTGAGCACAGCACTTAGGACACTAAAAACAGATACACAGGAGCCAATTGTTATTAGTCTAGCTAAATACTTGCATGCAGTATGGATAATTAGGAACCAGTGGATAAAACAACAAAAGATGATCCAGGTCTGAATGCGGGTAGTATATAAGTTGCCAGTCTCATATTACTATACATACACTTACCAGGATGCTGTAACCCTAGATCTATACTTCTCTCCAAAGCAGACTCATGATAAGCCCACTTAGAATTTAAATTGGTAGAATTTAATATACACATTATTATGAAACAACTATATACAAAGGGATTGAGGCAATACAATACCGCACCTTATCATTAAACATATTATTATTTACAATGAGATTGAGATAGAATTGTCTATTTTGCACTTTTTTGTGTATGCAAGAATTTATCTGATTGTTTTTAGCCGTACATGCATGACACATTAGTTTAACCCTTGCAAATCTTATGGATTTTAATTTGAAAGTAGTAATAATAATAATATAGAACATAAATCGTATGGTTTAGAAGGAAATATGTGGGCTTACTTTTGCATCACCTAATCCAATTACCCACCCTCCACCTGAAGGAAGCTGATCGATATGTTAGAAATTGTGCATAGTCTCCATATTGTTCTAAACCATTTTAACTGCTCTGACCCTAGAAATCCTAAAGAATAATTGTATTTAGATTTGCCTAATGCATTTGTACTGACGAAAATGATCTTTTATTCCAACTGTTCTGCCCTAAGATTATTGTTGACCTTGTTGCACTTCGATTCTAAGTAGTTAAGCATTTTTTACTGTCATATTGAATTATACCATCATGTATTTATTTGCCCATTATTTGATACTCCTTCAATATGTTTTTATATATGTAGCCTGTGTTCATTGGAATTTGTACCACTGGGCAACTTTTAACTGCTTTTTTTTCTTTTGATGTATACATATTTATATCTTGTACTTTTATGGCCTTCTGGCCAAAATAAAGTTAAAAAAAAGAAAAATTCATAGCAGCATCGCATTAGTTTAAAATTAACAAAGAGATATAAAGTGCATTCAATACCGGCATGTAAAATTCACAACTCATCACAGTATCCAGGAATTAAAGTGCTTGACCAGTCAATAAGAGAGGTCCATATCCTCTTTAACGTCTGTCAATCCAAATCCCTTTGAAGGAGCGAGAGCTCTAATTCATACAGAGATACAAATTCCCTCCACCAGGAAACAGCAGCAGGAGGCGTTGCCTGTAGCCACATGCAGGCTTGTCTTGTAGTTATTATTACAAAAAAGAACGCACCCGATTTTTCAACTGAAATACAAGGAGAGTGTCCCAACTCTATCATCTTCGGATCCCATATATTATTAATACCCATATTAGCAGATTTATTTCACCAAGAAAAACATTGCTAAGAAACTATGAAAAATTCTTAAATGCTGCGATGCAAGTTGTGAACAACCCGTTTTCTCCTTTAAACGCAGTAAGAACATTCACAACACCCTGTCCTCACTAAACAGGAGAAGAAGGTGATAATTGAGTCTACTAGTACCCTCTGGGGTCTTCCAATAGCCACTGACCACATGCTCTGTGTGCAAGCTCGCTTATCACACTTGAGAGGTCAATATCAGTATAGCCAGACCTTGGCTCTTAAAGTCCTTCACCAATTGTAATTATGCAAACGTCATTTATCTTATCACGTGCCCATGTCATCTGTTATAGTGGGTATGACCACACCTAAAGTATGAATCCGTATAAATTAACATAGAAGCACCATGAGGTGTGGCAGGAGCTCCACAAGGATGATAAGACACTGCATTGAAAACATCATACAGATGATGACATCAACTGAGTCATCCTGGAAAGGGTGAATAGCAATTCACCAAATGCCCACAATATTCTATTCACTAAGGAGACTACTGAATGATGAGATCCCGTGGCTACAGGTGTTCCTCTAATGCAGTATTTCAGTGACTTCCCATCTAACGGGATAATTTAATTATCAAATCTTTTTCCTGGTTACTCTCATTTGGGCATAATATTACATTTACATTTATTTGCAGCTATCACAACATCCACTATGCAGCAGAATAGTATTAGGTCTAACGTATGCTAGGCAGCAGAATAGTATGCCCCACACCCATGCTTTATCTAATGGTATTTGTCCCTTGTGTCTCCCTTGCTGGCCCACCTAACACTGTGTATTCTTACTGTTACTTTTTATGGAGCAGTATTGTTTCATCAGTTTCTACCTTTGGTACCAGCTTCTAAATGTTGTGTTCAGAAATGGGACCACTACCGCCTACAGGCCCATTTCAAAATTACAATTCCCATTAGCTCCAGTACTCTTTTGTGACATGCATGTGCTTTTCACATTTTGAGGAAAGGGCCATTTCTATGTATATCCTATTCCAGAGACAGCTCCCTTGTCTTCATCAGATGCGCTCAGTTGGACTTGCTTTTACTGTTTATAAACTGGTCTTTGACTTTGACTGTTTATCGTTCAGATGACATGCCATACTGTTGGTTAACTGAGGAGACCACCCTTTGATGAAGTATGCGTTTGGGCTCTTTTCTCTATGTGGAAGTCTGTTGGGACCAAGCTCAATTTTCTAATTTTCACTATATGTTTCCTTTGTGTGTGATTGCAAGGGAGACCTCCTGGTGTCTACTCCCTGGGGCACTACTATCCCTAAACTAAGGTAATCACTACGCAGTACTGTATGAATGTAAAGGCTGTGTCACTTCAGGCACCATGACTCACTGACTTTTATAATACACACATGTTCAGCGCAATATCACTTTTCACAGGAGCATGCATTTTAAGCTTTTTTGTGGATTGCTAGTACTACAATACTGTTTACAGATTTTTCTTGATTTCAACATTTAATTTTTGTCTTGTGTGTCTGTCTGTTTTTTATGTTCACTGCAGGTCCTCTTTCAATAGAGACGACTGATACATTGATTAGCAGGAAGTATATAGCAACATTGTTTGCATGTTGTATAGATGAGTGCATAGAAAGTGTCCGTAAATAGTAAGGGATCCAGGTCATGATGAATGCCATAGACACTGTCTTGGGGCCACTGGTCAGAAAAATGTTGACCTTATGGGTGCCGGAGTACTGATTCTCCTGTGGCACCACAACATTTGTTTTTAATCTTCTCCCTGATACTCAAGTAATAAAATTGAGAATTTGGGATAACAGGAGATTTTTTTTTTTTAGACAATGAGGCCCCTTTCTCTCTACTTGACTTGAGAGCCTGTTAAGCGCTTGCTTAATAACAGGGAATCCAGCTCATCATTAAAACCTTTTTGGTGAACGAGGAAGCCCAATGATGAAACATGACACCTGGTTAGGTGTAGGACGGCTGACCATATATTTTTTAAAATATCAATCAGAGACTAGCACACTTGAATTTTAGTAATTGCTCATAGTCCAGGGATAAGGGATCCATAGTTTGGTTGATTTTTCACTAGTTGGGTTTCTCTTTTTGTTATTGTGTAGCTGTTTGAAGGTGCTAACGCCTATACACTGACCCCTCTAGTCCCTTCCCTCACTAGCTTGAGGATTTTTGTTTTCAGCAACCTATGTGGGTATGCCCTGGTGAGGATCCAAACAACCAAAAAGCTAAAGTGTAGAAAGAGAATTTAATTATTCACACAACCTACACAGGACAAAAATAAGGGAAAAGAAAAGAAGAAAAAGAAAACAAATGTTGAATCATACTTTCTGCCCTAGAATCTATAGCCCTAAATAGAAACAAAATAAAAAAACTACTACTAGATTCTCATACCTTTGTTTACCCTTCAATCATTTTATTAATTGTCTCTAATATTCTATTGCAGCAGTATCTCTTTAACCTTGACAACCTCTTGGCAAAAAAAGATTTGCCTGGCAATAAAAGTATAATCCCCATGCTCCTTTACACCTTGCGATTACGTCACTATGGGCCTACCGCAGTTCGGCTATTTCACAGGCCGCTCATCTGACAACAAGTCATGACATAGTCCGTAGGAGTGAGACCTGAATTAGGCATACAAGGGGCATGAAACCGTTGACCGCGTAAGTGCTGATCATATTTTCCTTAGTGATATAACTTTCTGCACCCTTTCTAGCATACTATACTGCTCAGAATCGATCAGCCTATTTTAACTTTTTAACCCTAATAGTGTGTGACTATAGGGGCACGCTCCACCCTCCTACTCTCATGTTGCGTAAAGGAGTTACTGATTAGGGTAAGAGTGATTTTGTTTATATGTACTTCACATGTTGGTGTGCTAGTATGCACAAAATAGGCTTGCCTGCTAATACCGGTTCTAAATAATCACTGAGCATTTCAGTGTGTTTTGTTTCCTGCAGCAGTTACAGCTATGTGCAATGACATAGAGATTGAATGCTTGAGTTACTGGGTCACACAGAAAAAGGAGTTGATCACCGTTTATAATCACGCCTGCTCTGCATAGGTACTATGGAGTTGTATACAGCCATAAAGACAATGAATTCATCATAATGTAGGTATGGTTTGTTCTTTCCACAGGAATCAAGAGTGGAGATCACTCCAGTAAACCAAACTTGTGTGCTTGTTTTGCATGCATTTATGTTATGTTTGTATGTCCCCGTCTGAATGTGACGTAGATAGGAGACAAGAATCCTGGGTACTTTTTTTGTCCTGATGGAAGCCCAGGACCTTTAGTGACAATTTTGTCCGGCTGAAACATGTCAACAATACAGTAGGATAAGAGGGCCATTATTCCCTAATTTTTACCCAGCTCTTCATTTTGTAACCATACCTCAGCAACCACTAATAAAGAGGATATCTGGGTTACTCACTGTATTTATATTCTTAAAGACCCTGGCTGCTACTGAATTTCAAAAGTGATCCCTGGAATATGGTCAAGCCAATCCTGGAATTTAGGGACCAGGATGAGACCCGATGATGAACCATACCACTGCAAGAGTGGGTGAGGGTCTAACAAAAGAAACAATCATGTTTCTAGTGTAAAGAGCAATGATTTGTGATTATCTGACAGCTTCAGATTAATGCATTGGGTGAGAATACCCATTTGTGTGTATTAATAAAACATTTGTCCCTTGTAACTTATGTTCAAATTAGCAGGGTCTAACAAAAAGATTGCAGCACCAGCTTACAAAATAGATGGTGTAAGCTAGCGAAGTTGCCATATTCGCTCAACTGTCACATGACACAAATCATATCTCACAAAAAACTCCACACTACAAGATTTAATTGGACTTCATAGAAAAGCTGCTGGTACATAGGCTGCTGCAAAATATAATTCCCTATGTATATGAGGGTGGTCAGTGGATGATGCCTGTTTTGAGCATTACTCACCTTCCAAAAAGGAAATGAATGCCTTATCTGTTTGTGGTAGTCAATATCAAAGTTACTAAGTTGAGGACATTCTTGCCTAAAAAGATGTACTATGTAAGCTATGTGATCATTTCCTTAATTTCCCTCCAGAATGCCAAGAATTCACAAGTTATTCGATCACATAACAATTCTCCACATCTTCCATTTTGAGTGCTAGATCCTTTATTATAGTCCTCTGTTACCCAACCTGGGACTGAGTAGCAGGCACAGTCTCTGAGAGGCAGGAAGTATATGTGTCTATATCACTGAGGTGACCATTCATTGTGACCATATTCTTTGACATTTTTCGCTAGGCCACTTGTGTTTTCAAATGTGAAGTCTTAAAAGCTGAAAAGTCTTTTCTGTATGTCTCCCACTGAAGCTGGAGCAGGTTATATGTAGAATGGAAAGAAGGCCCTGTGATAGTTCCACTAGGATGCTCAACCTTGCTGCAGCAGTGAAATTAGAGGAACAAGGTTCAGCTAGGCATACATTTTAAAGTACTGTAGCCTCAACAAAGTCATTCATTAAGTTGGTAGCGATTAGGTCAGTCCCATTAAGATCCCGTTGCAATTCATCACCTTTCACCCCTTTGTCAATTCCTTCTTCTTGATCTACTTGCAGAAGCCTTTCATCCACCTCTTCCATCAATTGTTTATGAGTCATATGTCATCTTTTTATAGATGCCTTGTGTATGCCAGCAGAGAGGACCAGATCACTTTCTGCCACCTTCTGCTTAGACTCTGAATTAAACTGTGAGGTAGAGGTAAGACTTCCTGCTAAAGATAGATCAGGGAGTGAAATAAAACCTCTTGTGTTTCAGGCATTCTTTGTGTTGCCCCATGTTTGACCTCGATAGCAGAAAAAACACACGAGGAGCATAATTGGAGCGCAGAAGCTGGCTCAGGTAACCTAGCGTGAGTATTTGCTTGAAGAGGCTTATTAAGCATGGCCGGTGGATCAGCTTCAGGCTCATCCAATCTTATGAAATGCATCAATAAGGGGGGAAATGGTTGCCCTCAGTTGGTTACATTTCCATTTGCAGCAGATTTTAAAGCTGGCTTAAGCCAAATAGACTGCTGCTGAATAGTATTTACTACTATAGTATTACAAGCATCAGCAGTCAATGGTGATAATGGTGTTAATCATTACCACTCTGTCCTGTGTGTCTTTTGTAGATATTGTGTGCTGTTGTTAGTACCTGCTGCTTAGTTGCACCTGCTGAGTGAGTTACAGCAGGGTTAAGGTGTCCATTTGACACACTGGTCTCAGGTACCAGCTCTGAAGCTGCAGTCTCCTGATATGAAGGATCACCTGAATGTCCTTGGGTCCCCGTGGCTGAGTTATAATATATGAGCTGGACGTTGAGTACTCTCCTAGTAGTTCCACATTGAGAGGCTCCCAGGCATTTTGAAGACAGCCACAGACTTTCACACTACAGGTGGGTAATTAGTAGAGATTCTTGCTACCCAGACCTCTTGTGTATTCTCTGGGTTGCCTGAAACTGCGTGTGCTGGTTCCGCTTTTTCTCACAAAAGCCCTGCACATTCACCTGGTCTTTGCCGAGTCACCTGTGCCATGGCTTTAGCTCCTGGACCCAGCACATGAGCATATTTTCCCCTTGCCATCAGAGAGGACAAACTAAATCGACAGTAGAATCTGTGTGGCACAGTAAACACCACTCTCTGGAGGGTGCAGTGACAAACTTGCTCCAGCATGGTTGCACGCCTTCAGAGACACCGGAGCTTCCAAGGTATGCCCACTACTTTTTCTAATCATGAACTATGCAGATTCATTTTTCATTTAAGAACAGATCATCTTCCGCTTTAATGTAATATTTAAAAATGGGATAAGACCAGGAAGATTGAGGTCACTTGTCCTCCATGTGGATTATTTATTCAAGATCTGAAACATGTCATATTTGTGTGCCCTGTTTTGCATAATAAAAGGTGCTGTTGTATTATATGTATTTGTTACATTTTTGTTAAATAATTGCGTGACCTATATCTATTTTATCACTTTTGTGACATTTGTTGTCTGCGTTATTGCATATTTATCAAACATTAGAGATTTGATTTATTGACCAGCACCATCTCAATTGTGAATCTCAGCCCTCTAAAAGAAAGTGGTTTATAATATTTTCTTTTTTTTTTAAATTTCTGTATAGAAAATTTGCAAGGATATAAGTACTGTAAACATGTCTTAATCAAAGAGATCATCATGGACAGATAGTCTTGCATTCAGGTTACAATCGGTAGAGGAGTAATGTTTCTGGAATCACTGTGTGCGCTGTGCTTGTTTAAGAAGTCTCGGGGGTTTCCGCATTGCTCAGTGTACTAGGCTGCAGAGCGAGTGAGGTTACACAGAGTGTAGCGTGTCAAGGAAGTATAAAGCCCGATTCTTTTTCCAGTCTTAGCAGTAGCACGCCTCATTCCAAGATCTGCAGGTCCCGGAGAGCCTGGCTGAGACGCTGTCTAACGTTGCCCCTCCATGTCACCACCGGTGGCGCCGACGTTTACCACCAATGGATCGCTATCGGTCGGCATGCCAACACAAGTGCCAGGTATATGACCCTATTCACTGTTTTGTCTGTCATCAAGCTTAGCAGATATGAATTTGCTGTATTGAAGAGTTGCCTACTCGTTACTTGTGTGAAGTATGAGCAAACTGCAGTCCAGAAAAGGCATAGCATCAAGCACTGCCATGTCACATGGTAAAAGTCTGCCTGCTCAGCACCACACCTGGGACATTTGTGTGCTGCTGTGACAAACATATTGTATAGTCTCATGGGAGGTATTGTATGTTCTGTGCACATAATTGAATTGTAGCAGTTTCAAGCAGGTGTTCCACGAGACCTGTGGGATATGTCCCTTGATCTTATTCCACTCCATGCCAGTCAGCATGATTTGCAAGTCATGGCTCCATGTGTCTTTTGAGTCAAGTAGTTTCGGGCCCACCACCCGCCCTATAGCCACATACACGTTTGTGATGCAGTGATGACCCTGACAAATGCTGGCAAGCCCAGTCTCACATGATAAGCACAACAAAGATATGAATACTGACTTCTGTGGTTGAATATCATCAACCCTGCTCATGACCTACACTGACTAAGGCCCCGATTACCAGTCTGGTGGTCTACGGACTGCCAGACTTGTGGGGCGCTGCGATGGCGGTCTCCCACTGCCCTATTATGATATGGGTGGTGGGACCGCCACAGCCCTGTCACAGGTGCTCGCCAGGGAACTGCCGTTTCCTGTCGGTGTTGGGGCGGACAGGAGGCAGCAATATGCTTGGCGGGACCACCGCGGACCCACCAAGTATATTACAAGTTTCCTCTTCTCTATGGCTTTCATGGTGGTTCCACTGCCATGAAAACTTTGGTGGAGAAGAAACACAGAGGGCCCTACAGGGCCCCCCTGATGCCTCACGCCCTGTGTGCATGCACACCAGTTGCTGCACGGCATGGAGTTTTCAGTCCATGCCATGCAGGAAGTTTTTGACGTGATTGTGCTGCCCATTTTCTGGACACCGCCATGGGAACGTCAAAAACAAAGCCGGCCAGACAGGAGGAAACTCCGGATCTGGCAGGTGGTCCGACCACGGATTTAGTGTTGCAGTGGTGGGGCAGACCCCACACGGCACCGGCAAAGTCATAATCGGGCCCCATGGCAGCCCACTAACATCATGTATCCCAGGGCCATCCTACATGTACTGTGATGTGAGATACTATGAAACACAACACACCATTGTGAGCTTCTGAAGGGTAAACTACGTTTGCATGATTGTACAGTCACCTTTACAGTCAGACTCATTGACTTGATGCATACGGTCCAGACAGCCTAGTACCATAGTATAGACTACATCCTAAGACTTAGGTCACAAAGAAATGACTAGCATGTGTGTCATTGAGAGCATCTCTCTGGGAATGTGTGGACATGTGGAGCACTTAATGGGATATCATACTTCGTCTAATTGAGTTTATGTGGTATGTACTGCCAGCACAGGACACACCTTTTGCCATATGTGACACTGTTACAGGGATGACATTCAATATACCATTGAATGTCTTTTTAGATTGGTTGATTGTAACAAAGCTGGTGATTCACATATCAAAAATTCTTCAGTAGTAACCAACTGTCTGCACTGTTCATGTGTCACGTGTGCAATAGGGCTGTACAATGCAAGCATTACTTATGGAAAAGTGACACCAGATCTGTAGGACTAAGGGGCCTGTCAGAAGTAAATAACACACATGGACAATGTGGGTCAATGGAAAGTAGTATCAGGTCAGGGGGTTACCTCAGTCAACATTCCAATGTAGTTCATGTAAAACTCCTCAGGGCTAGTAGTGTTTCAGAAAACTCATTTTGGGAACATCCAAGGATCTGCAGGTCTACAGGGAGAATACTCTGTGTATCAGTTGTATTGCCACGGTAACTCTGGCACAGCCTGGGCCATGGCCCACACTGGACACAACTCATTGTCAGGTCTTGCTCTCTGCAGGTTGTGCATACTGATCCCACATGAACCTCGCATTTAAAACACTTGAAAACGTAAATGTTCATCTTGTAGCCATCCAATAAGTGACCTCAAGGTTGTGTGGCACTCTGAAGAGGTCTGTGAGGTATAGTTAGCTCCCTGACAACAGTTTGGTGAGCCCTGGTCTGAGTGAATTGTGGGACTGCTTCTTACAGTATACATACACAGTTCATACAGAAAACCCTATATATTTGGATCGACATTTACTATGATCTGATTAGCAAATCAACCATAGGTACCATGAAAAGTATACATGCATAGATGTGTGAATGCACCACAAGTATAATCTAGGGCTTGACACACAACACGCATCACAATGGTGATGTTAAGTACACAAAGTACAGTAGATATACAATTCAAGACATGATTGTCTTATGTAGGCATCAAAAATATTTAATACAGTAATCTGAATTCACTCTGGGACTCAGAGGCTCTTGTAGCATGTGAGAATGGAAAGGATGAAGTTGAACAGGGTAAATTATGTATGTGAGTTAGTTTCCTGCTCCTCTAGTGATCCATAGAGCTGCCCATACAGGGGAAGGACCTTTTATACAAGTTTATTCAGCTCCTCTGGAGAGAACGCATGGGCCCTCTCACCTGCTTGGCCTGGCATGATTGCTCCCAGAGGTGGCAAGGTATCTAAAATGGTTACAGCGATTGGACCGTCAGAATCACCAACATTAGCTTATGGCTGTGTCCGTCACAGAAGCAACAGCCCACCACACGGTAGAGTTCTGCCAGCGGTGGTATTTCCAAATGTCCTATATGCGAGGTCAGGCATCCGCCATTTTAACCGTTGGACCTACAGTATTGGTGATTGTTAAGTGTGTCACCACCACTAAAAATGAGGGCTAACATGTTTACATTTGAAATACTGCATTCCCATGTTATTTCCAGTACAAAAACTCATCTGTGTAGTGCATTACTGTGCATAAAGTCAAAATGTGCGCTGTGCACTGTACACTGCGGTTGGCGGTTTTTGCCCTAAAATTTCATGAAATCATCATTATTGTGCACATTTTACATATCTGATTGGATGAGGAACACATTTCTGTTACAGACAAATGTGAAGGCCACAATGGGGATTATTGGTGTATGTTGAACAGTAGACAATGATTATGTGAATTATGTGTAATGCTTTCTGAAGCAGTTATATTTGAAACATTACTTTTAGCTTAATCTTCATATATGTTACTCTGGACACTGTGACCAATGTTCAAGATTGTTTTCACTCCTCACATAGATACCCTGGGAAAGGGTGGAGACGACAGCCTCCAGTGTACCGCCCATTTCCAGAACTTCAGACCATGAAACAAAGGCATGTTACCAAGAAGGTTTGTTAAACAGGCAAGCAATACAGGATGTATGTAATCAGTTATAACCTGATCTACTACCTCAAAACACAAATCCCACATGTATCCCACCTATAGTGACACTTATGGCAGTATTACATTTTCTGGCCACAAGTTCCTTTCAGTACACTGGGGCTATATCTGGTGCTATGTCACAACTAATGTTCAGTGGTGTACTCAAAGACGTACATTCTGCAATGATGAAATGCATTGACAGCTACATACAGTTCCCCAGACGTGACGATTTAGCCCATGTAAAGGATTTCTTTGGATTTGGTCGCATTCCATTGATGGCACCCATATTGCTTTAGTGCCACCTCAAGCCGGGGAACAAGTGTACCATAACAGGAAGCACTTCCATTCTATCAACATGCAGGTTGTCTGTTTACCAGATGTGTATATCTCAAACATTTGTGCCCGGTTCCAATGATCAGCCCACAATGCCTTCAGACCATGGAACAGCACCATACAACAGCTGATGTCACAACTGCTTCCAGAGAGGGTCTGGCTTGTAGGCAAGTTTGTTCTGTCCTAACTTTCTAAGGGTAATGTGATCCCTGATTGGCGCTGGGATCAAATGTCAGGTAGTATAACCAGAAAGTGTGTAATGTATTGTTGCACTTCTGCCTGTCTTCCATCTAGGAGGCTCAGCGTATCCCAACCGTCCATGGTTGTTAGCACCGCTGAGGAATCCAACTACACCAGGGGAAGTCCGCTTCAATGAGGCCCATGGAAGAACATTTCGGCCAGTGGAGCGGGCTTTTAGGGTCCTGAAGGCTAGATTCAGATGTCTGGACAAGACTGGGGGAGCACTCCTCTACTCACTCGGGAAGGTGTGTCAAATCACCGTGTTCACATTGCCCTACAACGGAACATCCCTTATGTCGCAGAGGATGGAGACCATGATGAGCCACCAGGTGAGGATCCTGAAATGCCAAATGATGATGATAGTGGTGAAGAGAAGGAGCAGACTTGCGTCAAGATCTCATCAACATCTTTTCATGAGTGTAAATATGTTGTAAGATGTCATGACTCTGAATATTAAAGCAACTCTTGTTGTGATGATGTGAGGAGTATGTTAATGGAAAATACAAGGAAGATGCAGCTCTGGCAAAATCTGGTGAAAGGTGTTTGTTTTGTTAGTGTTGCTTTGTTTAGATTAGAATTTTGTCTTGACTGTGTTCTGTAGAAGTTGACTATGCGAATTTTGTCACATGTATGGTGTCATAGCTGATCTCTTTATTTTGGTCTGTTGTAGATACCTTCACCATGGCAGCTTCATTGGGACATTTCAGAGTTGTGAAATTAGCAGGTATATGATGCTGTTCGACGTATGAAGTGGACATTTCCCCAGCAGATTGGATCAGTCATGTTGGAGGGATTTTTAATTAAACACAAAAGTGTGGAGCAGATTTCAGCTGTTAAATACCCATTAGTATCAGCACCTTTAAAACCAGTAAGCATTGAAGAAGTTAACTTTGCAATTGAAAAATGTGCTAATGGGAAAGCCCCTGGCCCTAATGGGGTCCCTGTTGATGCATTTAATTCCTTTACTACGCTTTGGGTGCCAAATCTGCCTCAAGTATTTAATGCAGCAGCCGAAGGGGGCTTCACTGCAACTTTGACAGAGAGTATTGTAGTGGCAAATATTTAAGAAAGGGGACAAAGAAGATGCAAAATGTTACCATCCAATATCCCTTCTAGCTCATCTGCTACATTAATGGGAAGAATTATCTTACGTAAGTCAAAAACCTGGGCAACAGATAATGTGGTGCTGACTGATTCACACTATGGGTTCAGAAGGGATATGGGTAGAGTAGAACAATGTATTAACTTAAACCTTGATATTAGCAAATAAACTATAGCTGAGGAAAGTCATATCCACCTCTGTTTTACAGACTTGAGTGGCTCTTTCCACCTTGTAAACCATGCTAAAATGTGGCAGGCCATGGTAAAAATGAGTGCCCCCTCACACATCATCTCACATTTGTTACAGCTGTAACAAATGTGACAGCATGAATATGGTAAGGAACAAACAGGGAATGCAAATCAAGATTTAGGGTCACAAGCGGCATTAGACTAGGGTGCGTCCTTGCCCCTTTCTTGTTTTTCTTTTGTATAAATGGGGTGGAAAGGTCATTGCAACAGGTGAATGCTGATGCCCCAAGAATTGGCAAGCGACCGACCCCTGTCCTCCCATATGCAGATGATGCAGTGTTGCTATCTAGAACCACCAACGGCTTGCAAAACATGATAGATAATCTAGTTGCATATCTGGAGGAGAAAGACATGAAGCTTAATTTAATGAAAACTGTTATAATTGTATGCAGGAATGGAAAATCAAGGAAAAAAGTCCACTATGTTAAGGAACAAGAACTGGTAAAAATACAAAACTTTATATATCTGGGTATTCATTTTTCAGATGGGGGACAATGGTGCTCTCAGCTGAGAATTGCAAAATTGACATTTATAAGGACATCTGAAGCCTTGTTTAGATTCGCTAAAAAAAATAGGTAGTAAACCCATAAGAGAAATGCTCCAACTATAGAAAAATAAATGCCTATCAGATGTCACATATGGGGCTCCTTTGTGGGTCATGACAGTATGATACTACAGATGAAGGAGAATCTTTTTTTGCGTAGACTCCTGGCAGTGCCACCGGTATTCAGACAAAATATTGAATTAACATAAATATTGTGTCAAGAATATCATGGCATATACATATCATTGCCTTTAATATCGTTGTCAAAAATATCATTTTAGGTGTTGTATTTCATATTGATGTAGTTTATATCACTGTTCTTAATATTGTTTTTAGTGGTCAATATTGTAGAATATACTGCATTTTTGTTTTTATATGTTTTTTTAATTATAGTAATTGTTCATAATTTTTTCAAACTTTTTTTACATGAATTCTTTTTTGTAATGTAATTTGTGTAAAAAAATGCATTTAGTATAATTATATTTTTTAGGAGTGGAATGTTTGGTTTGTAGGGGATAAGGGTGGAAAGTATTTTAAAAATAATGTATTAGTGTATATATTTTCATGTTTATTTAAAAAAACATTTATTTAGGAGTGGGATGATGGGTTTATAGGGGATAAGGGTGGGAAGTATTTTTAAAATAATGTATTTGTGTGTATATTTTTATGTTTATTCTTTTTGAAAAATTAGGACTGGGATGACGAGTTTATAGGGATAAGGGTCGGACGTATTTTATAAAATTAAGTATTATTGTCCTTTTATGTTAAATAAAAAAACAATTTTGAAAAAGGAAAAACAAATAAGAGCAGGATGTAGGGTTTATAAGGTATAAGGGTGGGGAGTATTAAAAAAAATGTATTAGTGTTTATTAATAGATCTGTATTTATTCAATCTAAAAAAAAGAACAATTGTAAATTTGTTTGGAGTGTTGGATTTATAGTGGTCTTTTAATAATTACAACATTTAAAAAATATTATTTTAAATGTTTAATTTTTGTAGTAGTGGGGGTATTGTAATTTGTACCTATTTAGTGCCTAACATCTTCATTGATATAAGTTATATTGGATTGGGAATGGCGAATGTTGCATCTTTAGTGCATAGACCTTTCCCAGAGTTAGATTGAAGTGGGACTGTTGCTTTCATAGTGTCCAACACCTTCCCTGACTTATTTTATATTGGAGTGGGAATAGTACATTTGTCCCTTTTAGTGTACAAAACCTTCCCTGAAATAAGTTTTATTGTAGTGGGAATGGTCAATGTTGCCTCTTTAGTGTCCAGCACCTTCCCTCACTTATTTATTATTGGAGTGCGACTAGTGCATGTAACCATTTTAGTGTTCAAAACATTCTGTGAGATAATTTTTACTGCAGTGGGATTGGTTAATGTTGCCTCTTTAGTGCACAACACTTTCCCTGACTTATTTTGTCTTTGAGTACATTTAATCCTTTTAGGGCCAGATTATGAGTCTGGAGGTCCTCGACCACCAGACTCGTGGTGGCGTGGCGATGGCAGATCCAGCCACCGCCGCACCCGTGGTCCGACCGTCCGATTATGACTCAGGCAGTCGGACCACACTAGGACAGCTGGCTCCGCCCGGGAACCGCCGTTCACTGGTGTAGGAGTGGCGATCAGAGGCCGGAATATGCTTGGCGGGACCACCATGGTCCCGTCAATAATATTACAAGTTTCCTCTCAGCCAGGCTTTTCATGGTGGTTCAACTGCCATGAAATTAACCGCCATGAAAAGCCTGGCGGAGAGGAAACAAAGGGGCCCTACAGGGCAGCCCTGTGCCTCATATATATGTGGATGCACAAAGGGGGGGCATAACATGTGCCCCCCTATGTGCATGGACCTAGGTTCCTGTACAGCATGGACTTAGGAGTCCATGCCGTGCAGGAACCTTGTGAGGCGTTGCCTTTGCGGTGCCTTTTAAAAGGCACAGTTGCCTTTTAAAGGGCACCGCAGGGGGAACCGCCATACTGCCCACATTCCAGACTACGAACAAGTCATAATCTGGCAGGCGGGCAGCACGAGCTTTGGTCAAGCGGTGGCGCAACCACCATATTACGACCCTAGTGGTCGTGCCGCCCTGGGACCGCCGACTCTGGAGCGCCTGTCAAAAGGCATCAATATGCTTGGCGGGACAGCCATGGTCTTGCCAAGCATATTATGACTTCCATCACCGCCACTGATTTCTTGGAGGTCTTTCCTCCATTAAACCAGTGTTGGTGAGAAAAGAAAGGAAGCCCTGCAGGGCCCCCTTGTGCCTCACACCTTGTGGATGCACACAGGGGGGCACGTGTGCATGCACAGAAGTTCCAGCATGGCTTGGACTTTTCAGTCCTTGCCATGCTGGAACATTCTTTGACGTTCCCACTGCAGTGCCTATTTTATAGGCACCGCCATGGGAATGGCAAAGGAAATGCCCGCCAATTACTAAATAAGTAATTATAAGGTGGGAGGTCCTCTCATGGCTTTGGCAGTGCGGCGGCGGGGCGATCCCGCTGCCGCACATTCAAACTCGTAATCGGCCCCTTAGTGTCCAATAACTTAATTTATATTGGAGTGGGAATAGAAAATGTAACCCTTTTAGTGTCCAAAACCTTCCTTGAGGTGAGTTGTATTGCAGTGGAAATAGTGGATTTTAACTATTTAGGGCCTGATTACGATCTTGGCAGATGGGATACTCCGTCACAAATGTGATGGATATACCATCCGCCGTATTACAACTTCCAATATATCCTATGGAACTTGCAATACAGTGGACAGGATATATATCAGGTTGGTGAAGGAGTATCCCATCTGTAAAGATCATAGTCAAGCCCTTACTGTTATAGATATGTGGTTACTTTGTTTGTAGTGAAGTGGGACTAGTGTGTGTTATATTGGTCAATCAATCAATCATGTGTTTGTTAAAGCGCGACTACTCACCCGTAAGGGTCTCAAGGCGCTGGGGAGGAGGGGAGGTGCAGGTTCCAGTCCATCAAGGAGGAGGTCTATTGTAGAGCCAAGTTTTGAGGTTTCTCGTGAAGATGGGGAGTGATGTTGTCTGTCTGAGGTGGAGCAGTAGGGCGTTCCAGGCTCTGGCTGCAAGGAAGGAGAAGGAGCGGCCTCCCGATCTGGTCTTTCTGGCTCGGGGGACCACGGCGTAGGAGAGCTGGGCTGATCGTAGGGTCCTTTGGGTGCATGGAATTCGAGTCGGCTGTTCAGATATGCTGGTCCGGTGTTGTGGAGGGCTTTGTGTGCGTGGGTGAGAATCTTGAAGGTGATTCTAGCCTCGATGGGGAGCCAGTGGAGTGTGCACAGGTGCTGGGAAATGTGGCAGTGTCTTGGCAGGTTGAGGACCAATATTGCGGCGGCGTTCTGGATGTTTTGTAGCTTGCGGGAGAGGTTTTTGTTTATTCCGGCGTAGAGTGTGTTGCCGTAGTCAAGTCTGCTGGTGATGAGGGCGTGAGTGACGGTCTTTCTGTGCTCGAGGGGGATCCATTTGAAGGTCTTACGTAGGAGGCGGAGGGTGTGGAAGCAGGAGGAAGCGACAGAGTTGATCTGGCGGTCCATTTTGAGCTCGGAGTCCAGGATGATTCCAAGGTTGCGTGCGTGGTCCGTGGGGGTGGGTGGGCTTCCGAGGGCGGGGGGCCACCAGGTGTCGTTCCAGGCATCGGGGTGTGGGCCCATGATGAGTACTTCTGTTTTGTCAGTGTTGAGTTGTAGGCACCTGCTTTTCATCCATTTGGCGACAGCTTCCATGCCTTCTTGAAAGTTGTGTTTGGCTGAGTTGGGTTTGTTGGATAGGGAGTGGATGAGTTGGGTGTCGTCTGCGTATGAAACAATGTTGAGTCCGTGGGTTCTGATGATGTGGGCGAGCGGAGCATTGTAGATGTTGAAGAGTGTGGGGCTGAGGGAGGCATATTGGTAGCAGTAAATACTTTGTAAAAGTAGTTTTTGCATTATTATGGTAAAATAGTGTAACATTTGTAAGTCATTATAATTATTACTTTAATTAAAATAACAAAATACACACATATTTTGTTAATATGTTTATTTTGAAGAAAAAAAACACTTATTGCACATTTTTTATAATTTTGCTATCTATTTATTAGAAACAAAAATTGTCAAATTTGTATTTAATATACATCACATTTTTTAATAGTTGTTTAACAGGTACAGAAACAACATTTTTGAATACATTTTAAATAATATATATTTTCAAATTTTTAAAATATTTTACATTTTTAAAAAATTTTTACAAACATATTTTACATACATTTTAATAGTGTTATTTAACCTAAACATTATTATTGTATAAAAATACTTTTATATATGTTATAATATTATTTAAAATATACTTACAATTTTTGGTAAAAAAACATTGTTTTACATGTCTAATACTGTTTGACATTTTTAAACATTTTATTAAACATTTTTAAAACATTTTAGCAAATTTTCCCATTCAATCCTATGGGGAGCTAGTCTTTTTTCTACTTTTATTAGGCAGACTTTTTTCTACCGCTAATTAAATTTTATTGTTATTATTGGTTCGTTTGTGTAAGGAAGAATTTGCAGTTGGGTGCTGCTCTTCATCGGTAAAGATAAATTAATTTGTAATACTTTTTAAGGTGTTTGAAAGATAGGGGGATGTAGGAAGGTTGTGAATATGATGTGGGTCAATCAATCAATCAATCAGGGAATTGTGAAGCATGCTACTCACCCTTGAGTGTCTCAAGGCACTGGGGGGGGGGTGCAGCTCCGAGTCAACTGAAGAGCCAGGTCTTGAGGCTCTTCCTGAAGGTGTGCAGAGTGGGGGAGTGTCTGATGTTGATCGAGAGCTCGTTCCAGGTCTTTGCCGCGATGTAGGAGAAGGCTCTTCCACCCGCTCTGGCTCTGCGGATGTGTGGGGTTTCGGCGAGGGCGATTGCGGCGGAGCGGAGGTTTCTCTTGGGTACGTGGAAGGAGACTCTTTTGTTGAGGTATTTAGGTCCGGTGTTGTGGAGGGATTAGTAGGCATGGGTGAGTAGCTTGAAGGTTACTCTCTTCTCAATGGGGAACCAGTGGAGGTCTTGCAGGTGTGGATGGTATGGTATGGAATAATTAATATATCTCCTAGCACAGCATTCCAAAAGGGGGGGACAGGGAGTATCACTCCACAGGAAATTGCTCCGACCCTTTATGAGTAACAAAATTTAAGAGGACCAAAACATCAAAATCAGTGAGGTGTTATCAAACACCAATGTATTAGCTTACCTGCAGCAGTCAGGCAACTAACCTCATCTATACCTTGGCTCAAAAACTCAAGGGTATACCGAATCCTGTAATTTCAAGAGGACAGGAGAGATTTACTTATTGGAACACTTGACTCATTGTAAAATGAAGAAATATGGTTAGGTTTACATTAGAAAATGCTAAAGTGATATGATATGGTTATAAGCAACACATTGTGTTCGGAATAAAAAAGTGTGGGAATGGTTAACCAGGGGTCTCCAACCTTTTCTGTACTGAGAGCTACTCGTGTTCAATGAAACGCATTTAGGGCTACTAATATTATTAGTGTTGTATAATTTTAATTTTGTTATATGTATATTAATTCAACCAAGCAAAAGCTTTCTAATTTAATAAGCTGGGCTGCACACAGGTGAGCTACACAGAGGTAGCTGGAGAGCTACAGTAGCTCACAAGCTACTGGTTGGAGACCCTTGGGTTACACTAACATATCAGCTAACTTCTTAAAAGCCACATTTGCTCTATACCTCTACTATCATCTGTGCTGGCGACACCAACACGGAGATGTTTTCAAAGTCTGTATCTCACAATTATAACAGGATGTCCAAGGAAAGCTTAACAGTATGCTTCTCAGAGGATTAATCAAAACCCATTCATAAACTATTATTAGTCACCAAACTTTCTCTTAGTTAAGCTACAAGGAAATAAAGCCGAATTACCAGCATATTGTTTACGAACTAGAGAAAATATAAACGATTAAAATAAGAGATTAAAAAACCCATATGTGGTTTGTATTCAACCCCTTCAAAAATAGACTGAATGGAGGACTGGGAACGATTAATCAAGTGTTGCCATATCCGATTACCAGTGTGGTCAAATAGTTTTGGGGACCTTTATAATCAACACGTATCTTCAAAAACCAGAGAAACACAGGCCTACATACCTTAATGGTCCGGTGTCGGATGGCGTGCTGTGCGCCACAGTTAGGAATTGTCATCGTCTCGGAGTGAGCCGGTAGAAAAAAATCAGAATCCCCCGGGAGGCGCATAAATCGTATGACGTCACAAGACATCCAGGTTAGACGGGTCAACAGAACTACAAAAGAGATGGGAATCGTAGTTCTGTGTGCCCAGGCTATGCCAAACGACTCTAACGATGAGGATTGCTAGTATAATGCCCAATATTCAAAAAGAGAGCAAGTGTCATTACACTACCGGTACTATAAGAGTGCAAAGGGTACATTTTATTTGTTATGTAAACTGCCTCAAGTCACATAGTGTACCGAGAACCTTAGACTGATAGCAATTGTGATTCTGAAATTCCTGAGCCTGTAGCAATGGGTACATGTGGAGTTTGCGTCTCCGTCATTGCTTATAGGAAGGTAGGAGATAACAATCTACTCCTTTCTAATGCAGTGTTGCACTCTTAGTAGTCTGTATGTCAAAGAATGTTCTGTCGAACACGTCAGGGTACTGGGGGTATAATTGTGTAGGGGCACAGTTATATTAGTACCCCATAACATGATATACATATCCATATAGAGGTATGCTACGTCAGACAAAAATACAAAGATAGGGTGTCTCTTTTGGTGCACTGTGTCTCAAGTCAACAAAGGGTCCTGGATCGATCAAGCGTGTTGTTTATAACTAGGGGAGTGAGGTTCAGGGAATATTATTGTTTAGTCGTCGTTTATCACTGCCTATTCCAAAGACCCATTGCTGTTCCATCCTAAACAGGTATTGGGAGATGTTAGGAACAGACTGGGGGATAAGGGGCTTGTCCACTACAGTCCAGGTGAGGTCGTCGGCCTGGTGTCCCTTTTCTAAGAAAAGTGCGGTCAATTTAGTAGCCTGTTTGTTACCTAATGGTGCTTTGCGCTCCATTATCCAGGTCTTAACCTCACTCCCCTATATCTATATCTGTATGATGCCCTCCTTGCCCAAATCACTGATACTGCACAGGCTCACTGTATACAAATGGACATGTGTTTACAACTCATAATCAGTGATGGTGATGTGTGCATCAAGTTGCGTCACACAACAGCAGCTCCTCATCAATATCGCACCTGTTAATCCCTATGACACACTCACATTGCATACATCCAAGGTCCTGTTTTGGTGTCAAAGATACATCTGTATGGATGTGACATCTTCTCTGCTACAACTCTATACTGGACTCTCACCCATCACCCACATGAAAAGGAAATGTCAGTAAATGAGATTACAAAGAAGCAGTATGAAAAGCATTCTAAGGGCTCAATGAAAACACTCTCTACAGAATAGGTATGCCTCTATCAGGGGGAACGCTGAAAGGCTGGGGCTCTGGGGCACAGTACATTTTGCACATGCCTGAAAAGCACAATGTGCACAGGCCATGTGAATTGAGGTATATCAGTGACAACAAATAGTATAAACAAGTGTCATGCACATGTAGGTAATGTGTAAGTGCAAGTCAGGAAAGTAAACACAGCACTAACAGCATTTGTCACACATCTAGATAAAGTAGGTGTAAGGTACACACAGGAAAATGGACACATATCCATCCAAAACCCCACAAAGGTATGACTATTTAACACCCTCCATGTGTGGATAAACAAATATCTAACTTGAACACATCAAACACATGTCCAACCTACATTATAGGGAGAAGTGCAACCTAAATGATGTTGACAGTGGCCAGGTCAAGCTGCAATAATGACCATATTACATGTCACCCAATGCAATGTCTGCCCCATTTGGATTTCATCTCATATAAATACCCATCCAACATTTTCCCTTTTCCTGTGTAACTCCACCACTGGGTCCAAGGTCACATTGTACTAACCACTTCAACTGGATCAGCAATCAGGGTTGAAACAAACACAACTGTAGTCACAAATCACTTACTATACAATAACATCAAATAGTTAGAAAAGTAATGGCAGGACCAATGTCTTCAAAACTATGAAAAGATTTTAATGACAGGATGTCACAACAGTATGTAAAACAAAGGCCATTGGCCAGTCCATTGCGTATCCATGTGCCACAGCACAATGCTGTACCACCAAACTTGCCCTTATTGACACTGCCAGGGAACCTCCTCACATGAGAGCATCCATTGGGCATAGCAGGTACATTGAACATGGTACTTAGGAGGGGGGCGGTGGTTTAAGGTGGGGTGGGTCCCGTGTTGGAAGGGGTTCTCTTGGCTTTTTGGGGTTTTGGGCTGGTGTCAGTAGGGTAAGGATACTGATTCTCTGGGTTGGAGTGGGATGTGGAAGGGAAGGGTCAGTCTTTGGGATGTATTTTTTATGTTTATGGGCTGGGTGTAGTTGGGTGGGGATCCGGTTTCTCAGGGGTGGAGTAGAATGTGGAAGGGAAGGGTTGGTCTTTGGGAGTTTTTTTTGTCTTTTTAAATTTTAGGCTGGGTGTACTTGAATTGGGGATCCGGTTTCTCAGGGGTCGCGTGGGATGTGGAAGGGATGAGTTGGGCAATCGGTGAGGTGTTTTGAACTTTGGGAGGGGTGGGCTCGGGTTTCACAGTGTTAAGGGCAAACAATACTGGTAGGGTGTTGGGGATGGAGTTGGGTTTGGGAGGTAGAGGGAGTGGAAGTGTGAGCTGTGTGTGCTGTCTGAACTGTGTATTATGTCGGCGTCTGTTGTGTGGGTGACTATGAGCATTTGTGTTTTTTTCCTGTGTGTGCTGTGGACATGCTGAGTGTTGTGGAAGGGTCTGTGCCTGTTGGTGTGCTGTCTGGGAGTTTGGTTGTGGGTGTGGAGGTGGAGGTGGAGGTGTCTCTGCCTGTTGGTGTGGTGCCTGGGGGTATGCATGTGGTTGTGGAGGGGTCTGTGCCTGCTGGTGTTGTGTCTGGGGGTATGCATGTGGGTGTGGAAGGATCTGTGCCTGTTGGTGTAGTGTCTGGGAGCATGCATGTGGGTGTGGAGGTAATTGTGCCTGTTGGTATGGTGTCTGGGGATCTGCATGTGGGTGTAGAGGGATATTTGCCTGTTGGTGTGGTTTCTGGGGGTATGCATTTGGGTGTGAAGGGGTCTGTGCCTGTTGCTGTGGTGCCTGGGGTTATGCTGGGGTTATGAGGGGATGAGTGGTGCTGTGTGGTGTCTGTGTCTGATGAAGTGTGTGCTTGCTTACGTGTGCATGTGCGTGGGACAGGAATAGGGAATTTGGATGGGGAAGGGGCAGTAGATGGGGTGGAAGGTGGGGATGGGTGGAAGGCTGCCATATGGGAGGAGGCCAGAGCCTTAAACAGACCCCTGTAGGCCAGACATTGCAGTGTGAATGCCTTCCAGGTGGGCCACTATCTGTGTCAGCTGGTTGCGTGCCCCTGGATGGCATTCAGGACTGCATTCTGACCCACAGAGATAGTCCTCAGAACGTCAATAGCTTACTCACTCAGGGCAGCATGGGTAACAGGGGCAGGGACTAAGGTGCCTGGAGCGAAGGAGACTGCTCCCCTCTTCGGGTAGCGGGCCGGACAACAGGTTGGGAGACAACAAAGAGTGTGGTGATGGGACTGGGGGTGGCAGACAAGAATGAAGGTGGTACTGATCCTGTGGGGTCCGCCACCACTCGGGATTGTCCACTGGAGGATGACTCTGATGATGATAAACTTAAGCTGCTGTCCCAGTAGCACTCCCTACACCCTCCTGGTCGCGGGCTCCCTCCGTGTCTGAGGTCAAATGTCCGGAACCACTGTGACCAGCTGTGTCCCCAATGACGTTGGCCCCTTCTCCGTCGCTTGCCCTGATTTGATCTGAAATGACATGTAACATGGGTTTAGAGCAACTGTGTTTCCACACCTGACCATCACAAATCAACAGAAAACATTGATGAAGTGCACATATCACACCAGTTTCATGGTTCACTCTATAGGCTTCAAATTTAGCATGAGCACATGAATGCATGCCCCATAATCTGCAAATGGTTAGTTCTAGTCATGTCATAACCCCGGACTGGCCCAAATGCATCAATGGAGTTATCTACACCCCATCCTTATGTCCATACTTGCATACTTTGGCACTTGTAGTATGCCATTGTAAAATGATGTAACCAGTTAGGATGGATACAATTTTGAGATTTACACTACGCTCACACAAGGCCCAGAGTTCAACAGATCTATCTATTCCTCATAACACATCATGATGTCATGAAGTTCAAGTTAAACACCAATGTACCATCATTTAGTGTTGAGGCAGACATCATGTCACATACAAATGCTCATTGCACACTGATGAGACTTTGGACTCCAAATTACATCATGTGTCCACTACCTGAAAAGTCTAAAGAAAACTATACAGAAGTGCTTTAGCTATGTATCACATGTAGCATATAAAGTTGCCTTAAAACATTGGGATCCAAACATTTGGGAAAAGGACACTCAGAATTCACACAGCACAAGACTTCATATAGCCATATGAACATCCCCAATCCTGCTTGGTATAGGTGATAATGCCATTCATAGATTGTATACCTACCAGCCAATATACCTTTGAAGGTGTTTGAGTGTCCTTGAATATCTATGAAATGAAGATGTGGGATCACTAAACCCCCAATGGGATGGCACATCAAAGCACTCTTTGGTATTGCAAACTCAGATTGCCTTGTAAGGATGAGTGTAGACACTCACATATGATTTCTACAGTTCGACATCTCACTCCCTTATGCATGTTACCAGTCAGTGAATGAGTGCTTTGAAACACTATTGCAGATGAACCATGAACTGGCAAATGTACATTGGCCAACATGTAGACACTAATGCTGATGGCACCAGTGATGTTTGTACACTCATTTCACTGTGTTACCAGTACCTACCAATGGGAAGTATTGTACAGTCACTGCACGAACTGTTCACTCTATGTCATGTCACTAGTAATAGGGCCACCATCACATGAGAGACAGTAGTGAGGGAACATCACTCCTCACACAAGGAAGACAAATTGCCTGTGTGGTACCATTGTCACCCAGAACTAACAACATGAAATGATTACTCGCTTCACTCAGCTAGGTGTCTCTTCAAAAAAGAAAATTGAATGTGGTCAGGACTCTACTGTGTTCCTGGCCAGAAAGACAATAGGCCCAGCACAGCAGCAATCTCCTACTGCCAGACCTACACAAACAATGACTCATCCTGTGTGTGTCACATGGGCCACCATCAATATTGTTTGGGAAATGCCTTCCTGTAACGCACAAAGTTGGCAAAGTAAAATATATGTCTTTGGCCAGGACTCACCCCCTTGTTGCTACTGTTGGTCCCTCAACTGTCCATCAAGCTCCGGGTAGGCCACCACCAGTTTGCGGGCCATTAGGGGGATCAGGGTCCGGCACACACCCCTTCCATGTTGGGAGGATTTCCCCAGCTAGACCTCCATGATCTTCCATGTCCAGCACTTCAGGTCCTCCCACCTCATCCTGCACTGGACGTCACGCCAGTTGAAGACCCCCAGGGTCCAGACCTTCTGGGCGATGGCTCTCCTAATGGCTTTCTTCTGATGGGTGTTGACCTGTATGGATGCAAGAGATGTAGGAACACACTGTAAGTGGAAGTTTTAGGATATCTGTGAGGTTGATACCCATTTTGTTGACACCTAGCACAAACATTCATCGAGTCAACACAATATATGTGTAAATGTCACATGCTAAGCACCACTAAAGCATGAATACACACACTTGTGGTCATCTGATAACTCACCTCAACCCTGGTCATGACCTACACTGACTGAGCCAGCCCACTAACATCATGTAGCCCAGGGCCATCCTACATGGAATGTGATGTGAGGTACAATGATACACAACACACCATTTTAACCTTCAGAAGGGTAAACTACTTGTGCATGACGGTACAAATACCTTTACTGCCAGGCCGATTGGCTTGATGCAGATGGTCCATAGAGCCGAGTACCATAGTATATACAACATCCTAAGCCTAAGGTCACAATGAAAGGGCTGGCATGTGTGTATCTGATAGCTTCCTCCCTGGGGGATGAGTGGACATGTGGACTACTTATTGGGATATCATGATACATCAGAATAAGTTTGTGTGGTATGTACTGTCATCACATGGACACACCTTCTTCCATATATGGCACTGTAACAGGGATGACATTCAACATACCATTGTATGTGTTGTGTGATTGGATTTAATGTCACAAAGCTGATGAATCATATTTCAAAATCTATTCAAAAGTAACCTACTATGTACACTGTTTATGCGTCAGATGTGCAATAGGCCCATACAGTCGAAACAAGACTCATGGAAAAGTGACAGCAGTCCTGTATGAGTAAGGGGGCTATCACAAGTCAAAGACACACATTGACAATATGGATCAATGAAAAGAAGTATCAAGTCAGGGGTTTCCCTCAGTCACCATTTCAAATATAAACCATGTAACAGCTATCAGGGCTATTAGTGGTAAAGAAGATTCATACTGGAACCATCCATGGATCTGCAGGTGTACAGGGAGATTACTCTGTGCATCAGTTGCCTTTCCACAGTAACTCTGCCCTAGCCTGGGCCATGGCCCAGACTGCCCACAACTCACTGTTAGGCCTTGCTCTCTGCAGGCTGAGCATACTGATCCCACATGAACCTCACATTTCCAGAAATTCAATCCATAAAAGTGAATCTTCTGCCCATTTAATATGTGATCATAAGGTTGTGTGGCACTCTGAAGGGGTTTGTGCGGTATAGATACCTCCTAGCCAACAGTTTTGCTATCTATTCCTTATGTGGGCTGAGTGATCTGTGCGACTGTACACATGGCTAACATCATCCTCAAATGCTCCTAACAATATACAGATGCAGCTAATGGTGTAAAGCCTGTACATATCTTTGCACAGATACCAGGATGTGATATGGGAAATCAGTATAGGTACAATGAAATATATCTATGCAAGTAACACAAGTAGAATATAGGGATTATCACACATTGCAATGCCGATGTGCACTCCACAAAGTACAGTGCCTCATAATCCATTTCATGATTTTCCTATGTAAGGACCACTTTATTTCACCAAGCAACACAATATGGTTACACTCTGGGACTCGAAGGCACATTGCGGCCTATGGGAATTGAAAGGAAGAATTTGAACAGAGTAAAAAGCTGGATTTGAGATAGTTACCTGTTCCACTGGTGAGCCATAGAGCTGGCATACGGGGGGAAGGACCTCTTCAACCAGGGTCTCCAGCTCCTTTGGAGAGAAGGGACAGGCTATCTCACCTGCTTGGCCTGATTGCTCCCAGTGGCAAACAGCTGCTAAAGTGGTGGAGGTGTTGATAGCAGGAGTGTCAGGAGGCAAGTAAGTTATTTTTTCAAACTGTGGCATACATGTACGCCACGTACATGTTCATCAGCATAGAAGCACACACCGATTGGACCACGACTGTCACTGTCGCCAACTTTAGCCTATGGCATTGTCCGCCGGGGTGGCAACTGGGCCGGCGGTGCTTGTCCCAAATCTCCTATATGCAAGGTCAGGCATCCACCATTTTAGCGGTAGGGAATACAGTAATTGTGACTGTTATGTGCGTCACCACCACTACAAATGAGGCATAACATGTTTAAATTTGGAGTCATGTCCAGTACAAAACATCATCTGTGTAGTGCATAACTGTGCATATAGGCAAAATGCGCAAGGTGCACTGCACACTGTGGTTGGTGGTATTTGACAAGAAATGTCATGAAAACCGTTATATAATGCAAATGTAACTTTTCTGAAATGCTGACGCGCACAGATCTGCTACAGACATGTGAAGGCCACATTTCGGGATTATCGGTGGATGTTTAACAGTAGACAATGATGATGTGCAATATGTGTAATGCTTCATGAAGAAGTTATGTTTTGTCACATGACTTTTGGCTTACTCTTTGTATATGTTACTCTGGACACTGATCCATTTTACAAATTTAATTTCACTACTCACATAGGTATCCTGGGAGAGGGAGGAGACAGCAGCATCCAGTGTACCGCCAGTTTCCAGACTTTCAGGCCATGGAAGAAAGACACGTTATCCAGGAATATCTGTTGAATCGCCCAACAATACTGGATTTATGTCATCAGTTGGAGCCTGCCCTCCTTCCTCACACCACTTATCCTTCATCTTTCATACCAATTGTGAAACTCGTGCCAGTATTGCCTTTTCTGGCCACATTTTCCTTTCAATTCACTCTGGCTATTTCTGGTGGTATGTCACAACAAATGTTCAGTCGTGTACTCCAAGAGGTGCTTTCAGCAATGATGTGGCACATGAACAGCTACATACAGTTCCCCAGACGTGAGGATCTAACCACTGCGAAGGGTGATTTCTATAAATTTGGTCGCATTCCACATGTTGTTGTATCCATTGATGGCACCCATATTGCCTAATTACAGCTACAAGCCAGGGAACAAGTGTACCGCAACAGGAAGCACTACCATTCTATCACCGTGCAAGTTATCTGCTTAGAGGATTTGTACATCTCAAAAGTATGTGCCCCATTCCTAGGATCTGCACATGATTCATTCATACTGCGGAACAGCACCATACCCCAGTTGATGTCACAACCGGAGAGGGCCTGGCTTGTAGGTAAGTTTCATCTGTCCTAAGTTTGTGGGGGTATTGTCAGGTAGTATGATCTGAAAGTGTGTAATTTGTTGTTACGCTTCTGTCTGTCTTCTATCTAGGAGACTCAGTGTATCCCAACCGGCCATGGTTGTTGACACAGCTGAGGAATCGTACTACGCCAGGAGAAGTCTGCTTCAATGAGGCTCATGGGAGAACATGGTGGCCAGTGGAGCGGGCTTTTGAGGGAGGAGACAACAGCCTCCAGTGTACCACCCATTTCCAGAACTTCAGACCATGGAACAAAGGCATGGTATTCAGAAGTTTTGTTTAAACAGACAAGCAATACAGGATTTATGTAATCAGTTGGAGCCTGATCAACTACCTCAAAACACGAATCCCACATGTATTCCACCTATATTGAGACTTATGCCAGTATTACATTTTCTGGTCACAGGTTCCATTCAGTACTCTGTGGCTATAACTGGTGGTAAGTCACAACCAATGTTCCGTGGTGTACGCAATGACTAGCTTTCTGCAATGATGAAATGCATTGACAGCTACATACAGTTCCCCAGACGTGAGGATTTAGCTCATGTGAAGGGGAGTTTCTATGGATTTGGTTACATTCCACATGTGGTTGGAGCCATTGATGGCACCCATACTGCTTTAGTGCCACCACAAGCCAGGGAGCAAGTGTACCATAACAGGAAGCACTTCCATTCTCTCAATGTGCAAATTGCCTGTTTACCAGATTTGTACATCTCAAACATCTGTGCCCGGCTCCCAGGATCAGCCCATGATTCCTTCATACTGCGGAACAGCACCATACCACAGCTGATGCCACAACTGCTGCTGGAGAGGGTCTGGCTTGTAGGTAATTTAGATCTGCCCTAATTTTGTATGTGTAATGTCAGGTAGTATAATCAGAAAGTGTGTAACGTATTGTTGCACTTCTGCCTGTCTTCCATCTAGGAGACTCAGCGTATCCCAACCATCCATGGTTGTTGGCACCGCTGAGGAATCCAACTACGCCAGGGGAAGTTCGCTTCAATGAGGCACATGGAAGAGGCCGGTGGACCAGGATTATGGGCTCTTGAAGGCCAGATTCAGATGTCTGGACAGGACTGGGGGAGCCCTCCTCTACTCATCCAGGAAGGTGTGGAAGATCACTGTGGACTGCTGCATGCTACACTACATTGCCCTGTGACGCTACATCTCTTATATCAAGCCCATCAAGAGCTACCGGGTAAGGAACCTGAAATGCCAAATGATGATGATAGTGGTGAAGAGGAAGGAGCTGACGTGCCAAGATCTCATTGCAAACTTCTTCTCATGAGTGTAAGTATTGTGCGAGATGTCATGACTTTGAATATCATAGCAGCACTTGTTGAGATGATGTGAAGAGGATGTTAAAAAAATATACAAGGAATATGAAGGTCTGGCAAAATCTGATGAGAGGTGTTTGTTTTGTTAGTGTAGCTTTCTTTAGCTTTGAATTTTGCCTTGGACTGTGTGCTCTAAAAGTTGTCTATGTGATTTATGCCATATATATGGTTCCATAGCTAATCTCTATGTTTTGGTCTGTTTTAGATACCTGCACCATGGCATCTTCATTTGGACATGTCAGAGTTTTGACATTAGCAGGTTTATGACTCTGTTCAGAAGCATGAAGTAGACGTGGATTTTTCTTCAGAATGTCTGTCACAGGCTTTCTGTGTACAAAACCTGTACCAAGACAGCTTGCACAGCGATAGGATGGAAGTTAAGAGGTTTCCATTGGACTTGTTCCTTGTGGTGTGGTGGTGCTAATGCAATATGTGTGCCATCATGTGCTCCAACACAATGTTATGTTGGGCCCAAATAATGCTATTCTGCCTTCACATTGGCTAAATCCTCTTTGTGTATGAACTGTATGTAGCTGTTGATGTGTCTCCTCATTGTAGACAAATTGCTTGTGGCACATCACTTACATTTGTTTGTGACATTCCACCAGATGCAGCACCACTGGATGATTTGAATGAGCCTGTGATCAGAAACTGTTGTACTGCCATGTGTTTGTTTATCGTTTCATATGATGTGGGATTCCTTTTGTGAGGTAGGCGATATGCTCCAACTGATGACAGAAAACTATATTAATGTTGCCTATTCTACATGAAATTGTCTGATGTGTCCTCTCCTTCCATGTCGTGAAGGTCTGCACCTGTAAATCTGATCACTGACACAGATTATTTGAGTCATGTATGATTTGCTATGTTTCTGACATAATGTCAGCCTATGATTGGCACAATGGAATAAAGATGCTCTAAGACCAGACACTTGTATGTATGTGTTGGTGTGACACGGTTGAGATCCTGAGCTAAACATTGCGTACATGCTACATATCCATGCTTACAAAAGTAGCATGTGGTATGTAATGGAGATTGATACATGTAATCTTATATGCAACATAACCCATTAACACTGACAAACCAACATCTCTGATACTTTGAGGATTGCATGTTGGGAAAGTAGATAGACAACACAATAGCAAAAGCAGAGTTGAGAGCCAACATGACATTGAGGTATTGTGACAGTTATAGAAGTGTAACTTAACAGACTCCACTCCTCCAGATATTCCTGTCATGCCCTCGGTATGCTGGATGGCCAAGACCTTTTCCTCCCAGGGAAACAGTTGTAATGGGACACTGGGAGGACCACCGCCAGTCCTCTGGGCTTACAGGTGGTACTTGGAGGCCAGGGTACGCACTTTGAACATCAGGTTGTGCCACCTCCTCCTAATTTCCTTCTGTGTGCGCAGGGTGGTACCAACAGCATTCACTCTGTCTGCAATTCTGTTTTTCTACAGAGAAGAGTATGTAGGACTTGGGCACCAAATATTTGTGGCTCTACTCTCATGATTTCATCCACCATGACTGACAACTCAGCCTCCTTGAAATGTGGATTTGTGGGGCAACTCATGACTATAAAATAAAGTGAGTGACAAATGAAAAACAAAAACAAGGCATATTAGTGAAAACGCTAAAGCAAAAAAGGGTGTGGAGAGTGTTAAATGTGATAGGGAAAAAAAGGGCTGCATTATCTCAACAAAAAAGTGTGCTCTCTGTCTTGCTGTGCTGCAGTGGAGAGGCAAAGATCAAGGTATGGGATGGGGTATGTTTGATAGTGTGATTTGTAGGCATGTCCACTTGGCCAAAGGACATCAGCTGTGTAGGTTTTGAATCCATCCAATGGGCACTGTTGTGGTGCTTTGCTGCCAGCATATCACGGAGGTCTACCACCATTGGGGACCCGCTGCTAGGGGACCGCCAGTACAACTGTGTTGTCGTAATAGGCTCAGTGGGAAGCTGGGACCCTGACCGCATCGGAGTATGAATTGCCAACATTGCAGAATGCCGCGGCCAAGGTGGGCACCACTTTGTTGACGCAGTCGGCGTTTCAGGCTGCATGACTCGTAATACAGCGGTCGGAAGACCACCTGTGCAGCGGTCTTCTAGGGACCAAGGCAGTATGGCGGTCAGACCGCCAAACTTGTAATTGTGTCTGTAGGTGATGCGAAATACTTTTATTAAAATGGTAGTAACATCCCTGTATGGCTGTGTTGGGGTATATTTTTAGGATAGATTGGATCATAAGTTGTTCAAAGTGAATAATAATTTTGAGGGATAGTAGTTGTTTGTTTGTTGCTTAATGTGGTTTAGCAGTTCCAACTAGGTACTGCCTTGTTTGGAAGTAATGCATACACAAAAGGTATATTAGTTTTTCACCATCTATGGTGTGTACTTGATGGAGTGGTTTGGGACACATTTTAAATGTGCCATCGATCATCCATGTTTGACATTGGGCTAGTTTGAGTAAGTTGTTAGGGGTAGCAAAGACTAGTTTATGTTTGTCATAAGATCAGCCGACTAAAGCTGAACACGGACAAGATGGAGGTCCTCATCCTCGGCTCCAACCCCTCAGCCTGGGACGACTCCTGGTGGCCAACGACGCTGGGAGCAGCCCCGACACCCACCGACCACGCACGCAACCTGGGAGTCATCCTCGACTCAACGCTCTCCATGGCCAAGCAAGTCAACGCAGTCTCCTCCTCCTGCTTCAACACCCTCCGCATGCTTCGCAAGATCTACAGGTGGATCCTGACAGACACAAGAAGAACAGTCACCCAGGCCCTCGTCAGTAGCAGACTTGACTATGGGAACGCCTCTCACGCGGGAGCCCCGGCCAAGCTCATCAAGCGACTGCAACGCATACAAAACGCCTCCGCACGCCTGATCCTCGACGTACCACGCCACAGCAACATCACCCCCACCTGAGGAACCTGCACTGGCTCCCCATCGACAGGAGGATCACCTTCAAACTCCTCATCCACGCACACAAGGCACTCCACAAAACTGGCCCAGCCTACCTCAACAGACGACTCTTCTTCTACGTCCCCAACCGCCAGCTCCGCTCCGCCGACCTCTCTCCTCGCCACCGTCCCTCGCATTCGAAGAGCAACCACCGGCGGCAGATCCTTCTCACACCTCGCCGCCAAGACCTGGAACACCCTTCCACTAAGCCTCACGACAGACCCAAGACCTGCTGACCTTCAGGAGGCTACTCAAGACCTGGCTGTTCGACCAGTAGCAGCACTCCCCCTTCCATCTCCCCAGCACCTTGAGACCCTCGCGGGTAAGTAGTGCGCTCTACAAATTCTGTGATTGATTGATTGATTGATTACATTTGCTATCATATAACAAGAATTGTTCCTCTCTATGGATCATTGTAAGGTGTGATGGGATGTCTATAACCCTGTATGTTTTTGGAGCAGGTGGGATGTCGCTGGTGGCCCTTTTAGTTCATGTTATGAGGAGTTTTATGGTGGGTATTGATGGTAACTGACCTTAAACAGTGTTCTGGTATGTGGTGTAGTATATCTTTCAGTATTTGAGCTGTAGGTTCTTGGGTACTAGTGCCTGCTTCTCTTATATTTTCTAACACTTCTCACACTTCTATTTCTGTTACATTGGGAGGGTGGTTATGCTCTTCTAAATTAATTACTGCAGTTTAATTTGTAGTTGCCCTCCGATAACATGCATTATATTATTTTTGTACATTTCCAATTAATATGTTCAGTAGAAGCATGTTCTTGATTGTAGGTGTATCCCATGTAACACAGCAACGGTTTCATCTTCTGTGACCTTTTGCACCTTCTGTCATTATGTCTTTACTATCATATTATGAATATAGAATAATAGTTATTTACTAAATGTTCTTTATTAATATACAGTTTAATTAATCTACATTTTCTATTTTTTCCAGAACTTACTTGTATGTTGTTCAGAGAAGGTTTGTGTTCTTGGAATCTTTTCCTTTGGCAAGCTTCTTCGTGAAACAGGTGTTTTTTTTCTGTTGTGAGGGAGAAAGTAGTTTTATTTATTGCATATAAGATATATTTGATGGTTAATAACATTTAGGTTATTCATACTTTTAACTGCTACTGTTGCAGTATGTTTAAAACTGTTTTTTAGATATGCTCACTTTTTTGTTGTCTTTGATGTTTAGTTGTCGTTGAAGTTTAAATGAAGGTTGGATAATCTGTTGAATAGGACAAATGTTAAAAACTCTGTTCGTAACTGTTTAATAATAATTGCTTTACAAGTTAAAATTATTTAACTTTGCATTTCAAATATAATTACTACATACATGCAGAGGTGGATGTACAGTTGCGTATGTTGCAGGCTTGTCTGTGGCAGAGAAAATCCAGCAGAGTTTCCTCCTCTTCAAATTGTTGGCGTTTTTTGAAATATGTTTTACTGTTATTACTCCTGGCTTTTATATTCTTAGTTTAATTGGTTAAGCTATTTTATTGGTTATAGTTTTGTATAGGTTAATAGTATTGGTTGTTTTAGTTTCATTTCATTTTTTTTCCAGTTATGTCCTTATTTGGAAAATGTCAACTAATGTTCTTTATGCTTATATTCAAGATAACTTAATGTATTTCATATATGTATTTATTTTAAGAAAATAAATAATATTGTTCATGAATATAAATATGTGTTGTATGTAAGTGGGGTGTAAATATGTGTAACGTAAAATGTATAGCAGTGTTCTGTTGATATACTTTAAATGTCTTATTTTGGTTAAGTAAATTATTATAATGTATTTATATATTGTAGATACTATTGTAGGATAGGTTTTGTTGTTTGTTGGTTTAAATATAGTGCTTTTGTAACTTTTACTGCTATTTATTACTTGCTCTAATTATATTTATGTGATTGATATTGTTGATTTTGATATTCTTTACATAGTCTATGGTTAGTTTTAAGTCACAATATTTTTGTTTCCAATACTTTTGTTTTTCGATATATGTTAGATTAGATATTTTTTATGTCAATATTTATGTGTACAATATTAGTGTTTTTTTTAAATTAAATATAGGGACTCGATATTTTTCTAAAAAATATTACTTTTCCAATAATTCTGTAAGTCGATATTTTTGGTGTCGATATTATGTCAGTGATCCAGTGCCACGGTCAACATCAACTTATATCATCCATAAAGAACTAGATGTAACTTACCTAGAAGATGTAATTCAGTTAAGTCCAGTTATCATCTGGCATAGCATTTGGAGCAAGACAGGTACCAAGTTCTCCAAGGAAATTATAGAAGATTGCTTAACACTTGAGCATTATGATACAATTCCCTGGCTGGTGCATGTGAATAAATTATGAAAGGAGATTAACGACAACATTAGTATAGAGGACCCTACTAGTATTTTGAAGTATAGCAAAAAGGAATAGAGTATGACCCTCATAGGGAAAAGAGAAGCCAAAAGAGAATTTAGAGAAAATTCTAAACCTATGGTATGTAGATAGGGCTCAGGTTATATGCAGCAAGCCATTCAAAGGTATCTGAATATTATAAGTAACCCACAGAATAGATTTTATCTAACTATATGACATTTATGCATTTTACACTATTTGGTTGCTTCTCCCAAAATGGGGGTATGGGATGAAAAATTGCCAAAATGCCCATGTGATGTGAAACCTACGAAATCTACATTGCACTTTATTCTATTTTGTAAGTTGTACAAAGATATTAGAAACTGTTTTTGCAGCCACTATTTTTATCAAAGACATTTTTTTATCATCAGGATGCTTTAAAATTTTTATGTAACTGGGTGATGTTGGTGCGTGCTATGCAGTTTCCTCATGTATTTTGTCTGCAATTAGGAGGAGGAAAAGTATCTCACATTTAGAAAAATTAACCTATAAGGTAGAATAATAAAGATAATATCGGCTTGTTCCAACATTCTTGTGTCTTACACCTTATCACTTATATGATCTTTGTATCTTTGTGCCTCTGAATGCACTTTGCATAAAATATAGTCAATCATAAAGTATATAATGCACATATTGATGGATTTTTCCTAAGTATGATATTGATAGGACAATGGTTCTAAATATTGTGTTTTAATATATTCCTCTTTTTATTTCTTTCAATTTTTCACATCGGATAGTTTTTGCACTACATGCATTTCATGCACTTTAGATTGATAAGGTATTTGTTCTTAACTTGATTATAATATGATGCTGATTTATATATAGTGATGAGGATTTGTAACAAAATGTATTGTATTTTTTACTTTGTTTTATTCTTTAATGGATTTTTGTAAATCCGAATAAAGCTTTATGATGATGATAACTAAGCCTACCGTACTGGCATGATCTTTTAGATACTGGAACTTGTCCATTTTAACACCCAAATTCACGGTAGGCTCCTCATTGGCTCCAGCCACATGTTGGAAGTAAACATACTGTCCTGGCCTATAAACAGAACATCTCACTCGCAGGCATTGAGCTTCAGCATATTATTACTCAACTAGCACTGGATCACCAAAAATAGTCTAGGAGGAAGAGCTGAAGCTTAGAAGGTGGTCGATCAAAGCATAGGATCAATTGGATTCATCTGAATACAAAACTGTGCCTATACCAAAATATTTGATGATGGCTGACAGAAGGATCATGGAGATGCTGAACAAAATATCAGACAGGGACAACCCCCTAGGTGTCAGACTACAGGTATTTGCTTTAAGCAGAAAGGAGGAAGAGCTAATGAATTACTTTGTGTTGATAACATGCTGAAACAAGGACACAGCAGCACCAAGAAGGTATAGCACTGTCTCGATGGTTTGATCTTCTGTATCAAATGTTGCTCAGAGGTCTGATAAAATACGGCAAACTGATCATCCATCATCAAGTCCCAGTTTGGATTTTCCATAGTTTTAGCAATGCGTTTCTTGTCCCAAACCTAGGTTGAAACCATGATTTTCCATAATTAAGCATCTGAAGGGAGTCGATGTGGTTTGAGAGACAATGCACTAAATGTTATTCACCTTTTCAGTAATGCTTGAGAGCAGCCAGGTAGGTCTGTAGCTTGATGTATGATTTGGACCCAAGCCTGGCTTCTCTACGAAAGGCTTCATAAGGCCTTCCTTCCAGCACAATAGTATTATCCCACATGAAAAAGAGAAGCTTTTAGTAATGATTTCAATGTTTTATAACTGCTCAGCACAATCTGTGAAACTTGGCTTCAGGGCAGTGATCATCAAAAGAACTCTATTTGATAGAAATAAAGTGAGCCTGAATCTGACTTTATTCAATCGGAGGGATAATGTCCTATCTAGATTTGGGTTAGATTTGATTTGGTCCTCATAGACTACCTCTATGTCACCATGTTCTTCCTCTGTGCCTTCATAAATTGTTTGCCTTTTCTCATTAAATGACATGGTAGCCTTCGCAGAGCTTCTGTGATGGTGCAATTGAAAATTGAACTAGCCACACTTCTAGGATTAACCAAATCCTTGAACACAGTAAAATGTGTGTGACGATTTTTCACAGATTGAGAGATCTCATTCTCATGTAGTGCCTTGACTGAGGACAATATTCTGAAGAAGTTTTGGAATGGTAATATAAGCATCATTTCTTCTCCACCTGACTCAGTGCCGGTCCCTTGTTCCAGAGAGCTGGTTTAAAACATTGATTAATGTGCCTCAGTGGACTGCCTGCTCCTTCTAGCAGGAGGCACTTATTGCTCAAGAGCAAATTAAATGCATATCTTGAAGGCTCTCACGTGGACTTTAGCTTGAGGTATGCTGGACAGCTGCCCAAAGCTGGAGTAATGCTGCAGTTTTGTTGCCATATCCATCCTGTTTCAAGGGCATGACAAAACCATCTTAACCTTTGATTTTCTGGTAAAGTCTGCTCCTTGACGAGAGACTTGAAACTGAATGAGACGATGGCCAGTCCAGACTATTGAAGAGACTGAAGCCACTCTAACTAGCTGAGAAATGGAAAATATAAGATCAGTAGCATGGCCTGGACTATAGGTGTACTAACCCATAATTCAAACAAGATTGAAAGAGATTGGAAAATTTGAGAGATTCAATACCTAGCTTGTAAGAAGAGGCATAAACATCAAAATTCCCTACAAGAGCATGTGAGAAAAGAGGATGGCAAGACAGATGACCAATTCCATCAGTTCATCAACAAAAGTTTCTAAGGCAATGCGGGAATACTAAACCAGAATAAAATAAATGCTGACTGTAGAGCAACTGTAGTTCTTTGCCTAATTTTTACTCACCATTTACAAACGTTAACCATTGTCAGTGATGTTTGTGAGAATCATTTGGATTCTTCAGCCACTGCACTCACCTCAAACAGGTCACCATATTGGATAAAGTGCAACATGGTACAATAGCTCCATGCTTGCTACAGGTCTTAGTCTATGCAGCAAATGTTTCTGAAGTTAGACGTTCTACATCACTTATTATAGGAACTGAAACAGTTGTATCCCATCTCCCATATCACACCTGGAGGCCATTTTTGTGGATATTGTTGTGTGTAGATGATGTGGTGCTTCAGCTCGCACCACAACTTTGGTCCTCATTTTGAATGCCCATTGTAATCTTGAAAGGAGTTGTCAGCCTCATTGGATTTATAAGATGGAGTGTTTCACCCGACATATTTGACTTTTAAAATGCAATTCATGCAGGTTATTCCCTAAAAACATGTACTGGGGAGTATTTTTTCATCCCAGATTTACGGATGCCCTTGTTATTGGTAACTCCTTGGGGCAGTGGGGGTGGACTATCAAGCTAAAATTGTCTAACTTGTGTTTATCTTACATGTGTGCAATTCTGCTCCTTCCTGTTGCACTGTGGCATACCACCTGGGATAGTTCAAGCTGTGTGTGCAACAGAAATGCAAGGATTACAGCGTGTCAGTGAGGGGTTTAGGACATTTCTGTGTTAAATTAGCCCCCATGAACAGCTGTGTTGGTGCTGCATCAATGCACATAGTGATATTTTCTTAATTGAATGTGAGAAACTTTATTGTGCCGAATTTCACTTTCACCGCCGCGATAACCTGAATATAACTCTTCTCCTACTGCTACAAATATGTGCCATTGGAATTTAATATGTAAGTGACGCTGTCTATGAAACTCAAATTATTGCAATCCATTCTAGCCCTAATCATAATCATCAGATATCTATAGCTTTTGTTTTTTTTTTAATATTAAGCCTGAAGTTAGAAAAGGGCACAGTAACGTTGACAGGAATGATTCACTCACAAAATAGAACAAAATGCTGATGGCAGACGCTCCGATTCTTACCCCTTTCCCTCGTGTAAAGATCTAATTAAAAACCAGTTGTATAATCAGACGTTTTTATTACAGACTTATTTAACTGCCTTGTTCGAAAGATTATAAAAATGTAATTTGCAATAAGGTCATCACAGTATCTCGCTGCATGTATTAAATCCTACCATTGAAGGCAAAGTTGAAAGCTGAAATATTCATGAGCTGGAATTGTCTGCAAGTTCTTAGGTTTTAGAGTGATTCGGAGGGAGGAGTTCGCCGATGTTTGCAAAAATTCAAACGATATGTACTTTACAACATCACAGATCTATCATTTAATTTATAAAAATGTGTTCTTCTCCTTCCTTTCTTATGTTTTCATCCCGTTGTTAAGCCCAAAATATTATTTTTTTGCACTAGGGAGTTGATTGTGGTAGTACTGGAAGCAGAATGTTTTACTTTAAGCTACTGAAGGGCCTCAATGATAGTTGGAAGTAGCACTAATCAATTTTGTAAAAAACAAATCGATAAAAATAAGTGCAAAAACCACATTTTTCTCAGGCCACCTAGTGTCCGCAGTGCCGATTGCCAGGTTTGCTGAACATCAAGGGCACCTAGTCTTGATTCCACCTCATACCTCTTTCATCCTCCACATTTCACTTCCTGTATTTTTATTTCTCATTTGCATGCTCCTTGTCATCTCTTCTTTCTCACTTTCAGCATGATTTAGATCTTGGAGGATCTAGTCCTGCCATCACCTTTTCCATCGATTTCTCCGCCTGCCTACTAGGCGGTCTGCACGCTCAATTTAGATTCTGGGAAGTCTATGGACGATAGTTTGTCCGAGTGCCGCCATCTCCATCAGAATTTTCCTCCCGCGTCGACGGTGCCATAGGCAAAAGTGGCTGTAGAAGGGAGTCCAATCACGATGTGCCTTCCCGCTGACGTAACTGTGGCGGGTAAACCTCCACACCTGAGCTGGCGGTTACAAAGTGATGTAAGGTAGAAACTTAATTGTTTTTCTCTTTTTCACTTCTGTTTCCATCATGAACCCGATCGTCCAAGTCCTTCCTTTGCTAATGCTCCTTGAGCAAGAAGCAAATCAACCCGACGTCGCCGGAATCAAAGGTAAGCTTCTTTTTCATTTGTTTCCTTTTAAATTGTCTGTTTACATTAGCTCTGGACTCACGAATTTTGAAATCTCTCTTAGAAGCAATATTTTTCTAATGTTTAATACATATATGTGTAATGTTGTCTTTTAAGAAATTTAAAGAAACACACCTGTATTATTTATTTTTTCCAAATTTGGTGCAAGCTGCCTACATGATAATGGCCACTTACACAAAAATTGACCTTAATCAAAATTCATAATGTGTTCATATAGGTGTGTTTAATTATTTTTTGTGAACTACCAAATTATAAACATATGCATTACACATTTTTCTAAATAATTTAACTTTCATATAAATTAGCAATTGAACTAGACAAGTTAAAATGTTTTTTTTTTTACAAATAAATGCAAAATCAATGTTAGTTCTTAACTTAAATCATTTTATATATTTATTTAGGTAACATTTCCCATTGTCTAGTGCATTTTCTGTATTTTATTAAATTGAATTAATATATATATATATATATTTTACTGTAAAGCATATGTGGTTCTTTTTTCACTTATATAAGTTAAAATAAACACACCTGTAATAACACTTTAAAAAAATATTTTTGGGGGTGTAAGTGTCCATCATCAGGATGAATGCTTGCACCAAAGGAAGGGGCATCTATTGGGCACAGAGCAGGCACCTCAAGGATTTTTCTTGGGAGGGGTGGTTTCAGGATTTGTAGGGGTTAAGGACAAGTAAGAGGTGAATTAAGAAGGAGGAGTTAGGGTAGAAGGGGATTTAGAAGATTGGGTTTTGGAGGTAGAGTGAGCTGAATGGGTGATGGGTTTGTGTCTGTATGTTTGGCAGGTGCATGCGGGTCTGGTGTCTGTTGTGTATGTTTGGATGTGTGTGTTTTTGGCTCTGTGTGGTACTCTGGTGAGTGTGTGCTTTTGCTTTTGGCTGATGTTGTTTAGTGTGTAGGAGTGCTTTTGTGTGATTGTGTTGGTTTTGATGAGTGTTATTGGGGTGATGGTGTGGCTATGGTGCTTGTGTCTGGATGCTTGGCAGGTACATGTGGGTCTGATGTGTGTTGTGCATTTGGATGTGTGTTGTTTGGCCGGTGTTTGATATTCTGGTGAGTGTGTGCGTTTACTTTTGGTTGGTGTTATTTTGTGTGTAGGTGTGCTTTTGTGTGACTGTTTTTGTTTTGATGAGTGTGTTGTGGTGGTAGGTGTGGCTGTGGTGCTTGTGGGCGTGGTGGTGGTGGTAGTTATGGGTGTGGTGCTTGTGGGTGTGCTTGTGGTTGTGGGAGTGAGTGTGGTGGTGTTTGTGGATGTAGTAGTGGTTGTGGTGCTTGTGAGTGTGGTGGTAGTTGTAGTGCTTGTAGGTGGGTTGTGGTTTCGGTACTTGTGGGTGTAGTGGTGGTTGTGGTGTGTGTGGTGGTGGTTGTAGTGGTTGTGGTGGTTGTAGGTGTGGTTGTGTTTGTTGTGGTTGTGGTGCTTGTGGTGCCTGTGGGTGCAGATTCAATAGTGTATGTTGTTTGTGCGTTTCTTTGTGTGCTTGTGTTTTTGTATGGGTGATTGTGCTGCTTGTGTTTGTTGTAGAGGGTGCCTGCAAAGATGTGAGTGTGCTTTGGATTGGGGTGGGAGTTTGGACTGGGGTTGGGAATGGACCTGAGTTGGGGCAAAAGGTTGGGTTGGATGAGAGGCTGGGGTGAGTGAGGAGACTGCTATTTAGGCAAGAAATCTCTGCATGCAAGACATTGAACTGTGAATGGCATCCAGAAATGCAACCATTTGTTGCATTTGGCAGGTAAGGCCCTGGAAGCCATTTACTGTCATAGTCTGGCCTCCAGAGATGCTGCATAAGAGGTCAAAAGCCTCCTCACTCTGCGCAACTGGGAAGACCTTTTAAGGGGTTGGGTTTGGCCAACTTGAGGGGGAGCAAGAGGAAGAGTGGAGATGTGTCTCTGAGTGGTGGACAAGGATGATGGTTGTAGAGTTTCGGTAGGGTCCACCACCACTAGGGACTGGTAACTTGTGGAGACCGCCGAAGAAGTTGACGAGGTGGTGGCCTCCATTTCAGTCCCCTCACCCTCCGTACCACTGTGCCCATCGATGTTAGATATTTCAGCACCCGAAACACAGTAGCTAGTTGCTTCCATGCCTTCTTGGTCAATGTCTCCTCCACCTGCTCTTGAAGATGCTGTAAAAACATATACAATTGTTTTATTGTATCTGTGTAAATATAACTGATCATTAAGTTTTTTCTCTAAACATTTTTCACCTACTTGAAGGCTTTTAAACTTTGGTTTATTTTTATCTTTATCTCCTGCATGTAGGGAACATCTTCAAAAAACATTTGCTCACAATTTTGTAATTTTCTATTCTTGCTCTTATGCTTTGATCATTTTTCTTAACCACTTTCAATTCTCTCCAGGAACTGTTTAACACGTCTGACTGGTTCAGATTTGTTGTTTTGATTAGTGAACTAATGTCACAAAAATGAATATAAAACAAAAATCCCTTCGTACATTGTGTGTACAAGGCAAAAAAACTGCATTATTTGTAAAAATAAAAATATGAATCAATGTGTGTTAATATTTACTGTAATGTTGTATCAATATTTGTATAAAATGGAAGCCTGGTTCTTTTGTTTGGCCATTTCAAAATGGCAAAACTTACTTCAAGTAACTTAAGTATTTTTTAAATGTTAAAATAAATGTTATGGATTCGGTACTTAAGTTCCTTATTAATGTACTATGCCCTGTGTATTTACTGATGCTGTTCAAGAAATCCAAAAATATTTTTGGGGTAGTTTCAAATTATTTCTACAGCATAAGTAAATGCATAGGGCTTGGTAGATTTTTAATCCACTTTAGTTCAGATATAAAACCTTTTACATTTTACTCCAAAATATCTTGGGGCCGATTCACAGAACTAATCTGAGATAAAATCCTGAACTTACTACTTTTGGTATTCACAGAAGGAATTTAGTGGTAGTAAAGTTAGGACTCCTAACTTTATAACTACTAAACTGAGACAAAATCCAAACTTTATGACTTTTGGTATTCACAAAAGGCATTTAGTAGTGGTAAAGTTAGGAGTCCTAACTTTACTACTACTAAATGCCTTCTGTGAATACCAAAAGTAGTAAGTTTAGGATTTGATCTCAGATTAGTTCTGTGAATCGGCCCCATAGTTATTTTTAGTTTGTTTTACTATTGTGAAAAAAGTAAAAATATATATATATTGACGGATTGAATTTACCAACAAGCCAGGCCCTCTCAGGTCCAAGTTGTGACATTTTCAGAGGTATGGTGCTGTTCCGTAGTACATAGAAATCATGTATTGATCCTGGAAAACATGCACACATGCTTGTGATGTACAAATCTGGGAAGCACACAGCTTGCACATTGATTGAATGGACGTTCGTTTGATTGTGGTAGACTTGTTCTCTGTTGTGTGGTGGCACCAAGGCAATATGTGCTGCTTGAATTGCTCTAACCACATGTGGTAGGCAACCCAAAGCATACAAATCCCCCTTCACATAGGAAACATCCACATTTTGTTTTAACTATATAAAGCTATTAATGTATCTCATCACTGAAGAAAGAACTTCTTGTAGCACATCACTGAAAGTTGGTTGTAACATTCCACCAGACACTGCAACAGTGTATTAGAATGATCCTATGGCCACAACATGGAGTCCTGCCATTATTCTCATCATCATCAAAGAATTTTATTTTGATCACTTAGGATCATAAAAGTATAACACAAAACACAACACATACATAAAAATAAGAACAAATATAAATATTTTCACTATTGGTGTAATTGATGTGGGCTTCGTATTCTGAGGCAGATGATCTGGCTCAGCTGATGACATAAATCAATAATAGTTAGCCTATTTAATCAGAATTTTTTATTATATCCCATTTTTCCATGATGGCAAGGTCTGGAACTGTAAATGAAAATATAGCATGACGTTTTTGATTATGAATATGTTTTAATGTATAAGAAAAACGTGACATACAATTCTTTATTACAATTTAATCAAATACAAGTTTAGATTTTTGTTTTTTGTTCTTTTTTGTCATTTTTAAAAAACATGAAAAACATTACCTACAAGGAATTTATTTATGAATAAACAATCTTTAACATTTTTACTTTTAAAATGTATGGTGAAACAAAAAGGTGAATGAATTGAGAAAAGAAATACAACACCAGTCTTTGATTTTATTTTATTTTATTTTATTCAACAAAACTAAATAAACTAAAACAGGATGAACACAAAAAGGAAACAAAAAACATAAAAGATCAATCACGGTAAATGAAACTATCATTGAAAAGCCAAATTGTTTGAAATCCGATGTACAAAATACAACTGTCATCAAAAAGGCAAATGTGCCCAGAAAATAGTCCACAGTGGGAATGTCAGTCACACAGTGGAGTAAATTAGGTTCTGCTTCTCTTGCTGATGGTGGTGGAGGTCTTGCCATTCTGTCCTGCTGGTCCGGATGAACTTCCCCTCCTGAGGGGACTGGTGGATGAAAAGTTGCAGGGACTAAGGTGGGTGCAGGTGTTTCCTCTTGTGGCAGGGCCTCCCTTTCTGTGGCTGAGGCAGATGAAGTAGGCCCAGATGTTGTTGGACCACAGAAAGGGGAAGATGTTGCTGGGTAAAACAATCATGCATCACCCCAGTCAAGGAGCCCAAATGTAAGTTTAGATTTTCCATCTGAACATTATGCTCCCTCTGCAACTGCTTCATCTCCCAGAGCTCTGTAGGGAGAAAACATAGCTGTGTCCTACGATCCATACTAGCATTTTGAAGGTATGGCTAGAAGGAATCAAAAGATGTCTGTAGCTCTTGTAGTCCATTGGTAGAATGAGAGATATGTTGAAAGGTGGAAAAGAAGCTTTTTTTTTGAGAAAACGACAACTGATTGGGTGGTGAAGAACATTGTGTAGTGAAAACTAGGGTGCATGTTAGTTTGGTGAGAAAGTATGTTTCTGATTGGTTAATAAAAAATGTTTGAAATGTATACTATATAGGATACGATCAGATGTGCGGAGCGCAACCACACCTGCTACTTGCATTTGGAAGGTACTTTTCTGAACTTAAAAAAATGGTGAACTTGTGAGCTGCCCATGCTGTTGAATGTTCCAGAAACTGTTAGGATGAAGTATGGTGAATTTATGACCTGCACGTGGCGTTGAATGTTCCAGAAACTGTTAGGATGAAGTATGGTGAACTTATGACCTGCACGTGGCGCTGAATGTTGCAGAAACAGTTGGGATGAAAGTTGGTGAACTTGTGACCTGCAGTCTTCCGTTGAATGTTGCAGAAACAGTTGATATGGAAATTGGCGAAAAGGTGATTGGTGGAGCAGTAGAAATAACTGTGGTATTAAAATATGAAATGCAAAATTAATTACAACTGGTAAGCTATTAAAGTTAATTTTTCAAAATAAGTAGTATGTCTAGAAGAAGTGTGTTCTTTAAAATTTGCAGTAGTATTATTAGAAATAGGCTTCTAAATTGTTTTAAGGGTTTGGGGCTGTATGGCGATGCGGCAGTGTGGGGGAGTGTCCAATCCACAAAATAAGAGAACCAGTTGAGGGCGTTTTAGAAGAAAGTTAGAGAGTGTTAATATGAGTAACCAATAGGAATGTGTTTTGCAATTTGAAATAATTAAGGAAGGATTGTGATTTGTTACGTACATGTATTTATGTGCGAAAAGAGAGGGAAATATTGCCATTATTGGTTCTATTCTTGACGAGAGTCTAGAATTACATTTATTGTCTGATAAAAAAAAAAAATTGCATGCGTTTGTGAAATTCGAAATCTGCATACCAACTACAGAGGTGAGTTACAAATTAATAAGGTGTGTTATATATTGTGTAGTAGTGGTTGAGTGTTTGAGACGATATTTGTAAGTTTAAAAAAAAAGTTTTGGGGTAAATAACATAGTATTACTGAAGTGTGCTGTTTCACATTTGTAAAAGAATGTGCATAGAGTGTGAGTAGTTGCTGAACAAGAACCCATATATATTTAGGAGTTTTACAGGAAGAAGTGTAGTTTGTCATGTTTAAAGGAGTATATGGTTTTGAAAGTGAGGTACAGGGTTAATTTGCGTTCGAAAATGAATTCGTGCAATATAAAGAAACTGTAGTACGTTTGCACGTCGTTACTTGTTGAAAAAAAGGGGGGGTTAGAAGAGGCATGTTTTATTAACTTGAGGGGAAAAAAAATAAAAAATGTTGCGTGCTGACGTTGTGCTTGGACTTTTCACACTGGTTAGCTTTATTTGTATATAAGTGTAGGCAACTATGACAGTCCCTGGCCGTGCAGATTGTGCAGATATTAGAAGGCCGGTAGATCGAGAGATTAAGAATGATACGTCCCTTTCTATATGTATTTTTACACGTGTTAGGCATCGGAAGATTAGATAATTATATAACAGTGGTATACATCTATTTGTATGTTTCTTTTAAGTATGTTCTACTAGGAAAAGATAGAGCTCCATGTACGCATGCTTTCGTTGATATGGTGACACTGTCAACTGTGATATGAAAAGTGTTTGTGCTTTGCATTTGGATAGAGTGAAGACTGTTAATAGTTGCTGAGTAGTGAAGAATGAAAAGACAGATGAGGTGAAATACATGGTGGTAAAGGGATTAGTGATTATGGTACTTCGTATGAGTGTTTGGGAAGGTATTGTTGAAGTGCGCCGTATATATTTAAGTATTTTTCGTGAAATGAGGAATGCAGTCTCTTATGTTGAAAGGTCTGCATGGTGTTGCAAGTAAGGTACAGGGTTGAATTAATATTGAAAATCGGCCCGGTGAATGTAAGAGACATAGGAATGTTTGCAGATTGTGCCTTGTCGGAAAATACACGTGGTGGGGGAGAGGGGGGCGTTTCTTTACTAGAGATATGTTTTATGAATGTGTGAGAGATAAAAAAGAGATGGAAATGTTCCGTGCATATTTTATGTACGAATTTGTTCATACTGGTGAAGTACATGTGAATATAAATGGAGGGAATTGTCAGGGTCTCTCCCTGTGCTGAATCTGTTTATATGAGGTCCAGCAGATCAAGAGTTTGGTAATGATACGTCCGTTGACCCCCTCTCCCCCTATCTTTGCTCCCGCTCTTTAACAGTTTGTCTGCCGTCGTTTGTAAAAGGAACGTAAGAGAGGCCCATGTACCCTGAGAAATAGCACTTAGACGTTGATTGGCTTGTTGGTGGCATCTGTACAGCGCACAGAAAGTTGCAATCGGTTTGAGTGGTATACGAGTGCAGTTTGTGATGTTGCAAAGGTTACATGGTCTTGTGTCTAAGGTACAGGGCAGTAGCGGCTCGCCGAGGGAATGCTGCGGGGTGGTGGGGCGGGGTGGTGAGGGGCCGGGAGGGGGTAGTAGAGTCCGACATACAATGGACAGGAGTAACGTAATTAATTAAATTAAACAATTTACCTTGCGTGCGGTGCATCACCAACTCGGCGCTGCAGCGCTCGCAAGGTAAATTGTTTTATTTATTGACTTACTTACCTTACTCCTGTCCGTGGTATGTTGGACTGTACTACCCCCCCTCCCTGCCCTTCCCCCGCCCCGCCCCACGGCCTCCCTCAGCACTCCCTCGGGGAGCCGCTACTGTTACAGGGATGAATTGGGGTCCAAAATTGGCCAGGGTAATGTAGAAGAAATGGCCTTGTGCATATTGAAGCTTGTGGGAAAATAGTGGGGGGGCTTTAACACAGACATGCTTTAGTAACTTCAGTGAGATGAAAAAAATGAAATGTTGTTTGCACACTTCGTGCATTGGTTTGTGGACATTTCTAAAGCACCAGTGAATATAAGTTAAGGTATTTTCAAGCTTCCTGCTCGTGCTGAACCTGTGTACATGAAAGGGGCGGCAGATCGAGAGACTGGGAATGACACGTCCCTTGAGGCCTCCCCCCCCTCCTTCTTGCCGCTCTCTATTGGTTCTTGTCCCATCGTTTGTTAGAGGAAGGTAACAGAGGCCCATGTACCGTGAAAAATAGCACTTAGACCTTCATTGGCTTGTTGGTGGTATCTGTGCAGCGCAAAGAAAGGTGCAATCGTTTTCAGTGGTAGACGAGTGCAGTGTGTGATGTTGCAAGTGTTACATGGTCTTGTGTCTAAGGTACAGGGATGAATTGGGGTTCAAAATGAGCCAGGGTAATGTACAAGAAATGGCCTTCTGCAGATTTAAGCTTGTGGGAAAATACTGGGGTGGGCTTTAACATGTACATGGTTTATTAAGTTTAGTGAGATGAAAAAAATGAAATGTTGTTTGCACACTTTGTGCATTGGTTTGTGCACACTTGTAAAGCACAGGTGAATATAAGTTCAGGTATTGTCAAGCTTCCTGCTCGTGCTGAAGCTGCGTACATCACAGGGGCGGCAGATCGACAGACTGGGAATGATACGTCCCTTGAGGCCCCCCTCCCATTCCGTCTTTCCTCTCGCTCTCTAACGGTTTGTTTCCCGTCGTTTGTGAAAGGAACGTAACAGAGGCCTATGTATCCTGAGAAATAGCACTTAGACGTTGATTGGCTTGTTGGTGGCATCTTACAGCGCACAGAAAGTTGCAATCGGTTTGAGTGGTATACGAGTACAGTGTGTGATGTTGCAAATGTTACATGGTCTTGTGTCTAAGGTACAGGGCAGTAGCGGCTCGCCGAGGGAATGTTGTGGGGTGGTGGGGCGGGCGGGGAAGGAGCAGGGAGGGGGGTAGTAGAGTGCGACATACGACGGACAGGAGTAACGTAAGTAATTAAATAAATAAAACAATTTACCTTGCGTGCGGTGCATCACCAACTCGGCGCTGCAGTGCTCGCAAGGTAAATTGTTTTATTTATTTAATTACTTACCTTATTCCTGTCCGTGGTATGTCGGACTCTACTACCCCCCCTCCTTGCCCTTCCCCCCCACCGCCCCGCAGCACTCCCTCCGCGAGCCGCTACTGGTACAGGGATGAATTGGGGTCCAAAATCAGCCGGGGTAATGTAGAAGAAATGGCCTTCTGCAGATTGAAGCTTGTGGGAAAATAGTGGAGGGGGGCTTTAACATGTACATGCTTTAGTAACTTCAGTGAGATGAAAAAAATGAAATGTTGTTTGCACACTTAGTGCATTCGTTTGTGCACACTTGTAAAGCACATGAATATAAGTTAAGGTATTGTCAAGCTTCCTGCTCGTGCTGAACCTGTGTACATCACAGGGGCGGCAGATCGAGAGACTGGGAATGACACATCCCTTGATCCCCCCCTTCCTTCCTCCCGCTCTCTAATGGTTTGTCTCCCGTCGTTTCTAAAAGGAAGGTAACAGAGGCCCGTGTACCGTGAAAAAATAGCAGTTAGACTTTCACTGGCTTGTTGGTGGCATCTGTACAGCGCACAGAAAGTTGCAATTGGTTTCAGTGGTAAATGAGTGCAGTGTGTGATGTTGCAAAGGTTACGTGGTCTTGTGTCTAAGGTACAAGGATGAATTGGGGTCTAAAATGCGCCGGGGTAATGTACAAGAAATGTCCTTCTGCAGATTGAAGCTTGTGGGAAAATACTGTGTGGGGGGGCTATAACACGGACATGGTTTATTAACTTCAGTGAGATGCAAAAAATGAAATGTTGTTTGCACACTTCGTGCATTGGTTTGTGCATACTTGTGAAGCACACATGAATATAAGTTAAGGTATTGTGAAGCTTCCTGCTTGTGCTGAACCTACGTACATCACAGGGGCGGCAGATTGAGAGACTGGAATGACACATCCCTTGAGCCCCCCTTTCCTCTCCTGTTTCCTCCCGGTGGGTAATAGTTCCTGTTCCCTTGTTTGCAAAAGGAAGGTAACAGAGGCCTATCTGCGACGATCCTCACTGGTCTTCTGGGGACATGTGAGGAGCACAGAGAAAGTCGTAATGTAGTTCTATGGTATAGAAAAAAACTGCACACAGTTCCAACTTACATATCACTCCTATTTACATTGCTCGATGATTTGTCTTAACAGTTTAACATTGCTGAGGTATGTCTATGCTTTAACATCTATTTTCACACGAGTTATGTATTTCAATATCTGATACATATAAAACACAGGTATAGATCTAGTTGTATGTTTCTTTTAAGTATGATGCCACTAGGAAAAGGCATAGGGAGATGTATGCATCCTTTGAGTAATATGGTGAGACTTTGAACTGTGATATGGAAAGGGTTTCTGGTTTGCGTTTGGGAGGCTGAACATTGTTAGTAGTTGCTGAGTAGTAAGATGCAAGAGGCCAATGAGGTTAAAGACATGATAGGAAATGATTTAGTGATTATGGTACTTTGTATAAGTGTTTGGGAAGGTATTGTTGAAGAACGCAGTATATATTTGTGTGGAATGAGTAGTGTTTTGATATTTGAAATCCAGAAAATAGTAATGTAAATAATTGCTTGGTAATTAATATCAGTAATTATATGAAATTATTTTAAAATATTGAATAAATGTAAGAAACTAATGAAACTGTTCTTTGCTTTTCAGAACATTATTCTGTTTGGATCACAAATTCAACATGGCAAGAAAAGATGAAAAGAGAAGGAAACAAAAAAAGAGATCTACTTAAAGAAAAAGAAACAAAAGGTGTCAAAAACAAATGAGAGTGTTACCAAGGATAAAGTTTGTTTAGGTAAGACCACTAAACAGTTTCTTAAAAAAGTTGTGGAGAAATTATATGAGAAGAATAGGAATGAAAGGACAAAGAAGAGTTTTTCAACTAATGAGAAAGAGAATGACACTTCAAATGGAAAAAAGAAAACAAAAAATAAGGAAAAAACAGAAGTTACACGAAGACAAAAACAATTTCAAGAGATTCGACAACGACTTTTTCAAAGTAGAGTAATTCAGAATTTATTGAAAGACTGTAAAAAGTATAAAAAAAGATTACTAGCTTACAAACAAAAGCAGCGGATTGAAACTGTAGTAGATACTGCTTTTAACTTGAAACGAAAATTATTTATATTAATTCTAAAAAGGATGAAATCTTTAAAAAAATAAATGAAGTTTCTGAAAGACAAAAGCAAAAGAAAAAGGCTTGTTAATAGAAGTAACTTTTGTAAAATTTTCAGTGGTGAGTGGAAACACACTTCTACTAGTGGGCCTTACTTTAATGAAGAAAGCTACTTTCAAGACAACAATTTACCATTTGCAGTTGATACTGGAGGTCGCTGTTATGAAGTTCGGAATGGTTGTCCCATTGCAAAAGAAGAAATAGTTGTGGTGAGTGCAGAAGAATTAAAGCTCAAGAACTGCAAGGGAAACGCACACAAGCTCCTGTATATAAGTGGGATTGTAGCAGTATTCGACAGGAATCTATTGACATAATGCAATTTTTTTACGACAATATGCACAGAAAAGTGTTAAACAGAAGATTAGGTTGTTACAAGGACTAGATCCATGTAATGTAAGAAAATATACTAAGAAGCACGGTCATTCTCTGGCTTGTCTTTCGAGAAAAGTGTGTAAAAGTACTTTTCATCACTAAAGAATGTTAGCAGTACACCACTCAGGAATGCGGATGTTTGTAAGGAAAGTGTACTATGTAAAGACTCCTGCATTATGTTTAAGTGAACTGAACACAGCTCTTTTACACAGTTGTTTATCAGATGTAGAAAAAATGTGTGATGAAATTGAATTTCGTTTTTTGGTTCAGAACAGCAGTGTGTAGAAACTGAGAGCTTGACAACTGCAGATGTTGAAGAACATGAGAAAGTGATTAGCATTGATCAGTTTGAAGAAGAAATTACAAAGTTTAAGACAGTGTGTTCTGAAAAACCAAACTATGGGGCCCATTATGATAACGGGCGGATCGCCACCGCCCGTACGGCGGTGGCGATCCGCCCGCTATTTTCCTCCGCCCACCACACATTTACCCCCCGCCATATTACTATGGCGGGGGGACCCCGGCGGACGGAAAGACCGTCTGCCGCTTTTCCGCCGGTCGACTCGTCGACTGGCGGAAAAGGGGCATTATATGGTGGCGGTGTCTGCAAGACACCGCCATCCATATTATGATGCTGGCGGAGGTGTGCCTTTCCATGGCGGCGTTGCCGCCATGGAAAGGCATACAGTAATTGTTATTGGGGGCCCGTTGCAGGCCCCCGGAGTGTTGGGGGGGTGGGGGGTGCACATGGGGGGTAACTATGGTACCCCCCTGCATTTCAATGTACAACGTGGCAGGCACCGCGCGGTGCCTGTCACGTTGTGCATTGAAAAGCACAACTTGCATTTTTGGCATTGCGGTGGGCGGTGCTTTCAGCACCGCCCGCCGCAATGTCAGGAATGTGGGATGCGCCCGCCAGTGTGGCGGGCGCATCCTAATGGCATGTGCGGGACCGCCGCATGCATTGGGGGCGGTCCCATTTCCCGGGGTATGGCGGTGGACAAAGTCCGCCCGCCATGCTAATCGACCCCTATGTTTGTATTTGTTGTCGACGTACTCATTATAAAAGTCAAACTAGGAATGTTAATTTGTATTTAAAAAGTGAAAAGGAGAACAATGATAGGTGGCAGCAATTTGGAGGTTACTTGTTCGTGGAAGGTCGATTTGAGTTGGGTACTGATCAACGTATTTGTAAATATTGCTACAACAAATTAGAAGAGAACAAAATGCCAGCTAGAGGAATACATAACAACTTAGAAATAGTACCTATTCCAGAGGAACTGGCAGATTTGAATACATATGAGTCAGTTCTTATTCAATCTGTTCACCCATTTCAAGCTATAATTCGCATGGAGCCTAAAACAGGTAAACTGCCACCAACAGACTTACAAAGAGGTCTGAAAGGAAGAGTTGTGTACTTACCTTTAGATTTTAAGAAAAATATTGAAACTGTTGGTGGAGACAGAGAGGAAACTGAGGCAGTAGTTATTCTAGTAAATGGTGTACCAACAAAGAGTCGGAAAATATGGCAAGAGTTTGTAGATGTTAATAAACTTCAAAAGGCTACGTTATATCTTGTACAGGACAATATTTTTTATAAAAATGTAAATGTTGATGAAGAGGTAATAAGTTTAGAAGATGAATCAGAAATTTCAAGTGGTCAAATAGAGAAAGTGGACAGGTTTATGAACATTATACAATATGTCCTCTACATTCAAAAGAAGTAATAGGAAACAACATTGAGTTATTTCAAATGAAAAAAGAAAAGGGAACTCCAATGAGTGTATGGGAGAAAAGCTTAGAAGCTCGTTGTTTTCCACAGCTGTTCCCTACTGGACAAGGTGGACGATTTGATGAGCGACCTGTAGGGATTCCAGCTTCAGAATATCGCTCAAAAAGATTATACTCCGAAGATCCTAGATTTCGACAGTGCATTCCATATATATTTCACCTTTTGTTTGAAAGTGATTTGTCTTCTCTTTCGTATGCAGTGAACCACATACTTAAAACGGGAGTTCATCAATCACTTGTTTCAGCCAAAGAATTCATGGACAAAGTTGAACGTACAGATGAAAATTTAGAAGGACAGTTAATTAATTTGATGGCATGTCAATGTGGAACCAATGAGTATTGGTTTCGTCGTCATGGTGAACTTAAGTGTATGTTAAGAAACTTAGGTACACCAACATGGTTTGTAACACTTAGCTGTGCGGAGTATGCATGGGAAGATTTACTTGAATTTCTACGAGAAGCAAATTCCAATGTCAAAAATATTGAAATGAAGACACCTGGAAAACTGTGTTCATTGGATCCTGTAAATGTCTGCAGGTATTTTAATCATAGGTTTCAAACTATGATATCTTTTGATCTGCAATAAAAATAATTGTCCCCTTGAAGAAGTTATTGATTTTTTTGGGCGAAAAGAGTATCAAGCGAGAGGTGCTCCACATATACACATGCTATTATGGATAAAGAATGCTCCGAAATTTGGAACGGATACTGATGAAACAGTATTGTCTGTCATCTAACAGTATGTTACGTGTGAGATTCCAAGAGAAGGAGGAGAAAAAAGCTTGAGACAAAAAGTTTAACGTTTGCAGAATCACCGTTGTGGAAAGTATTGTCGACGAAAATACAAGTCTAAAGGAAAATTTTATACCAAGTGTCGGTTTGGATTCCCACGTCCAGTAATTTCTAAAGGAAGAGTAAATTCTTTTATGTCTGCTGTGAGGCACACAATAACTTGGAAATCGCCGAAGAATACGTACAACTTAAAAAGAACAGAACAGTCAAAGTATATTAATGACTACAATCCAGTTATTTTGAAAATGTGGAATGCAAACAAGGACATTCAATATGTTGCAGATAACTCAATCGCAGTTGCACGCTATGTTACATCATATATAACGAAATCAGAAAAGACAGAGATGAAAGAAATGTGGGAAGAAATTTCACAATAGAAGAGCCTTAGCAAAAAATTGTACAGCTTTATCTTGAAAATGGTTTCCCACAGAGAAATTGGATCCTACGAATGTTCGGATCGCTTGTGCTCTTCTAGTTTATATTCAAAGTCACGTGGAATCATTTGGGTAAGTTTAGGTCTTGCCTGTACACGAAATAGAGTGTTGAAAACAGTAGAAGAAATTCAATACTTAGCAGAGAATGATCCGGAAAGTACAGAAAGTCTTAAAACTAATATATTGGATACATACTATCCTAAAAGGAGTCCACATCTGGAAGAGCTTTGTCTGTACGAAATACTTCAACTTTACAGCTTTAAAAGAAATGTTACACAGAATTTAAAACAAGGAAAATATGCAGTAATTGGATGTGACAGTTGTTTAGTGAAACATGCCAAAGGAAATCTTATTAATCATAGAAAACTCAGTTGCGAAACTCCAGATAAGAGAGAATTTTTTTATTTAGCACTTTTGCAACTGTTCAAGCCATGGTGTAGCGAAACTGAATTACTTGGACATTTTGACTGCTATGAAGATTCTTTTAATGCATGCAAAGATAACTTTGCATGTACAATTTTTCCTACATATCTACAAATGTTAAATGATGAAATTGAACAAGAAAAGACTATTACAGCTGAAATAGCTAACAACAGTTCTCAAGATAGTCAAAGTTCTGGTCCAGCTAGTCAAGATCCACTGGGACAACCAATTATCGAAAATGAAGCAGCAATAGCCATGTATGAAGTAGAAATTGCAATGCAACAAGCACAACAAGAGAATACTACATTGGAAAACTTAGAAGAACAGCTAAATGTTGAACAGAAAGAAATATATGTACAAGTGACAGAACAGATACAACATGGTTTGATGCATGAAAAAACAGAATGTATATGTTCATCATTTAAACCTATTCTTATGTACATCAGTGGTCAAGCTGGAACAGGTAAAAGTTTTTTAATTAAAGTTTTGACTAGTTATCTCCAAAAAACTACAGATTCACATTTATCTTGCGTTGTAACAGCTCCGACTGGATTAGCAGCGCACAATATTAAAGGAATTACTTTACATAGACTACTTATGTTACCAGTTGAACATGATAATAAATTAGAATATCAGAAGTTGTCTGGAGATGCTTCTTATGAAGTGTCAAGAGTGCATTAAGAAAATGAAACTTCTCATCATAGATGAGGTGAGCATGGTCTCAAACTTAATGCTTGCCTTTGTACACTTGAGAATGCAACAGGTTTTGAAAACAGATTACGATGTTCTGTTTGGAGGCAAACATGTAATTGTATTTGTAGATCTACTACAACTAACTCCTGTAAAAGGACAACCAGTTTTTAAAACAGTTGTGCATGAAGACACTAGGAAATGTTTGGGAAGTATTGGAAATGTGAATATATGGTTACATTTTGAATATAAAGAACTTATAAAGAATATGCGACAAGCAACTGATGAAAATTATGGAAATATTCTGAAAGATATAAGAATTGTTTACAACTGAAAACACAGCAGCTGAAGTAATGTATAAGAAAATTGGAGAAAACAAGTCTATAGTTTGCCTAATGCCTACACTGCAAGAGTGTTGTACATTTAACCAAAAGCTTCTAAAATTGGAAAAACAAGAAATAGTTCAGTTTCAAGCTATTGATAAAATAGAGCATCAGGGAGTGACCATTCTTCTTTCAGAGAAACTACAGACTAAATTGGACTCTTTGGAAAAGTCTGTATCTAAAACTGCTGGCTTAGAAAACAGTTTAGATGTATGTATAAACTGCCGGGTAATTGTGCGGCGTAATTTAAATGTAGAAGGAGGTTTAGTAAATGGAGCAATGGGGAAAGTTGTTGATTTTGTAAAATATCAGAACAGAGATGGAATAGAATTCCTGAAAATAAAATTTGATCAGATTACAGAGGTAAAACAGATTGGGCGTTGTGCTGTACGTTTTTTGCTTGTCAAAGACTTGTATGTTCGCAGAAAACAGTTTCCTTTGACTTTAGCATATGCAGTAACTATTCATAAATCTCAAGGTTTAAGTGTAGACTGTGCTTTGGTAAATATTGGAAGTACTGTGCTCAAAGAGGGAACGGCATATGTTGCATTATCTCGAGTTAGAACATTGGCTGGTTTGTATTTGATTGATTTTGATGACAACAAGATTAGTGCTGATGTAAATTGTGTAAGAGAATATAATCGTTTAAGAAGACTTTATGCACCAAATTTAGGTGAATATCCCATTTATGAGAAACGTGTTATGTGTTCTAAACAAAAATATGTTAATGAATCAAGTGCGGTTGAGAAGCATAAAAAAATCGAACAGAAAGGAAAAGGTGTAAAGAAACAGAAAATGGAAAGTGTTGATGACGTTGTGGGATACCAATTGGAAAATAGTTCAGGTTTCACTTGCTATGGTAATGTTATTCTGAATGTTGTATTTTACCTAGAAGATCTTCATAATGAAATTATGGGAAATCAGGAAAAAAGATTATGTTCTGCACTTTATGATGTATTTCAACAATTGACAACTGACAGAAGTAAAATGCATACTGTTTGTGGTATTCGCCAACTCTTGGATATATGTACTGGTTCTTTGACGTTCAGTCTTAATATACAACAAGATGCACAAGAATTTCTGATGGTTATGCTTGGAGTATTAGAAGATGAAGGAATAGATATTGAAAACTTATTTGGACTAAGTTACAAATGGGATCATAAATGTTAACAGTGTTCATTTAGTTCAAGCAGTGTAGTGGACAGAGAACGATTCATATACTTAACTATACCTGACTGCAAATCTGTAGCTTTTAACAAATTAGTAAAAGCAGCAAACCATGATATGAAATGTTCTCATTGTAAATCAGAGATGTTATCTACATTACGCATAGAAAGATATGGAAAATATCTGATTTTAATGCTACAATGTTGTAGAGCAAATGGAAGAAAACTGGAAACCAGAATTAAACATTTTGTTGCCAGTCAAATCTCAATTTCTGGAAGAACTTTTACGACAGTGGCTATTGTTTTCCATGCTGGAGCTACTACGACATGTGGACACTATACTGTGTATTTAAAGTGTAATAAAGGATGGACATATTGCAATGATGCACACTTGGAAATAAAACCCAGATTGCCTTACGAATTACCAAATTCATATTTGATATTTTTGAAGCCTTAGTTTTGAATACATCATTCGGCCTATTGGGAAGATGTAAATATGCTTTAACGAAATCATATTGGATATTTTACAAACCAAACTTTTGAATACATCATTCTGCCTAGTGGGAAAATGTAAACAGAAAGTACAGAGCACTGGAAACAATTACTAATTATAACTACTGTTGGGACTATTATTTGTGGTGATTGGTATTGCATTTGGAAAAATTGTGTTGCAATGAAATAGTTTACATATTTGTTCTGTATATTGTAGGAGATGTAAATTTGTGTACATTTTGAAAATGTTGTTGAGTTAAATAAAAGATATCTTTTAGAAGAAGCATGAAATGAAAAAAATTGAAAGGAGGAACACATATAGGTACAGGTATTGAAAATAATGTTGTACACTGATTTGTTTTTTTTTTAACAATCTAGTTGATGGTTTTTTTTCCCCGCTGTTTCATGATGAATCTCATTGACATCTCTGCATACAGTGAAGTTAAGTGGAATCTGAAAACAGCAAAAAAGGGAAAATAAAATGTTATGAAAATGTTAAATTATGTAGTCTTTAAAAAGTAACAGTGTAATTTGTGAAATACATTTCATTACATAACAGTTTTTTCGGTTTATTGTATTGTACGTAGTGGTAAACTTTGAAAAGAGTTTTAATGATGAATAGCACAATAGTACTTTGATATTTACAGAAAAAAATCATAGGTTTCAGGGACGTTAAATTAGCATTTAAAAAACCTTTGAAATTCACTGAAAAAACCATTTGTTTCAGACACGTTATAATTAAAAATTAGCATTTAAAAAACCTTTGAAATTCACTGAAAAAACCATAGGTTTCAGGGACGTTATAGTTAGAAATTTTCAATTAAAAAACCTTAGAAATTCACTGAAAAAACCATAGGTTTCAGGGACTTTATAGTTTGTTGAACTTTTCACTCGTACAAAACCAGAGCAATTTGGACGTTATAGTTAGTTGAGCTAACTATAACTCGCGCCCCCACAATGCACTGCTGATGATGTCACATATTACATAATTCATGATATGGTCAGTGACATCACTAATGACATCACTGATGACAACTCAAATTACATCACTGATGACATCATACACATGATAATCTAATGCACCTCCTCACACCCTAATATAACCTTTGATACACCTACTCTAAAATACAGACTACTATTTTCGAAATCATAGAGACACCAATACCAGTTACTACATACCCACTCACTGATTCCTAGGTCTACACACACACATCCACTCATTCACCCATACAGTCACTCATACATGCAGTTACTCATCAATACAGCACTATCATATGCACTCATACACCTATACAGACACTCACAGACCGCCACTCATCCATGGAGTTACTCACACACCTAGTCAGTCATGCAAAGAATCTATCACACTCCCATTTATTCACCTATACAGTTATACACACACCACCTCAGTTATTCATACAGATACTAACACATACTTACTCTCTTATACAATCACTGATACAAGCACATAATCATCCATACAGCCTCTCTCACAATCACTCACTCTCACATATAGTCATTTATATACTCCAACACTCATATATACTGCCTTTCACATATGGAGTTACTCACACATGTACCACTGAGACATTCATTCACTCACCAACACAGATATACACACACCCACCCACCCATACAGTCCCTCACAGATGCACTCTTGAACCTATACACCCAGTGAATCACCCATTCACACATCTATGCACAGAGTCACACACCCCCCACCCACCCACACAGACACTCAGGCACCCATACAGATACTTAGACAAGCAATCAATAACCGATATAGACACTCATGTAGCTACTCACCAAGCCATGCAGCCGCTTACACACCAACTGACAGACTAATACAGACATTCACACAGTTTAGTCACTAACCCATGCATTCAGTAAGACACGATTAATCACTCACTTATACAGTCAGTCACGCACCTACTAAATCATGCATTCAGACAGTTATACACCCACTCATTCTTCAATACAGCTTGGCATATATATAAAACATATTTAAACTTTACAGAAACATACAGTCACTGGATGATGCCATCAGTGATGTCATCAGTGATGTCATTTGAGATGTCATCAGTGATGTCACTGACCATATCATGAATGATGTAATATGTGATGTCATCAGCAGTGCATTGCGGGGCGCGAGTTATAGTTAGCTCAACTAACTATAACGTCTGAATTTCTCTGGTTTTGTACGAGTGAAAAGTCCAACAAACTATATCGTCCCTGAAACCTATGTTTTTTTCCAGTGAATATATATATATATATATATATATATATATATATATAATATATATATATATATATATATATATATATATATATATATATAGGAAACCAGGATCCCAATGCACGACCGCCGTGGGCCAAACAAGGGCACAGACACCAGTTGGAGATGAAATAAATCTGTTTATTGCTTAACAAGTCAGGATGACGCGTTTCGACCACAAGCCTGTGGTCTTGATCACATGGCGTGCTAAGGAAATGTGCAGAGTATTTATAGTGACTGTAAGTGACTTTACTATGTTCATTGTGACATGGTTTCCTGCTCTCGCTTCCAAAAACCAAAGCAGAGTTTGTTATGACAGGGTGGGAGCCGTGCTCCCGCCCTGCCATAGCAAACAGCAATGTCCCGGGGGTGGGCACCCCGGGACATTGCAGGAGCCGGCCCTGGGGGGTGGCGTTCCCCAGGGCATCAAGGGCTCCTGGAGGGGGGCCGAAGGGCCCCCCCTTCCTTCATTTTCAAAGCCCCGTGGAGGTGGTGGTCCCCGGGGTTGGGGGTCCATAACGGACCCCTGAATTTAAATAAACAGTGCCCCCGGGTTGTGGTGGTCCCCGGGGCAGTGTGGGGGGAGCAGGAGCTCCCCCCACACCTATTTTGTTATTGATTTAAGCCCCGGGGAGGTGGCGATCCCCGGGGCTGCGGGGGGGCATGTGCCCCCGCACATAATTAAATAAAGCCCCGGGGAGGTGGCAGTCCCCGGGGCTGCAGGGGAGCCGCGTGCCCATGCACATAATTAGCATAGCCCCGGGGAGGTGGCGGTCCCCTGGGCTGCGGGGCCCCCGTGGGACCCCGCTATTTAATTTTGGCATTGCCCCCAGGACCTGGCCCACCCGGGGGCTCATTAAAATGAAGTGGGGGAATGCTTTTTTTGGCCCTGGGGGTCCCTGTGGGACCCCCTGAGCAGGCCTAGGGGGTCAGGGTGTTTCTACCCTGACCGCTTTTCTTGTATTTCACCTTTTTTTTACTGATTTCTTGTGACTCGGTTACCGAGTCACAAGATGGCTGCCAACACATTCTGGTTTAGAGTGTTGGCAGCCAATCAGAGTGAAGCTCGTGCCCGTGAGGAGTCGCGACTCCTCCTCGGTGCTCAGATATCGAAAGTATTCTTTTTTAATTTCTCAGGAACTACTGAACGGATTTACACCGTTTAAAAAAGGTCACTTTCTGGACCACGACCTACCTTTTTGCCAAATTTGGTGTAATTCCGTTCAGCAGTTCGGGCTGTAGCCATGTCTAAAGTTCCTATGGAAATTAACATAGAGAAAACGTGTTTTGGGACCCACCTTTTTTCTCGGCCCCCGCTTGACGAATCACCCTGAAACTTTCAAGACAGGAGCTGACCGGAGCGGGCCATTAGTTTTGAAAATTTCGGGAAGATTCATAAAACGATGCCAAAGTTATTGGCAGAACAAAAACCGCTTTTTGAATAGAAGCAAGGTCCTAACTATAACTACCTACTGGCGACCGCCAGTAGGTAATATATATATATATATATATATTTTATTTTTTTTCTCCAAAGCACCCTCGATTCGAAAACGCACTCCAAACTAGCTTTGTATTGGCTGTGCAGTATCTCTTCACTTAGAGTCATTTGTAGCCTGAAATGACACTGCACTACTGCTTTTATGCCTGTGAACAAGGGACCCAAAGCCCCGAAACGCGTAAGGCTACAAATGACTCTAAAACAATAATTGCGGCGGTCCAGCCGTGAAAGCGCAACACCACTCAAGCCTGGGGGCCAGGGAGACACACGAACTGCTCGGCAGTCTCCATTTGGGAAACCAGCTGGCGTGAAGTGGCATTATCTCTCATGGTGAAGGCCCACTGGAGGGCTCGTTAAATTGCAAAATCATTTGTAAGTGGACATAACCTACAAAGGTATTAATATTTTAAGGCGCTTGACAAATAGTACTAACGATTAATAATGCAAGGACTTCCTATCCCAGCATGCAACGCAAATGATACGATTCAGTCACATGCTGAGAAGTGCGCCTATTTAAATGAAATGACACTGCACTACTGCTTTTATGCCTGTGAACAAGGGACACAAAGCCCCGAAACGCGTAAGGCTACAAATGACTCTAAGTGAAGAGATACTGCACAGCCAATACAAAGCTAGTTTGGAGTGCGTTTTCAAATCGAGGGTGCTTTGGAGAAAACAATAATTGCGGCGGTCCAGCCGTGAAAGCGCACCACCCCTCAAGCCTGGGGGCCAGGGGGACACACGAACTGCTCGGCAGTCTCCATTTGGGAAACCAGCTGGCGTGATGTGGCATTATCTCTCATGGTGAAGGCCCACTGGAGGGCTCGTTAAATTGCAAAATCATGTGTAAGTGGACATAACCTACAAAGGTATTAATATTTTAAGGCGCTTGACAAATAGTACTAACGATTAATTATGCAAGGACTTCCTATCCCAGCATGCAACGCAAATGATACGATTCAGTCACATGCTGAGAAGTGCGCCTATTTAAATGAAATGACACTGCACTACTGCTTTGTTTTATGCCTGTGAACAAGGGACACAAAGCCCCGAAACGCGTAAGGCTACAAATGACTCTAAGTGAAGAGATACTGCACAGCCAATACAAAGCTAGTTTGGAGTGCGTTTTCGAATCGAGGGTGCTTTGGAGAAAACAATAATTGCGGCGGTCCAGCCGTGAAAGCGCACCACCCCTCAAGCCTGGGGGCCAGGGAGACACACGAACTGCTCGGCAGTCTCCATTTGGGAAACCAGCTGGTGTGAAGTGGCATTATCTCTCATGGTGAAGGCCCACTGGAGGGCTCGTTAAATTGCAAAATCATGTGTAAGTGGACATAACCTACAAAGGTATTAATATTTTAAGGCGCTTGACAAATAGTACTAACGATTAATTATGCAAGGACTTCCTATCCCAGCATGCTACGCAAATGATAGGATTCCGTCACATGCTGAGAAGTGCGCCTATTTAAATGAAATGACACTGCACTACTGCTTTTATGCCTGTGAACAAGGGACACAAAGCCCCGAAACGCGTAAGGCTATAAATGACTCTAAGTGAAGAGATACTGCACAGCCAATACAAAGCTAGTTTGGAGTGCGTTTTCGAATCGAGGGTGCTTTGGAGAAAACAATAATTGCGGCGGTCCAGCCGTGAAAGCGCACCACCCCTCAAGCCTGGGGGCCAGGGAGACACACGAACTGCTCGGCAGTCTCCATTTGGGAAACCAGCTGGCGTGAAGTGGCATTATCTCTCATGGTGAAGGCCCACTGGAGGGCTCGTTAAATTGCAAAATCATGTGTAAGTGGACATAACCTACAAAGGTATTAATATTTTAAGGCGCTTGACAAATAGTACTAATGATTAATTATGCAAGGACTTCCTATCCCAGCATGCAACGCAAATGATACGATTCAGTCACATGCTGAGAAGTGCGCCTATTTAAATGAAATGACACTGCACTACTGCTTTTATGCCTGTGAACAAGGGACACAAAGCCCCGAAACGCGTAAGGCTACAAATGACTCTAAGTGAAGAGATACTGCACAGCCAATACAAAGCTAGTTTGGAGTGCGTTTTCGAATCGAGGGTGCTTTGGAGAAAATATATATTATCTACTGGCGGTCGCCAGTAGATAGTTATAGTTAGGACCTATTTTCCCTAGGAAATCCGCAACATTCTATTTGAAATAACTTTGGCGCCGGTTGACGAATCTTCGCGAAATTTTCCAACTTGTTGGGGCGCTCCGGTCCGCTCCTATCCTGAAAGTCTCAGGGTGATTCGGCAAGCGGGGGCTGAGAAAAAAGGGGGGTCCCAAAACGTGTTTTCCCCATGCAATTTTCCATAGGAACCTTTAGTTGCAGCTACAGCCCGAACTGCTGAACGGAATTACACCAAATTTGCCAAAAAGGTAGCCCTTGGTTCAGAGTCGTGCCATTTGCTTAAATGGTGTAAATCCGTTCAGTAGTTCCTGAGAAATGTGAAAAAGAAAACACATATATATCTGGGCGGAGCCTAACCACACATGTCATCGTGAGATCTGATTGGCTGTCAGCACTTCATCCTGGAATTGCTGGCAGCCATCTTGGGACCAATATAAATGATAGTACCCCATTGAAATGCATTGTAGTGAATCGAAGATTTTGAGTGTTACCAAAAGGAGAACTATAAAGGGTGATAACAGAGTTTAGTTACATCAGAATTCATTTGTTGATGGTACCATACTAATTTCAGGAATTGTGGTGTGTTCTAAGGTGATTTTACCCTGTGAAAAACCTTCTGCTGGGATATCATGAATCATGTTTGAGAGAACTATTTTCACATGCTTGTCCCATACAGTTTTGGAAGGTGCTCCAGAAGCTAAAATGAGAGCATATTTTCTGTAAATTCACATTATCTTTCTCAGTCATGTGAGAATGAAGTCTGACATTCTCAGTAAAACATGTACATCCAACAAGGGCAGAGACTGTCAGTTGATTCCTTTGTGTTCTACTGCAGCTTCCCAGAGTGTTCTAATGAACAACTAGAGTGCTAACAGCCTTACTTATGACAAAAGTATGGCACACCTGAAGCCATCTTGATTGGAATAAACTGGTAACACTTAAAACATTTAATTTAAAAAGGAACAAAATGAGGGGGTTCATTTTGCCATAGAAATTATGGTTAGTGCTGTAGAAAGAAAAATTAGGACATGTTTTAAGTGAGATCTCAAATATCTTCCTGTTATATTTCAACAGGAGCAGGCTGTCAGTTGATGCCTTTGTGTTCTACTGCAGCTTCCCAGAGTGTTCTAAAGAACAACTAGAGCGCTAACAGTCTTACTTATGACAAAATTATGGCACACCTGAAGCCATCTTGATTGGAATAAACTGGTAACACTTAAAACATTTAATTTAAAAAGCAACAAAATGAGGGGGTTCATTTTGCCATAGAAATTATGGTTAGTGCTGTAGAAAGAAAAATTAGGACATGTTTTAAGTGAGATCTCAAATATCTTCCTGTTATATTTCAACAGGAGCAGCCTGTCAGTTGATGCCTTTGTGTTCTACTGCAGCTTCCCAGAGTGTTCTAAAGAACAACTAGAGCGCTAACAGTCTTACTTATGACAAAAGTATGGCACACCTGAAGCCATCTTGATTGGAATAAACTGGTAACACTTAAAACATTTAATTTAAAAAGGAACAGAATGAGGGGGTTCATTTTGCCATAGAAATTATGGTTAGTGCTGTAGAAAGAAAAATTAGGACATGTTTCAAGTGTGATCTCAAATATCTTCCTGTTATATTTCAACAGGAGCAGCCTGTCAGTTGATCCCTTTGTGTTCTACTGCAGCTTCCCAGAGTGCTCTAAAGAACAACTAGAGCGCTAACAGTCTTACTTATGACAAAATTATGGCACACCTGAAGCCATCTTGATTGGAATAAACTGGTAACTCTTAAAACATTTAATTTAAAAAGGAACAAAATGAGGGGGTTCATTTTGTCATAGAAATTATGGTTAGTGCTGTAGAAAGAAAAATTAGTGCTAAAACACTACCCTCAGCACTGACACCCTACACTACCCAAACATAACTGCACTACCCTAAACCCTAAAACACTACCACCAGCACGACTCCTACACTACCCAAACACCACTGCACTACCCTAAACCCTAAAACACTACCCCCAGCACGACTCCTACACTACCCAAACACCACTGCACTACACTAAACCCTAAATATACCCCCAGCATGACCTCCCACACTACACAAACACCACTGCACTACCCTAAACCCTGAAACACTACCCCCAGCACGACCCCTACACTACCCAAACACAACTGCACTAACATAAACCATAAAACACTACCCCCAGCACAACCCCCTACACTACACAAACACCACTGCACTACCCTAAACCTAAAACACTACCCCCAGCACGACTCCCTACACTACCCAAACACCACTGCACTACCCTAAACCCTAAACCCTAAATCTACCCCCAGCACGACCCCTACACTACCCAAACACCACTGCACTACCCTAACCATAAAACACTTCCCCAGCATGACCCCCTACACTACACAAACACCACTGCACTATCCTAAACCCTAAAACACTACCATCAGCATGACCCCTACACTACTCAAAACACCTCTGCACTACCCTAAAACACTACCCCAGCATGACCCCCTACACTACCCATACACCACTGCACTACTCCTAAACCCTAAAACACTACCACCAGCACGACCCCCTACACTACTGCACTACCCTAAACCCTAAAACACTACCCCCAGCATGACTCCCTACACTACCCAAACACCACTGCACTACCCTAAACCCTAAAAACCTACCTCAGCACGACCCCCTACACCACCCAAACACAACTGCACTACCTTAAACCCTAGAAAGAAACCCCACCCCATGCCCAATCCCCCTTACCTCTCACTCCTCATGGTTCCTCTCTCCTCGTGGTTCCTGCTTCACGTCATCTCTGAGGGCCGGTGCACGTCGTTGTGAGGAAACGGAACAGCCTCTGCTTCCTTACAACGACATGGATCGTCTACATGTATTTTAGAACGCATGGTCATTTACCATACATACCTTTACAACAAAATTCGTTGTAAAGGCATGCGTGGTAAATGACCATGCGTTCTAAAAAAATGTGTAGTAATGACTTCGTGATGTACAACGCATGCGTGGTAATGCATGCATTGTAATGGTATCGCAAAGTAAAAAGTCGTTGTAACGGCTGTTTACCGATCGAAGCTGGCCCCTGTTCTTCAGTGAGACGTTTATTTGATTAATTAGGAGGAAGGAATGTGTTTTTTTACCGAAAAGTGCATTCCCGACTGTTGTATTGTGAAATTGTCCGCGTGGCCTGGTTTCTACTTCCGGTGAGAGAGTGGAAGAGTCTGTTTGGATCTAAAGGAGTTCTGTTGTTGGACGGGGCCGGCGCGACATGTCATCAGAAAACATAGCTAATGGAAAGCGTCCTCCCTGAAGTGTGGAGCAGTGCCATGAGAGGTCAACGAGTGTGCGTCCCACCGCAGTATGACCGTACCGCGTGACCCATGTGCCGCCTCCAGGGTAAGGGAGGCAGAAGCGGCATCGCAGGTCCTCTTGAAGACCGTTGTAGCACTAATTCTACATTTTGGTACTAGGGCATTTTAACTTCGTTGTTCCTGCCAGATACAAAGAGAAGATCCTGTGTTATTCAGTGCCCTCGTTACCTTTTTTGTGGGTTGTGTTGCTTGTCACTTCGCTGCCCCGCCGGTGCACACGACTGGGCACCCCACCTCGTGTGCCATCTGCAGGGCCTCTGCCCTCGGATCACTGGTTTCGGTTTCTGGAGTGGCAACATAAACAGTTGCTCCCAAAGGACTAGCCTGAACACTTAGGTGAATATCCCCTACACCAGCATTCCACGGAAATTCTTTCCTAGCTCTCCCACGTCAACGAGCACGGCTCCGCTCGCGACACCGTATGACGTCATCAGAGCCATAAGAGGACCTCGTCGGCGTGCTGACGTCAGTTCCACCCATTTTTTCCGTGCCACCGAGGCAAACAGTGGACCGAGACATTTTCACATGTATACATAGTATAATAAATATATATATATTCACTGAAAAAACCATAGGTTTCATGCACGTTATAGTTAGAAATTAGCATTTAAAAAACCTTAGAAATTCACTGAAAAACCATAGGTTTCAGGCACGTTATAGTTAGAAATTAGCATTTAAAAAACCTTAGAAATTCACTGAAAAAACCATAGGTTTCAGGCACGTTATAGTTAGAAATTAGCATTTAAAAACCTTAGAAATTCACTGAAAAAACCATAGGTTTCAGGGGCGTTATAGTTAGTTGGACATTTCACTCGTACAAAACCATAGAAATTCCCCCGTTATAGTTAGTTCAGCTAACTATAACTCGTGCGCCCGCAATGCACTGCTGATGATGTCACATATTACATCACTCATGACATGGTCAGTGACATCACTCATGACATCACTGATGACATCTCAAATGACATCACTGATGACATCACTGATGACATCATCCAGTGAATGTGTGTTTTTCTGAAAATTAAATATGTTTTATATATGTATATCTCAAGGTCGATGGAAGAATAAATGGGTATATAAGTGTCTAAATGGATGATTTTTTTTGTAAAATTGATTGTATAACTGACTAAGTGTATCTTAGTGAATACATGGGTTAGTGAGTAATGTTTAAATATGAAAATATCTGTATCAGTCTCTCACTTTGTGTATAAGTGGCTGCATGGGTTGGTGAGTAGCTACATGAGTGTCTATATGGGTTATTAGTTGGTTTTTTGAGTATCAGTATGAGTGTCTGTTTGGTTCGGTGGGGGTATTACTTAGTGCATAGATGCATGAATGAGTGACTCACTGTTTGTATGTGTTGAAGACAGCATGTGTGCAGGACTGTATAGGTGGATGAGTATGTGTATGGGTGTTTTAGTGAGTGAATGACTGTCTCAATAGTGTCTTTATGAGTAACTACATATATTTTAAACTAGTATATGTGAGTATTGGTGTATATAAGTGAGGATATGTGAGAGATTGGAAGAGTTCCTGTACAAATAAGTAGGTGTTTCTATAAGTGATTGTTTAAGAGAGTAAGTATGTGTAAGTTTCTGTAGAAGTAAGTGTGGTAGTGTGTGTATAACTGTATATGCAAGTAAATGGATGTTTGATACTTTGTTTGCATGTGTGACTATGTGTGTGAGTAACTCTATGGATGAGTGGCGGTGTGTAACAGGATGTATAGGTGTATGAGTACATATGATGAGTGAGTACATGTATGAGTGACTGTATAGGGACTGTTGGTGAATGAGTGGATGTGTGTGTAGATCTTGGAATTACTGAATAGGTGTGTTGTAATTGGTATCGGTATGCCCATTGTTTTGAAAATGGTAGTTTGTATTTTTGAGTGTGTGTATCAAAGGTTATATTAGGGTGAGAGGAGGTCTGCCACTCTATCACAAGGATGATGTCATCAGTGATGTCATTTGAGATGTCATCAGTGATGTCATTAGTGATGTCATCAGTGATGTCACTGACCATGTCATGAGTGATATAATATGTGACGTCATCAGCAGTGCATTGCGGGCGCGCGAGTTATAGTTAGCTGAACTAACTATAACGGGGGAATTTCTATGGTTTTGTACGAGTGAAATGTCCAACTAACTATAACTGTCCCTAAAACCTATGGTTTTTTCAGTGAATTTCAAAGGTTTTTTAAATGCTAATTTCTAACTATAACGTGTCTGAAACCTATGGTTTTTTCAGTGAATTTCAAAGGTTTTTTAAATGCTAATTTCTAACTATAACGTGCCTGAAACCTATGATTTTTTAAGTGAATTTCAAAGGTTTTTTAAATGCTAGTTTCTAACTATGCCTACAGAGGTAGGACATGTGAAGAAAGAAGAAAAAACGCACAGAAAGAAGCAAAAGAAATGCAGAAAGAAGCAACAGAAGTCCACAAAGACGAAGAAAAGTGCAGGAAGAAGCAAGACATGTGCAGAAAGAACCAACAGAGGAGCAGAAAGAGGCCTTGTTGCAAAATCATCCTGTGCCCACAACTTTTTCAGACGGTTACTGGTTCTAACTGACTGACTAACCAGAGCCAGTGCTATGCTAAAAGACACTTAGAATACAGTGAAAACACCTACATACACTAGGGAACACTATGCGTTGGGGTACCCCTGTGATTAGCATGACCTCCTCTGCAAGTCCCTAGTACATAATAGGGCAGAGGGATTAAAACTACCTCTTAAAACGTGCTACAGGGCGCGTTTGCACAGTGGTGAAGGGAGGGGGGCCTGAGGTGACATGTGTGCAAACGCGCCCGTGGCGCGTTTTAAGTTGTGGGATTAAGTCCCCTTGAATCCTGAGGGTCCCTGGTCTCAACTAGCCCCCAGGTACCTACAGTTAGGACCACAGAGCTGAGTTGCAGAGAGGCGTTCCGAGGCCACGCACCTTTTTTCACCTCTCTGCAACGCAACTCTGTTGTGCTTACTGAAGGTACCTGGTGGGCTAGTTGGCCCCCAGGGTCCCTCAGGATTCAAAGGGAATTAATTCCCCAACTTAAAACGCACCACAGGGCGTGTTTGCGCACATGTCACCTGAGGCCTCGCCCCCTCCCTTCACCACTGTGCAAAACGCGCCCCGTGGAGCGTTTTAAGTTGGGGGATTAGGTCACCTTGAATCCTGAGGGTCCCTGGGGCCCAACTAGCCCACCAGGTACTTCCAGTAAGCACCACAGGCCTGCGTTGCAAAGCCTGTAAAAAATTGTGCAGTTGTGTTTAGGTAGTGAAGAGGGTCGTGCTGGGGGTAGTGTTTTAGGGTTTAGGGTAGTGCAGTGGTGTTTATGTAGTGTAGGGGGTCATGCTGGGGGTAGATTTAGGGTTTAGGGTAGTGCAGTGGTGTTTGGGTAGTATAGGGAGTCGTGCTGGGGGAGTGTTTTAGGGTTTAGGGTAGTGCAGTGGTGTTTGGGTAGTGTAGGGGTAAATGCTGGGGGTAGTGTTTTAGGGTTTAGGGTAGTGCAGTGGTGTTTGGGTAGTGTAGGGGGTACTGCTGCGGGTAGTGTTTTAGGGTTTAGGGTAGTGCAGTGGTGGTGGGTAGTGTAGGGGGTACTGCTGGGGGTAGTGTTTTAGGGTTTAGGGTAGTGCAGTGGTGTTTGGGTAGTGTAGGGGGTACTGCTGGGGGTAGTGTTTTAGGGTTTAGGGTAGTGCAGTGGTGTTTGGGTAGTTTAGGGGTTCGTGCTGGGGGTAGTTTTTTAGGGTTTAGGGTAGTGCAGTGGTGTTCGGGTAGTGTAGGGGGTCGTGCTGGGGGTAGTGTTCTAGGGTTTAGGGCAGTGCAGTGGTGTTCGGGCAGTGTAGGGGGTCGTGCAGGGGGTGGTGTTTCAGGGATTAGGGCAGTGCAGTGGTGTTCGGGCAGTGTAGGGGGTCGTGCTGGGGGTGGTGTTTCAGGATTAGGGCAGTGCAGTGGTGTTCAGGCAGTGTAGGGGGTCGTGCTGAGGCTGGTGTTTCACGGTTTAGGGCAGTGCAGTGGTGTTCGGGCAGTGTAGGGCATCGTGCTGGGGTTGGTGTTTCAGGGTTTAGGGCAGTGCAGTGGTGTTCGGGCAGTGTAGGCGGTCGTGCTGGGGCTGGTGTTTCAGGGTTTAGGGCAGTGCAGTGGTGTTCGGGCAGTGTAGGGGGTCGTGCTGGGGGTGGTGTTTCAGGGTTTGGGGCAGTGCAGTGGTGTTCGAGCAGTAAAGGGGGTCGTGCTGGGGGTGGTGTTTCAGGGTTTAGGGCAGTGCAGTGGTGTTCGGGCAATGTAGGGGGCGGTGCAGGGGGTGGTGTTTCAGGGTTTAGGGCAGTGCAGTGGTGTTCGGGCAGTGTAGGGAGTGGTGCAGAGGGTGGTGTTTCAGGGTTTAGTGGTGTTCGGGCATTGTAGGGGGTCGTGCAGGGGGTGGTGTTTCAGGGTTTAGGGCAGTGCAGTGGTGTTCGGGCAGTGTAGGGGATCATGCTGGGGCTGGTGTTTCAGGGTTTAGGGCAGTACAGTGGTGTTCGGGCAGTGTAGTGGGTCGTGCTGGGGCTGGTGTTTCAGGGTTTAGGGCAGTGCAGTGGTGTTCGGGCAGTGTAGGGGGTTGGGTAGGGCTGGTGTTTCAGGGTTTAGGGCAGTGCAGTGGTGTTCGGGCAGTGTAGGGGGTCTTGCTGGGGCTGGTGTTTCAGAGTCTAGGGCAGTTCAGTGGTGTTCGGGCAGTGTAGGGGTCTTGCTGGGGCTGGTGTTTCAGGGTTTAGGGCAGTGCAGTGGTGTTCGGGGATTGGAGGGGCTCGCGCTTGGGGTGGTGTTTCAGGGTTTAGGGCAGTGCAGTGGTGTTCGGGCAGTGTAGGGGGTCGTGCTGGGGCTAGTGTTTCAGGGTTTAGGGGAGAGCAATGGTGTTCAGGCAGTGTAGGGGGGAGTGCTGGAGGTGGTGTTTCAGGGTTTAGGGCAGTGGAGTGGTGTTCGGGCAGTATAGCGGGTCTTGCTGGGGGTGGTGTTTCAGGGTTTAGGGCAGTGGTGTTCAGGCAGTGTAGGGGGCCTTGCTGGGGGTGATGTTTCAGGGTTTAGGGCAGTGCAGTGATGTTCGGACAGTGTAGGGGGTCGTGCTGGGGGTGGTGTTTCAGAGTTTAGGGCAGTGCAGTGGTGTTCCGGCAGTGTAGGGGGTCGTGCAGGGGGTGGTGTTTCAGGGTTTAGGGCAGTGCAGTGGTTTTTGGGCAGTGTAGGGGGTCGTGCTGGGGGTGGTGTTTCAGGGTTTAGGGCAGTGCAGTGGTGTTCGGGCAGTGTAGGGTGTCGTGCTGAGGGGTGGTGTTTCAGGGTTTAGGGCAGTGCAGTGGTGTTCGGGCAGTGTAGGGGGTCGTGCAGGGGGTGGTGTTTCAGGGTTTAGGGCAGTGCAGTGGTGTTTGGGCAGTGTATGGGGTCGTGCAGGGGGTGGTGTTTCAGGGTTTAGGGCAGTGCAGTGGTGTTCGGCCAGTGTAGGTGGTCTTGCTGGGGGTGGTGTTTCAGGGTTTAGTGCAGTGGTGTTCGGGCAGTGTATGGGGTTGTGCTGGGGGTGGTGGTTCAGGGTTTAGGGCAGTGCAGTGGTGTTCCGGCAGTGTAGGGGGTCGTGCAGGGGGTGGTGTTTCAGGGTTTAGGGCAGTGCAGTGGTGTTTTGGCAGTGTAGGGGGTCGTGCTGGGGGTGGTGTTTCAGGGTTTAGGGCAGTGCAGTGGTGTTTGGGCAGTGTAGGGGGTCGTGCAGGGGGTGGTGTTTCAGGGTTTAGGGCAGTGCAGTGGTGTTCGGCCAGTGTAGGTGGTCTTGCTGGGGGTGGTGTTTCAGGGTTTAGTGCAGTGGTGTTCGGGCAGTGTATGGGGTCGTGCTGGGGGTGGTGTTTCAGGGTTTAGGGCAGTGCAGTAGTGTTCCGGCAGTGTAGGGGTCGTGCAGGGGGTGGTGTTTCAGGGTTTAGGGCAGTGCAGTGGTGTTTGGGCAGTGTAGGGGGTCGTGCTGGGGTTGGTGTTTCAGGGTTTAGGGCAGTGCAGTGGTGTTTGGGCAGTGTAGGGGGTGTTTGGGCAGTGTAGGGGGTCGTGCAGGGGGAGGTGTTTCAGGGTTTAGGGCAGTGCAGTGGTGTTTGGGCAGTGTAGGGGGTCGTACAGGGGGTGGTGTTTCAGGGTTTAGGGCAGTGCAGTGGTGTTCGGCCAGTGTAGGTGGTCTTGCTGGGGGTGGTGTTTCAGGGGTTAGTGCAGTGGTGTTTGGGCCGTGTAGGGGGTCTTGCTGGGGGTGGTGTTTCAGGGTTTAGGGCAGTGCAGTGGTGTTCGGGCAGTGTAGGGGGTCGTGCTGGGGCTGGTGTTTGAGAGTTTAGGGCAGTGCAGTGGTGTTCGGGCAGTGTAGGGCGTCGTGCTGGGGCTGGTGTTTCAGGGTTTAGGGCAGTGCAGTTTTTTTTGGGCAGTGTAGGCGGTCGTGCTGGGGCTGGTGTTTCAGGGTTTAGGGCAGTGCAGTGGTGTTCGGGCAGTGAACGGGGTTGTGCTGGGGCTGGTGTTTCAGGGTTTAGGGCAGTGCAGTGGTGTTCGGGCAGTGTAGGGGTCGTGCTGGGGGTGGTGTTTCAGGGTTTAGGGCAGTGCAGTGGTGTTCGGGCAGTGTAGGGGGTCGTGCTGGGGCTGGTGTTTCAGGGTTTAGGGCAGTGCAGTGGTGTTCGGGCAGTGTAGGGGGTCGTGCTGGGGTTGGTGTTTCAGGGTTTTGGGCAGAGCAGTGGTGTTCGGGCAGTGTAGGGGGTCGTGCTGGGGGTGGTGTTTCAGGGTTTAGGGCAGTGCAGTGGTGTTCGGGCAGTGTAGGGCGTCTTGCTGGGGGTGGTGTTTCAGGGTTTAGGGCAGTGGTGTTCGGGCAGTGTAGGGGGCTTGCTGGGGGTAATGTTTCAGGGTTTAGGGCAGTGCAGTGGTGTTCGGGCAGTGTAGGGGGTCTTGCTGGGGGTAGTGTTTCAGGGTTTAGGGCAGTGCACTGGTGTTCGTGCAGTGTAGGGGGTCATGCTGGGGATGGTGATTCAGGGTTTAGGGCAGTGCAGTAGTGTTCGGGCAGTGTAGGGGGTCGTGCAGGGGGTGGTGTTTCAGGGTTTAGGGCAATGCAGTGGTGTTCGGGCAGTGTAGGGGGTTGTGCTGGGGGTCGTGTTTCAGGTTTAGGGCAGTGCAGTGGTGTTCAGGCAGTGTAGGGGGTCGTGCTGAGGCTGGTGTTTCACGGTTTAGGGCAGTGCAGTGGTGTTCGGGCAGTGTAGGGGGTCGTGCTGGGGGTGGTGTTTCAGGGTTTAGGGCAGTGCAGTGGTGTTCGGGCAGTGTAGGGGGTCGTGAAGGGGTGGTGTTTCAGGGTTTAGGGCAGTGCAGTGGTGTTCGGGCAGTGTAGGGGTCGTGCTAGGGGTGGTGTTTCAGGGTTTAGGGCAGTGCAGTGGTGTTCGGGCAGTGTAGGGGGTCGTGCAGGGGCTGGTGTTTCAGGGTTTAGGACAGTGCAGTGGTGTTCGGGCAGTGTAGGGGGTCGTGCTGGGGGTAGTGTTTTAGGGTTTAGGGTAGTGCAGTGGTGTTTTTGTAGTGTAGGGGGGTCATGTTTTAAGATGCAACGCTCCAATACCTGACCAGTCTGCACTACATAAAACTGCAAAAAACTAAAAATAAAAAGTGTTTTGCACACTTTTGTCATTGGGCTATATGTGGGCTACATCTGGGTAATATTTGTGCTACATTTGGGCTCTTTTTTCACTGGTGGCCATCTTGGAAGACTTCTTTGTTATGAAGTTTCCTAATTTCCTCATTTACTGCAGTCTCCTCAGTAGGAAATGCTTTCAGTTTTTTACTTTGATTCCATCAAGAAGGCATTCAGATGTGTCTCACATTTGCCATAAATTCAGAATGTTAGCACTCTAGTTGCTCATTAGATCACTGTAGTAAAGCTACTGCTCACCAGGGAGTTAACTGGAAGTCTGCTGCTGGTATTGAAAGTGATTGTTTCAGTCTGCATGTCAGAATTTTCTAATGAAATAGAAGAGGATTTGAGATCTCACTTAAAACATGCCCTAATTTTTCTTTCTGCAGCACTAACCATAATTTCTATTTCAAAAGAACCCCCTCATTTTGTTCCTTTTTAAATTAAATGTTTTAAGTGTTACCGGTTTATTCCAATCAAGATGGCTTCAGGTGTGCCATACTTTTGTCATAAGTAAGGCTGTTAGCCCTCTAGTTGTTCTTTAGAACACTCTGGGAACCTGCAGTAGAACACAAAGGCATCAACTGGCAGGCTGCTCCTGTTGAAATATAACAGGAAGATATTTGAGATCACACTTGAAACGTCCTAATTTTTCTTTCTACAGCACTAACCATAATTTCTATGACAAAATGAACCCCATCATTTTGTTCCTTTTTAAATTAAATGTTTTAAGTGTTACCAGTTTATTCCAATCAAGATGGCTTCAGGTGTGCCATACTTTTGTCATAAGTAAGGCTGTTAGCACTCTAGTTGTTCTTTAGAACACTCTGGGAAGCTGCAGTAGAACACAAAGGAATCAACTGACAGTCTCTGCCCTTGTTGGATGTACATGTTTTACTGAGAATGTCAGACTTCATTCTCACATGACTGAGAAAGATAATGTGAATTTACAGAAAATATGCTCTCATTTTAGCTTCTGGAGCACCTTCCAAAACTCTATGGGACAAGCATGTGAAAATAGTTTTCTCTCAAACATGATTCATGATATCCCAGCAGAAGGTTTTTCACAGGGTAAAATCTCCTTAGAAGACACCACAATTCATGAAATTAGTATGGTACCATCAACAAATGAATTTTAATGTAACTAAAGTCTGTTATCACCCTTTATAGTTCTCCTTTTGGTAACCCTCAAAATCTTTGATTCACTACAATGCATTTCAATGGGGTACTATCATTTATATTGGTCCCAAGATGGCTGCCAGCAATTCCAGGATGAAGTGCTGACAGCCAATCAGATCTCACGATGACATGTGTGGTTAGGCTCCGCCCAGATATATATGTGATTTTACTTTTGATTTTCTCAGGAACTACTGAACGGATTTACACCATTTAAGCAAAAGGCACGACACTGAACCAAGGGCTACCTCTTTGCCAAATTTGGTGTAATTCCGTTCAGCAGTTCGGGCTGTAGCTGCGACTAAAGGTTCCTATGGAAAAATGAATGGGGAAAACACGTTTTGGGACCCCCTTTTTCTCGGCCCCGCTTGACGAATCATCCCGAGACTTTCAGGATAGGAGCGGACCGGAGCGCCCCAACAAGTTGGAAACTTTCGCGAAGATTCGTCGACCGGCGCCAACGTTATTTCAAATAGAATGTTGCGGATTTCCTATGGAAAATAGGTCCTAACTATAACTATCTACTGGCGACCGCCAGTAGATAATATATATATATATATATATATATATATATATATATATATATATATATATATATATATATATATATATATATATATATTAAAGCTCCAAGTTCGCCCAGCTGGCGGGGACGCACTCTGGAACAAACAATGCCATACAGACTTCGCAGCCCACAAATTGCAGCCTGACGCGTTTCAAACAATCTTCCTCAGAGGCCGTTCTCATGTGTTAAATGGCATCAGGCGCCACACCTTTATTTCAATATGCTGCCTCCTGATAGGCTCCCGCTCCAATGAGCATATTTCAGCAGTCTCCCACAGTATTGTTCTCAAACAAGAAACAATTATTATGAAGGCAAAAATGTAACATTTGCATCAACACCATAGTGTGATCGTACAAAGTCAAAGGTCTGTCCCTGAGATAGTATTTACATGCTTCCATATCCAAATCATGCTCGATGCAAGTGTACAGGGCAACAACATCTATTGTTGCCAAAATGTATGATTCTTTCCATGGAATCTCCTGTATCTTGGACAGGAAGCCCATGGTATCTCTGCAATATGAGGGCAGATTCAGTACGTATGGACAGAGAAAGTAGTCCAAATAGATGGAGGTATTTTCAAGGAGGCTTTGATTGGCAGAGATTATAGGTCTGCCTGGAGGATCCGTAGGGTGCTTGTGCACCTTTGGCAACAGGTAGAAAGCTGGGGTCACTGGTTTCTGCACCAGAAAAAAGACAAATTCATTTTGACTCTGGTTGAGGCAAAACATGGGACACTACACACCAGTTTGTACAGGAAGCCAACATCCGGCAACAGTATCTTACACGCAAGATCCGTAATTTCATCAACTGCAATACTTATTTTGTTGTCTATGTTTTAACCTGTATCTGCGGTTTACGCTAGGTGGGGAGCACAATCTTCCCGGTGAAGAAGCACATCCTAGAGCACTTACGCGCAGTTAGGAATGGCGACATGTCTTATGCGATAGCTAAGCATTGTGATCTTATGCATGCCAATATCAAAGATATCAGTACTAAAATCTCATACTTTGGCATTGACAGGGTCCCAGTGTCAGCAAGAGGTGGAGATCGGGAACGTCATCTGCGATGCCTGGAATCTGAATACATTGTGAAACTTCGAAGCAAGACCCCCGGAGGCCTCAACCATGAGGAGGACCTCCACGTGCACTTAGGCTAAAAAAGGGGGGTATTGATGACTTTTTTACCGTTATCGCATTGTCAAAGCCCTCGGCAGACACCGCTGGTATAACATCACCTTAAACTTGATCTGCCTTACCCACTTGGATGCATTTCAGCGCCAATGTCCTGAGTCTGCACCAATACTCCTTTATGCACCATAGCCGACCACGTCCACAGAGCGGCCGCTCTACTGACCAATGTTAGTCTGCCACCCCCAACCCCCCTTTCCTTCCTGTGAAACCGTTAAACTCTGTTCTTTGATTTGACCCAGAGTGGGCCTAACCCAGTGTCCCCCTTTTCTGGCATTTCTCTGGTTTAAACATCAAACTCTGGCACTGCCCATTAAATTTAATGGGAATTTACCTCATGTTACTCACTAGAATTGCTTTAAACCGAAGCCCATAGCGCACTACACGCGGCGCTCTAGAGTAGCCTAACAAGTCGTAGCACTAGCTAAATCTGCCACCTCGCATTTTGGATTGCGCTTCCCTTTTTTCTTATCTTCTCAATTCACACATGAATTTTTAATGTATGTTGCACTGCATTTAATTTTCATTTTCACAAATTATCAGATTATTATGTCGCAATGAAATGAAAAAGTTTTAAGTCTGTTTTCTAAATTTCAAGACAGACTATTAACATGCACAGTGTTTCTATGTTTACTACCACACAGGAAATGCTTAAAAGGTCACTGCTATTTCCGGGTCTTTGTATGACTTTTTGACAAAGACCGTGCTGTCGAAACGCGTCAAGTCAATAAATACTAATTACTCCTTAATTTGAAATCCTGAGTGTGACTATTCTTGCGTTCTGGCAGCGTGAGGCGATTTAAATATTACAGCTGGTCCAGCGCCCGCCTGTCTGCACCAACCCCATCTGGTGGATGCGATCGGAAACAAGGCTGGACTCCGTTTGGTCATATATATATATATATATATTCACTGAAAAAACCATAGGTTTCAGACACGTTATAGTTAGAAATTAGCATTTAAAAACCTTTGAAATTCACTGAAAAAACCATAGGTTTTAGGGACAGTTATAGTTAGTTGGACATTTCACTCGTACAAAACCATAGAAATTCCCCGTTATAGTTAGTTCAGCTAACTATAACTCGCGCCCTGCAATGCACTGCTGATGACGTCACATATTACATCACTCATGACATGGTCAGTGACATCACTGATGACATCACTGATGACATCTCAAATGACATCACTGATGACATCATCCAGTGACTGTGTTTCTGTAAAGTTTAAATATTTTTAATATATAGGGAAAGGTGTATTGAAGAATGAGTGGGTGTATAAGTGTGTGGATGAAGGATTTAGTAGGTGCGTGACTGACTCTATAAGTGAGTGATTAAACGTATCTTACTGAATGCAAGGGTTAGTGACTAAACTGGGTGAATGTCTGTAACCGTCTGTCTGTTGCTGTGTAAGTGGCTGCATGGGTTTGTGAATAGCTACAAGAGTGTCTATATGAGTTATTGATTGGTTGTCTGAGTATCTGTATGGGTGCCTGAGTGTTTGTGTGGGTGGGGTGTGTGCGACTCTGTGCATAGATGTGTGAGTGGGTGATTCACTGGGTGGATGGTTTCAAGAGTGCATCTGTGATAGGCTGTATGGGTGGGTAAGTGTGTGTAAGAGTGTGTTAGTGAGTGAATGTATGTCCCAGTGGTACGTGTGTGAGTAACTACATATGTGAAAGGCAGTATATATGTGTGTTGGAGTATATAAAGAGCTATAAGCGAGAGTGTGTGATTGTGAGAGTGACTGTATGGATGAGTGTGTGCTTGTATCAGTGATTGTATAAGAGCGTAAGAATGTGCTAGTATTTGTATGAGTAAGTGAGCTGGTGTGTGTATAACTGTATAGGTGAGTAAATGGCAGTGTGTTTAATTATTTGCATGACTGACTAGGTGTGTGAGTACCTCTATGGATGAGTGGCGGTGTTTGAGTGTCTATATAGGAGTATGAGTGCATATGATAGTCCTGTACTGAGTGACCGTAAGTATGAGTGACTGTACGGGTGAGTTAGTGGATGTGTGTGTAGACCTAAGAATCAGTGAGTGGGTATGTAGTTATTGGTGTTGGAGGGTCTATGGTTTTGCGAATGGCAGTCTGTTATTTAGAGTGGGTGTATCAAAGGTTATATTAGAGTGTGAGGAGGTGCATCAGATTTTCACGTGGATGATGTCATCAGTGATGTCATCAGTGATGTCATTTGAGATGTCATCAGTGATGTCATCAGTGATGTCACTGACCATGTCCTGAGTGATGTAATATGTGATGTCATCAGCAGTGCATTGCGGGGGTGCGAGTTATAGTTAGCTGAACTAACTATAACGGGGAATTTCTATGGTTTTGTACGAGTGAAATGTCCAACTAACTATAACTGTCCCTAAAACCTATGGTTTTTTCAGTGAATTTCAAAGGTTTTTTAAATGCTAATTTCTAACTATAACGTGCCTGAAACCTATGGTTTTTTCAGTGAATTTCAAAGGTTTTTTAAATGCTAATTTCTAACTATAACGCCCCTAAAACCTATGGTTTTTTCAGTGAATTTCAAAGGTTTTGTAAATGACAATTTTTAAACGTATTAATTTTTATATTTATTTTTTTGATACTGATTTACTACATTTTTTTAAACTATTTATTTTTACATATTTTATTTTTTAAAATTACATTATACATTACATTACAAAATATACTTTCTCAGAATGAATTACTTTAGTTTAAATACTTTGCAAATAGGCAATAGACTTTAAGTACAGTAGTTACAGTTGTTGCAATGGGCAACACAATTTCAAACACAATTCAACATTGAGCTCAATGAGAATTTCTAGTTAAATGCAATTAGTTACTTTATGGATTACTTTTCGAACCACAGGACTGGATCTTAGATTCAGTCCTGGGACATCTCCTGTAAACAGTTGAGTAAAAGCGTTTTGGTTACAGTAGTGATTTTTAAGGAATATTATAGTATTTTAAAAGTTGACAGAAATGTTTTCACATAGAATCACCAATGTTATCCTATGGGAGGAAATTCACTTAGCAGGTAAGTAGTGTTATCGTTACTTTTTCTTACTCAGTGGTGGATCCTGGATCCAGCACTGGTGCATCTCCTGTAAACAGTTGAAAGAATGCGTTTAAGTCATACAGGCGATTTTTAAGGAATATTTGTAGTTTGTGAAAATTGACACTTCGAAACTTTTCTGCTGAAAACCAGACAATGGATTCCAATGGAAGGAAATACAAGTTACTGGTAAGTACGGTTAGAATTACTTTTCAGGGTCAGTGCTGGGCTAAAAGATGCAGCACTGGGTTCTCTCCTGATAACAGGTGAGTAAATCGGAATTCGTAGTTCAGCTGATTTTAGAGGAATATTATAAAGTTCCAAAACTCCACACTTAGAAGAATTTCCAAGTGAAACCAGTCAATGTTAGCCTATGGAAGGAAATTCAAGTTACTGGTAAGTACGGTTAAAATTACTTTTCAGGATCAGTACTGGGCTCAAAGATGCAGCACTGAGGTCTCTCCTGATAACAGGTGAGTAAATCGGAATTCGTAGTTCTGCTGATTTTAGAGGAATATTTGTATGTTTCAAAATCGACACTTTGAAACTTTTCTGCTGAAAACCAGACAATGGATTCCTATGGAAGGAAATACAAGTTACTGGTAAGTACGGTTAGAATTACTTTTCAGGGTCAGTGCTGGGCTAAAAGATGCAGCACTGGGTTCTCTCCTGATAACAGGTGAGTAAATCGGAATTCGTAGTTCTGCTGATTTTAGAGGAATATTTGTATGTTTCAAAAATCGACACTTAGAAACTTTTTCAGCAAAAAGCAGGCAATGATATCCTATGGAAGGAAATTCAAGCCTGAGGTGACATCTGTGCAAACGCGCCCCATGGCGCGTTTTAAGTTGGGGGATTAAGTCCCCTTGAATCATGAGGGTCCCTGGGGTCCAACTAGCCCACCCTGTACCTCCAGTATGCGCCAGGGAGCTGCGTTGCAGAGAGGTGTTCAGAGGCCACGCCCCTTTTTGCACCTCTATGCAACGCAGCTCTGTGGCGCTTTCTGGAGGTACCTGGTGGGCTAGTTGGCCCCCAGGGACCCTCAGGATTGAAGGGGGTTTCATTCCCCATCTTAAAATGCGCCACGGGGCCTGTTTGCACACATGTCACCTGAAGCCCCGCCCCTCCCTTCACCATTGTGCAAACGCGCCCCATGGCGCGTTTTAAGTTGGGGGATTAAGTCCCCTTGAATCCTGAGGGTCCCTGGAGTCGAACTAGCCCACCATGTACCTCCAAAAGCGCCACAGAGCTGCGTTGCAGAGAGGTGTATAAAGGGCGTGGCCTCTGTACACCTCTCTGCAACACAGCCCCTGGCGCATACTGGAGGTTCCTGGTGGGCTAGTTGGCCCCCAGGGACCCCCAGTATTCAAGGGGAATTACTTCCCTTCTTAAAACGTGCCAGGGGGCGCGCTTGCACACTGCTGCAGGGAGGGGTGGGGCCTCCGGCACGATGCCGTTTTTTTTCCATTTCCTTTCTTTTTATGGGAGGGGGGCTGCGTGGCCCCCTTCCCTCAGCCACTTTTGGCCCCGGGGACCCCATCCCCGGGGCCTGAGCATTTTTTTTTGTTTTATTTAAAAAAAAAACGGGAAGGGGGCCGCGTGGCCCCCTTCCCTGGGCCTCTATTGGCCCCGGGACCCCATCCCCGGGGCATGCCCTCTTTTTATTTAAAAATATATATATATTTGGAGGGGGCTGCGTGGCCCCCTCCTCAGGCCATTTAAGGCCCTGGGGACCCCATCCCCGGGGCCGGCCTTGCCCTTTTTATAATTGGGAGGGGGGCTGCGTGGCCCCCTTCCCTCAGCCACTTTGGCCCCGGGGACCCCATCCCCGGGGCCTGAGCATTTTTTTTTGTTTTATTTAAAAAAAAAACGGGAAGGGGGCCGCGTGGCCCCCCTTCCCTGGGCCTCTATTGGCCCCGGGGACCCCATCCCCCGGGGCATGCCCTCTTTTTTATTTAAAAAAATATATATATATTTGGAGGGGGGCTGCGTGGCCCCCCTCCTCAGGCCATTTAAGGCCCTGGGGACCCCATCCCCCGGGGCCGGCCTTGCCCTTTTTTTATAATTGGGGAGGGACCCCCCTTTTTTCTCGGCCCCCGCTTGACGAATCACCCTGACACTTTCAGGGTAGGAGCGGACCGGAGCGGGCCATAAAGTTTAAAAATTTCGTGAAGATTCGTCAACCGACGCAAGAGTTATTTCAAATAGAATGTCGCGGATTTCCTATGGAAAATAGGTCCTAACTATAACTATCTACTGGCGACCAGCTAGTAGATATATATATATATATATATATATATATATATATATATATATATATATATATATATATATATATATATATATATATATATATATATATATATATATATCAATTCAATTACCTTTATTTCACCAATACAATTTCCGACATAAAAAGTATTCTACAAAAATAATTTTCACAATAATTACAGAAACATTACAGGATAAGATAATATCTGGTTAAAAAACAGTTAAAAAAGGAAAGAATAGGATCGTTACATGTAAAGTATTCATAGTCTAAAAACATTAGTTCATACATAATTACACAAGATTTAAAAAGAAGAGCCCCTGTAGTTGTGTCCTGGAGATCGAGGTAAGGAGATATCCTCCTCCTGTTTAAAGCAGATAGATAAAACGAGGCCAATCAGAAGCAAACTAGAGGATCTGGTAGTGACTGGAGGTAATATAGGGCTGGGCGACATTGACTAAAATTAAATTTTCGCATTAGAGGGAGAATATATCTTTTTCTTTCCTTGGTATACAAGTTACAAAAGAATACAAAATGCAGGTCATTCTGAGGAGATTGCATATCACAAGACAGGAAGGAAGTGCATCGGTTGCGTATATTTTAGACAGATGACCTAATATAATTTAAGCGAAGTCTCAATAATATATATCTGTGTTGGAGGTTCGTAACAAATGTTAAATAAGAAAATTTTATGTTATTTATACTAGGAGCTGTGTGGTGTTGTCTGACTGTGGACAGATTATAGTTAGACTCGTGTCTCTTCTCATCAAAATGGGCTAGTAGACAAACCTTCAGTTCCTTCTTTGATTTTGACGTACATAGTTTCGCGTCGTCATATAGGTTGAGCAGGCCAACGGCCTGAAGGTTAGTCTCAATATATATTAACCATTTTATTTTGCCTACCCCATCTAAGTTCAAACAATCCTTCGTAATGTCTCTAGTTAGAGATAAAGTTTATTCTCGCCAAACTGTTTGCCACAGAAGAATCGGTGCAATACGGATCTTATCTGAGATATAGGAAACACTCAGCTCGGAGTGACAATTATAACTAGAACAGGATTATGGGAGAGATGCCAAGTTTTTCAAAAAGCCATCCTCTATACACTGAAGTTTGGAAATATCAGATATACCCCAAACTGCTGCCCCATAAGAGGCAACGGATAATGTTTATGCCTAAAAAAAATGTTTTATTATTTCAATTGGCTTAGTACCAAGTTTTTTTACGAATCTAAAAAGACCTCACATTTTTTTTCCCATTAGGTTTGCTCTGTTGGACACCATATTTTGCCAATTATTTTCCTGTCAAACATAATCCCTAAATAATTAAAGGAATCCACAACCTCTAATTTTAGCCCTTCAATATACATTCTAGTTTGTTTCTGAGGTCTTGAACCTGCCACAAGGACAAAAACTTGGTATGGTTGATTGTCATGTTCAAATTGTTCATACATTTAATATACTCCTCTATGAGTCGCTGCAGTGCAATGCCTGTGCGTGCCAGCAGGACTGCATCGTCAGCATAGAGGAGTATCGGGACAGGAGATGAGTTAATAAAAGGGACATCTGTAGTGGACCCTGCCAGGGCAGTTTGAACAGAGTTGGTATATAATGCAAATAAAAAAGGGGCGAGAATGCACCCTTGCCTCACGCCCGAGTAATTCTAAAGTGTCTCGTGCATTCTCCTTTTTTCCAAAAACGTACAAGAGCTGTAGCTTCGGAATACAAGTCACGAATGAAATGAATTATCTGTGTCTCAATTCCCATAGTCTCCATATTAACCCACAGCTTTGAGTGAACCACACAATCAAAGGCTGCTGACAAATCTATGACGGCCACATATAAATGGCCATACTTAGCTGCCATATATCTTGCTATTATTAAGTTTAAATTAAGGCACTGGTCCACAGTCCCCTTTCCTTTCCTAAACCCATATTGGCTGGGGATTATTATCCTCTTTTCCTGTGCCCATTCCTCCAATCTATTTAAGAGTATCCGACCCATTAGTTTAGCTGTAGAGTTCAGTAGGGATATGGGCCTATAATTTTTAGGAGCTGCCTTATCCCCCTTTTTATAAATGGGTATTATTACTGATTTTTTCCAGGAAGCCAGAACACTAGTTTGAACAAGTTTATCAAAAACATTTGTAAGCAACGGGGCCCACAAGTCTTGATTATCTAAAAAGAAATCTATTGGGACACCGTCAGGACCAGGGGCCTTCGATCTTATAAACTGATTAAGGGTGTGTTTTGTTTCTTCCAAACTGAAAAAAGCCTATCTCTACTACTAGGTAGTAGCAATACTGGGAATGAATCGAATTTCCAAACAATCCTTCAAAGTGTGCTACCCACGCCTCTTCATCCACATGGATATCTAACAGCATAATTTTTTCCTCTGTTAAAAAGGGGGCATTGATTAAAGACCAGAAATCCCTACTACTATTTAATGCAGCTGCTTTTTGTAACTTCTCCCACATCTCTTCCTTTAGTAGCTTTAACCTTTCTGATCTCGCTTTTTTGTATGCCTGCTGAAGAGACTTCACAAGATTCGGGTGTCTAGACAGACTTTAAGGCCACATGTAGGTTTTTAAGTGCTTTTGCGCAATTGTCATCAAACCAGTTAGCTGCCTTGTGATTCCCACTTGAAATATAACAAAACAAGTTATTTTTAACTTCCAGTAGGATCTGCTCAAAGGCCAGTGGTATATCATTGATGTTTGTGTTTGGGTCTAAGCAAGTTACAATCTCTGGTGTCATTTTGACAACAATAGTCCTGATAAACTTCACAGTATCCATATATATATATATATTTTTTTAACCTACTGATACTAGCCAGTAGGTGGTTATAGTTAGGACCAAAGTTTCCATGCTAAAAGCATTTTTTATTTTGACAATAACTTTGGCGCCGCTTGATGAATCTTCATGAATTTTTCAAAAAATTTCCCCCTTTCAGTTCAGCCACTGGGTTGAAAGTTTTGGGGTGATCCATCAAGTGGGGACCACGAAAAAAGGGTGTTATATCTATGTGAATTTTTCATATTTTGAACACAACTACGGCCCGAACTGCTGAACAAAATTACACCAAATTTGGCGGAAAGCTAGATGTTGGTCCAGAAGGCGAGCTTTTTGTGATTTGGTGTTAATCCGTTCAGTAGTTTCAGAGATATTTAAGTTTAAAAAATATAGACATCTGAGAGCAGATAAACTGGCAGGTATAGTCCCTTTGTGGCTGAGGCACTGACACACCCACACAGACACTTAGACACCCACTCACAAACTTGCTGACCCACTCAGACACTCATGCACTCACTCACAGATTGACTCACACTCTCATGGAGGCACTGGGAAAAACCTACTCAGTGACTCTCACAACCACTCACAGACCCACACAGACACTCATGCACCCTCTCAGACACTTATTAGACACTCAGGCATCTACTCACAAACCCATTCAGATGCTTACACACCCACTCACATTCCCAGTGAGACACTTATGCACCCACTCCCAGACCCACACAGACACTCACACACTCACTCATATACCGATTGAGACACTTATGCACTCACTCACACACCCACTGAGACACTCATGTACTCACTCACACACTCACTCTCAAAGGTTACAGGTTACAGTTAGGAAATAAAATCTAAAAAAACTTTAGAAATTCACTTTCCAGAGGTTACAGGGACGTTATAGTTAAGAAACATTGAAAAAAACTTAGAAATTAACAAAAAACAAAGGTTACTGGGACGTTCTAGTTGGGAAAGAATTTTTTTTTTAAACTTAGAAATTCATTAGAAAAAACAAAAGTTACAGGGACATTATAGTTAGACTAAAATTTTACTTGTACAAAACCAGCGAAATTCAGCAGTTATAGACACCTGAGCTAACTATAACTTATGCCCCTGTAAATGCACTTCTTATGACCTCACATATTACATCACTCATGACATGGTCAGTGACATCACTGATGACTTCTCAAATGACTGTTTATACTCATCATTGTAAAATATGGCAAACCTCTCAATCACTTGATTACATATTATTGCATTTCAGTCATAAACAAGGAGGGATCCTCCAAACGCCTCATCGCTGATTAAAGCCCCAGTGGGCAAGCTTATACCATATTGGAGGAAAAGATATATCACATGAATTAAGTAAAATCCTGTTGAAGCCCTAGTGGGCAAGATCTCTGTTTGCAAAAGACAATACTGTCTATAAAGAATATGTCAAACACTACAACAATGCATAGTAATGTCTGTACCCTGGTTCTATCGGGACAAAGCCCTCTATATATATTGATGAATACACCACAATATCCAACCATGTCCAAACGGCATAAAAATGACATAAATAAATAAATATAAGACTAACATTTGCAAAAACCCTTTGATACTTACAGGAGATGTAATGGGGGATGTAATAGGAAGATCAAACTTCTAAATGTACTGTTAATTCATTACTGCTATTCAAGCCACCTAGTTCCATTGTCTCTAGACTAATAATGCAGTCTGACTCTAGTCTTCTTAGTTTCAACACCTGGTCTCCTTCTCGTTGATCTTTCTTCATCTTATCTAGACCAAAGAACGTCATTTTAGTCCAGCCCCCATGTGTTTGTCTTTAAAGTGTTGTGCCACTGCATATTTCAGGTCATTATTCTTAATCGCTCTACTGTGTTCTAAGATGCAAGGAAATATCTAGTGGCATATATATGTAAGCTATAACTTTAGAATTTCTAATGTTTGTTTAGTATAAGTTTGGTTTGTATAGAAGGAATAAATAAAGTTTTACTAACTATAACAAAGGTTTAACCTTTGGCTTTTTCATAGAATTTCAAATGTTTTTTATTTTTAGTAAAAATATTTTTGAAATAGTGTTATAGTGTACATATAAATGAAATGTTTTTACACACGATAATTGCAAAATGGTATGATGGTATAAAAAGCAAATAATTACTGCAATGTTAAGTATAAAGTATTTTGTTTTTATTTACTAATAATTATAAATGTAGCACCAAAATGGTGCATTTCAGATTGAGGAAGGCTGTTGCACAGCCGAAACGCGCATCTGTTTTGTCTCTGTGTCTGAGGTGACCTGGTCCATTAAACAGGTTAACTATATCCTGCCTTCCAGTGCAATTCTCTTCTAGATGGAGTTCGGGAGGTTTTGGAACATATATATTTATATATTGCCTACTGGCGGTAGGTAGATATAGTTAGGACCTCTCTTCAAACATTTTATAAGAAAAATGTCCTCCTGATTGTAGTTGTACATGAAAAGTTTCGGGGTGATCCGTCAAGCGGGAGCTGAGAAAAGGGGGGGTAAAAATAAAGGGTTTCCCATGTTCAGTCCCATAGGCATTTCGATCACAACAACAGCCTGAACCATTGGACGAAATTGCACCAAATTCGGCGGAAAGCTTGCTCTTGGTCCAGAAAGAGTGCTTTTTGTGATTTGGTGTAAATTTGTTCAGTAGTTTTTGATATTTTAAACAAAAAACAAATTTGTATATCTAGAGGCGTGAACCCTCCCAAATCCTTCTGATCTCAGGCAGAGATTGAATTGGCTGCCAGCTCTTCAACTAGGAGATGTTGGCAGCCATTTCGAGACTTGGTCTCAGTCGAGTCCCAAACAAAAAAAGTGAAGGGGTCAGAATAGGAATACCCTGACCTGCTAGGCCTGGTGCTGGTGTCTCCCAGAGACCCCACCAGGGCCAAATAGCATTTAAAAAACCCCATTTGTGGTGAAAACCACTATGGATTCACGAATTCATGGCAAATAAAAATGCAGTCTCCCGCACTTGTTCTTTTTCAGCCCCTGAGTGGGTTAGGTCCCTGAAGCATGCTTCTAATAGTGTAATTCCACAAGGGGAGTTTTACCCCCAGGTACCACCACCTCTGTGGGGTTTATTTATAAATTAAAAAAGAAGGGAGCCACGTGTGCTCCCTTCCTACTTCCTAATTACCCCAGGGCCCGCTATCTCTACAGGGCAATAAAGTATTGAAAGTATTGAAAAAAGGGAGTGGGTTGCGCGGCCCCCTCCCATGCTATATTTGGGCCCGGGGACCACCACCTCCCTGGGGGCTAGCACTGTGCAAACAAAAGGAGGGGGCCACGCATACCCTCCCTGGAGCCACTAATGGCCCTGGAGTCCGCCACACACTGGGTCGGCTCGCTATGTCCCTAGGTGCCCATCCCCTGGACATAGCTATTTGCTCTCGCTAGACAGGAGCTTTGACAACTCCCACCAAACAAGATCAAACAGTAAGTACGCTCCAAGTGGATGGGAGCTGGACAACTGCTTTCATCTGTTTGCCTGCCTGCTGTCAAGTGGGCAGGAAAACAGATGAAAGCATTTTTGGCTGCTCCCTACGTGTGAGAGCATTGGCGGTTCCTGCTGGAAGCAGGGGCGGCAGGGACCATGGGGGCATTAAGGATCCCCCACAGTCCCCAAAGCTGGAAACTGGGTGCCCTGGGTGGGCTCAAGGCTACCCAGCAAGAAGAAGCCGGGCGCGGGGAAATGGGCCCCCTCCCTCATTGATTTTTCCCTGGGCCCAGGGGATGAGATCCCGGGGGAAGAAATTGGCCTGGGGAGGGGGGCCGCACCCCCCTTGGAAAAGAATAAAAACAGAGACCATAGGTCTCTCTTTTAATCGCTCAGAGTATGCAAATGCCCAAACTCATCTGGAAGCTCTTTGGCCACCCCCTGTTTTCCTTAGTAGTATGCAAAGGTCTTTCCATCTTTTCCCACGTTGATGGACAGTTTACCAAAAGGCCCCCAAGCGTGTTTCCTGCCAAATTTGGTGATGCGTTCTTGATGCAAAGGAATACGAGGACATCTCCATCAAACCAAACAAAGAAGCACTCACTGCTTATAGTTAAGAGGCAGTAGCTCTGTTTGGTGGAGGTTTTCCTCTTTGTAGTCTTGTCTTGTTCTCTTGATGAGGATTCATGTTATCACAGATTTGTGGATGAAGATGCTGCAGGAACATTCACATTGCTGAATGTACATGCACCCAAGGTTACTGGAGACATTACCTTGTGGTCCTTTATGCAACTATAATGTAGAATATGCGCTAGACATTTACCCAATGAGGTAGCATTTACTAATTAACTAGTAGAAAGTACTCCAGTTGGATAGACATTTTCGGCAAAACCGTAGAGACTTCTTGGAATAAATGAAGTTCCATTTTTACCCTGTTACTCATTTAACAGAAATAAAAGACTCTACAGTTGAAGCTCCAATTCTGTAAAGCACAAATAATCCTAACTTCTAAAGCTTTGCAAAGGCAAAGCAAGTGTGTTACCTCTCATATTCCATGTTGAAAAATGATATGAAATCCTTAATGGAGGTGAATTCATCATTGGCCTATTGGAGGACAATCCGATGTGCAGTGACTGTGATGAGTGGTTTCTTTCTTGTCGTCTCCTGGTTCTTCCTTTTAAATACCCTAAGTATGCAAATGCCCAAAATCCATAGCACCACTCCTATTCCCACTCAAAGACATATGCAGGTACTCACACACCCACTCACACAGATACTCACAAACCCACTCACAGACCCACACAGGTACTCTCAGACCCACTCACAGACCCACACAGGCATGCACACACCCACTCACACACCCACTAAGTCACTCACAGACTCATACAGCCACTCGCACACCCACTCACTGACCTATACAGCCACTCACACACCCACTCTCAAAGGTGACAGGTTACAGTTAGGATTTGGTTTTTTTAATGTAAAAAATTCACTGAACAAAACAAAGGTTACAGGGACGTTATAGTTTGTGAATGGAATTGAAAAAATCTTAGAAATTCACTGGAAAAACTAAAGGTTATGAGGACATTATAGTTAGGCTCAGATTGCACTCATACAAAACCAGCGAAGATCAGCAGTTATAGTTACCTGAGCTAACTATAACTTACACCCCCACAATGCACTGCTTATTACCTCACATATTACATCACTCATGACATGGTCAGTGACATCACTGATGACATCTCAAATTACATCATTGATGACTTCATCTAGTGAGTGTTAGTGTTTTGTAAATGTTTCTGAGACTTAAAGATAGGTACTAAGGTACTCCCAGTGATGACAACTGACAGAAACAACAGACAGAAAACATATTATAAAGGTATAATTTATTGTTTGGTTTTTAAATCCACAATATTCACTAGCTGAGAATTTAATGGAGACATAAAAAACAAAAGTAAAACGAACCAATGCTCTAGCTTACCTACATATGAAAAATGTAAATGTATGGATTGGATCTTAGCCCTTACTATTACCCCCCCAAACCCCCAGAATATGGAGATAAAACAGCTAGATTGGTCTCATCAAAATTATATTTTAATTTTCATTGAGAGGTAATCCCTCCCCAAGTGTTCATCCAACACCAAATTAGAGATACCTGGAAAGACAGCCTCATAAAATAATATATATTAGAATGCTTACTAATACTTTCCAAAACCACTGAAATGTGTATTTCTTTAATGATATACTATGGGACATGTATCACAAAACTAAAATTGTGTAGAGTGAAGTCATTACAATGCGTTAATAAATGGTACACTCAGGACTAAAAACACATTTCAGAAATCAACAAATATGTGTTTTTAAAAACAATCTTTAGTAGTAACTTGCAAAGAATTCAGGAAATGCTGCAGGGAATTGACATGAACAATCCTTCAAACAAACTAAATCACACTTTACTCAAAATTCTTAGAGGCTTCATATTTATCTAATCATATTTTCTACTTTTTCAAAACATTAGACTATCCTCAAGCTAATTCAAGAGAGATAAAGCAATAGGGGAACCGGCATTGCAAAGATTTTGTTACCAGAATATTGGGAAAATGGTCAAGGGTCAATGAAAATAATGTCGTATATGATAATCAATGGTTAGTCCTGGAGTAATCAACATAATTTCTGGTTTTTCATTCCATAAGTTTATTCAGGATAAGCAATTATGAAAAATTTAATCATTGCTCATTGTATTTGAGAACTGTGTTGATGAAATATAATTGGATTTTATAAATAGTTCCTTTAGAGCTGGAAACATTCCAGATGAGCTAAAACAAGCATGGACCTCACCATCAATAAACAGCATTGGAAAGGCTAATCAATCTCTCCTATACTAACTAAGCACTGAGCTGTTGGCTTTGCCCACACTTGTTTGCTTCAGCATTGTGCAAAGTATAAAAACAATCCAAAGTGGCTGCAGGTGCGTCAGCATACTTACATGTGAAACAATGAGATTTTGAGAATTATAATACACACCATATTTATATGTGGAAAACACAAAAAGGTTGAAATTTTATATTACACAATAGACAGGGACACATGAAATAGAAACTAATGTAGTAGAAGCATTGTAAACGTGTGCTTTTAAAAATAAGATGAAGAAAGCACATGTAGAATAATAATAATACATCCAAGTGGTGGCAAACTAATGAAAAGTTATGCTTATTAATGGAAGTTTGTGCTAAAATAGAGTGGCTTAGTAATATGGTGCCTATTGCTAATTTACATAATTTAAGAAAATCAATGCTAAAATGTGTTAGAAATGAAATATGAACTTGATATGTTACTGACAGGCATTAGAAATGCTATTGAATATCAAAACATTCAAACAAAATTAGAATTATGAATTTTGAAAAATGTGTTTTAAGAGATTAATGTGAAAAAAATGTGCATCGATCGGTTATATTGACAGACATTTTGTGTAATAATTAATGAATGAATGAAAAAAAGATTTCTAAAGCGCGCAGCTACCTGAAAGTTATATCTGCTTGAAGAACCAGGTTTTAATGCTCTCGGAAATTCTATTTCTGATTCTATCAGGTGAAGGTGAGGCGGGAGAGAGTTCCAAAGTTTTGTAGAGTGTACCGTGAAAGATCTGCCGCCTAGTCGGGTCTTGCAGAAGCGTGGAACTCTTAAAAGTCGCAGGTGGTTGGATCTCAAAACCCGGTCTTGATGGTATACGTGCAGCCTCTTCCAGAGGTACATAGGTCCCAAGTTTCTGGTAGCTCTAAAAGCAAGAATCAGTGACTTGAACTCTATTCTCCTAATTACTGGTAGCCAATGAAGCTGTCTCAGATGAGGAGAGATATGGTGATGAAAAGGTACCCGCCTAATCAATTTTGCTGCGGCATTTTGGATAATTTGTAACCTACGATTCAGGTATTCTGGTAGCCCCAAATATAGGCTGTCTGCATAGTCCAAGTGTGAGGTAACCAGCGCATGGACCACTGTCTTCCAGTGTTCCTCCGGCAGGAAGCATATAAATTTCCTTATTGCTCTCATCTGATTCTTTTCCACCCTTATTCCCAAATTTCCGGCTGAATCTGACGGGATTAGAGGTGGATTCAGTTCTGACGACCACTAGAGAATGGGCGGAGATGGGGACGACCGGCTGAAGAACAACACTTGAGTTTTTTCTGCGTTCAATTTCAGTTCTTATTCATCCATATCGAGATGTTTTTAGGCACTCCTTGAAATTGTGAAAAGCCGCTACTGAGTGTTCTTTAAAAGAGAACACCAGCTGCGTATCGTCCGTGTACGAGACTACCTTCACACCCCAGAATTCAATCAGGGTAGCCAATGGGGCGAGGTAGATTTTGAAAAAGCAACGGGCTCAGTGCCGAGCCCTGCGGTACTCCCCACCTCAAAGGTTTCTGCGACGAGAGAAAAGGGCAAAGAGACACCTGATGGTAGCGATTCCCCAAGAATGAGCGTAACAAGGACAGTGACGTGCCACACACTCCCGCCTGATTTAATCTCCTAAACTAAGCTGTGCTACTGTGTCAAATGCTGCCGATAAATCTAGCAGCACCAGTATGGCAGAAGCACCTTGGTCTACAGACTCACATATTGATTCAGAGACTTCTAAAAGAGCTGTCTCTGTACTATGGCCTGCTCTGAACCCCGATTGGGAAGCAAGTAAGAGACCATTAGTTTCCATAAAACGTGCCAATTGCTTGTGCGCCATCCTCTCTAAAATTTTAGCTGGGGCTGATAGCAATAAATCGGTCTGAAGTTACTGAGAACCCCAGGATCAGCCTCAGGTTTCTTTAATAAAGGGAGCAGGAATGCCTGCTTCCATGCCTCAGGGTAAATACTTGATTTCAAGGATGCATTCCAGATCTGATAAGTATAGGCTTAATCCAGTGCGCCAGCATGCTGAAACAGTGGGCAGGGCAGGGACCTGTGGGGGAGCCTGATTTAAATTTCTGTAACTCAGCTAGTGAATCCTCAACAGGGAGAGGGACAAAGTCTGATAATGAGGTAAGAGGATCTGGGAACGGTTATTAAGAAGTAGATTCCACCTCTGAAGTAAAAGTAGAATAGATATCATGAATCTTTGCTTCAAAAAAGTCAGACAAGCTTGAGCATAGTGCTGGAGAGAGGAGGAAGCTGTGGGATTCATAAAAGATTTTGCAATCTTAAAAATTTCTTTGGAGGAGCTGTCTGAATTCTCAATGCAGTTAGCAAAATATTTCCTCATTTTGCATCGTTTCAGTCTATGACATTTTTACAGGCCTTCTTTATATAGGCCTTTGTCTGCCAGATTATAGGACTTTCTCCAAGTTCGTTCCAGCTTCTTGCAGCAATTCTTCTCCCTTCTAAGCTCCTCAGAGAACCAAGGGGCAGAAGGTTTGGATCTTTTTGAGAAGGCAGGCATTAGAGGGGCAACAGTATTTAAGGCAGTTGTGACCCATTCATTGAAGCAGGAAGAGTCACTATCTGGGTTGCCTGTCAGATGTGGCAGAGACTCTAGAAGTACAGGCCCCAGGGACTCTGTGGTAACTTTCCACCAGTCCCTTTTCTTTTCCTCATCTGTCCTATATATTGATGTCTTAGCCTCTTGACTGAAAGTAAACGGTACCAAAAAGTGGTCAGTCCTAGTCAAACATAGGGGGCACCCACTCTAACGTTTGCATTATTAGGAAAAATCAAGTCTAGCATGTGGCCCGCTCTATGGGTAGGTGCAGTAACCAGTTGCCTGAGGTTAAGGCCCTCCAATGTCTCCAAAAACTGGGTCACCTGAGTGCATCTATGGTCGTCTGCGTTGCGATTAAAATCTCCTAAGACTGTTACGTCAGCATACTGTAAAGAGAGTAGAGCGATAAAATCACATAGCTCTGGCAGGTGGCCGTATTGGCAGTCTGGGGGTCTATATAATAATAATCCAGCCAAGGAGGTAGATGGAGAGGTCCTAATGCAAAAGGAGAGTGCTTCAATATTCCCAATGGAACCCACTCTCTCTGAGGTGACAACAGCAACTCCGGCATCAGCCCTATTCCCAGTCGATTGGCACAAACTTGCTGAAATCCAGGGGGGGGGGGGATGGCTAGCATCAGGTCAGAGTTAGTGCCTGCCTTTAGCCAGGTTTCCGTTAGGAAAATAATATCCCATCTGTTCACATCTAGGGAGAGCCAAATGTCATTCGCATGCTTCGGGAGAGATCTACAATTAATAAGACAGGCTCTAATTGTTACCTTATTGTCTATGCTGGGGCCTAGGGGGGCCATATTTCCACCTTTCAACCCTACCTCTTCAGTCATTTTAAATTTGCATACACTACAGCAGTAATCAATCTCCTCTGCCATAAGGTCATACTTGGCCTTACCTGAGCAGGTGTATATATCCACGACTAGTAATGATTCTTTTAACCATGGAATAGCATGTGCACTGGAAGTTTGGGCAGCATGTCTGGCGCTGGCCACGGTCCGGACGGGTGCAGACGGACCTTCCTCTGGCACGCCAGCGGCGTGTCCGCTGCATGTCCGCATCACAGCTCTCATTATATAGGAGATTGGGCCAACAACTTGCCTGCCAACCCTCAAGATGGTGCCCAACGGGTGTCCCGACAGAGGAAAGGAAAAATGGACACTCCCTCAAGGCAGGCACTGGTAGTGCAGAAAGCCCCAACACTCCCCAAACAAGTGCTGCCGTAAAAATGCGAGCGGGACCCTCCCTGACCAAGTTCAAACTCAGGCACCGACATAGGAGGTCAGACCCTGCACCCTGCAACAGGCAGTAATGCAGAGAGAGGCCGAAATCCTAAAACATATTAGTTATAGTGGCCGATACTTTAAAAGAAAAAACACACCACAGAACAAACAAAAAACATGAAAGCTTTTTTAAAAACCAGGATACACAGCCCGACTTATCTCACAGGAGACCGCTCTCTAATTCTAGTGAAGGTTCATACATTTCTATGTGAATTAGTTTAAATTCATTTCAAGTAAGGTAGAGTTAAAGCTTATTTTATTTAACCAAGCAATACTAACTTAAAGGACCTTCTTCCTTTCTTTCCTTCCTTTGAGATGCTTTTCACTGAATATTGACATTTCCCCTGAATATAATACTATGGATCTTTCTTTACAAGAGTAATGTGAATTATTTGTTCTGTACACTACTGTTCCTTGACGTACTTTCGAATGTTAACTGTGAAATGTTCCTGTGGGAATGGAATTTCCATTCTGACCATGAACTGTACTTTTGTATTTCTTTTTAGCAATGTAGGGCCTATGTGGACTTTCTAAGTTTCGTTTCTCATGACAGGCATGGAAAACCAACTCGATGTTACACTCCTTTTAGGTGACATGATGTGACCATAGCCATGTGATGGTCTTTCGATGGTGGTGTGAAGCTATGCCACTAGAACTTTGCTAAAGAACTTATAAAAGAAGAAACCTCAAAGTAGGGGCAACGCAACACATTTTCTTTTATGCGAACGCAGATCTTTGCACACATCACATTCTTTCTCCTTTTACGCAGAACGCAGACTTCTTGCTTTTGGAGACAGATTTGGATGCTATTCTATTTTTTAACTTTACTAATTTTCGACTGCTTAGTCTATGCTACAGTCGGTGGCAAATAGACTATAATTCTCCTAAACTTTTCTTAGCATTTATGCTAATGGACTTGCCCCTAAAGACTCTTAATGAATTCATACATCCCTTAGAATTGAGCCGTTTAGTCTATGAATTTTCCTTCTGTGTATTATGTAGACAGAGTCTGTAAATCGGTGGCTAATTTGGATTTAAACGCCTGCCTAAATGCTTGCCATTTTTATTAAAGCTATTATATTTCTAACTGAGCTGCTGAAGCAATTGCTGATTATGATGAACTTTGCATCTCTAATACAATAATTCATATTTTAAACTTGCCTGCCTCTATTATTGAGTCTTGTTGATTCGCCATTTGATTAATATTGATGATTTAAATGTATTGTAGAAAGAATCAGCAAGCCCTGACAGAACAGATGTTGCTTCTTTTATTTTGTGTTGCAACTGCAGAGTTATTAGTTTGTATAATTCTTACTCTTCTTAACTTCTTTAGGAGGTTGGGACTTCGAGTTGCTATTCTTTATATCTACAGTATGATTTTGAGAGTGGTGTATCTAAATTTCATTTCAAACTTGTGAGTTCGCTGTCAATTAATGGTTCTCATTGGACAGCTAACAGTGAGTTTAGTCATCCTAATTTCCATCCCTGCTATCGGCGGAGAAAGATTCATCAGAGGACCACTGCCTCTGTGGTAAATGGAAAATGATCATCTAATCGTAAAGGGCCCAATATGGTTGGAGGATTAAAAGAGAACAGAAAGAGCAATTAAAATAAATAAAAATATTTATAAGTACACTTCTTCTGGATCACATGCAATTGCATCTGTGACCATCTTGGAAATGCTTTTTCCTTTACTTTGTGGCAAAAACCATGCCAAGATGCCCGTTAATGTGTGAGCATGCATGCACAAGCAAGGAAAAAGCATTTCAAGATGGTCACCCATGCATACATATTCATGTACATACGTTCTGATTCACGGTTGCAGGCCTGACATTTTTATGTTACACTTCAGTAACAATTTACCGGTTGCAGTTGACTAAGTGCCAATTTTGGACTGTAATTTACAGTAAATTATATGCATGATGCCACACAAATAGATAAAAGCAAGCAGCCCAGTAACAAAGTATAGCTGTTGGGCCCTCTCAAAAACAATGTCAACATTTTTCAAAAGCAATTACGTGGGCATTAAATGAAGGGACGGTTATTGTCGGACAAGCATTGGGTGGAGAAATGGATGTAAACTGAGCCTATAACAAGGATTGCCTCTCCTCAACAGGTATGTATCCATATCACCAAGTCATGCAAATCACAGTTCATGGTGTTTGGCCATGCAAAGACTTAGAGGCCTAGTCACAAAGGAAGTCAAAGATTTTTGGGTGGATCTATCCACCTCCACCTGCATGCACCTTTGCAACTCTTCCTTACTCACAAACATTTCTAAGAATATGCCTGGAATGGTGTGCCAAACGTAAGTTTCCAGAAATGATCCTGGGACAGCCATGTGATTTTGGCAGTGTGCTCCTAGTCCTGCTGTATGGGGTTCTCCTCAGTGGAGAACTCTGCTAAGTGGAAAGAGGATCTTCTTTGTAAGTGCACATTTTTTACTGCACTGGGAAATATTTATCTCCGTGGAGAAAACCTTTGGCCTGCAGTAGAAATCTGTGATCATTCCCAAAATTCCAAAGCAAACAATGCTTTACATTGCCCATTTGATAGCACTAGGGTAGAAGTTTTGGCAGCAGAGTTTTTAGCAAATGTGAAGGTAGAGATATCCTCCCTCATAAATGGTTTTATCCAGCTAGGAATTTCTATTTAAATATTTTGCAAGTGTAAAAAGTTTACATTCTGTCATAAACATATGTTTTATGTTTACCTTGGAGAAAACGTCCATTAATATTTATGCTATGGCGCAATTCCTACATACAAAGGGGCCGATTACGATTCGGGCCGGAAAAAATACCGACCGACTCGGTACGGGATTATAGTCCGACCGACACGTACCGGCGTTGCCCGACCTGGGAAGAACGATGAAATGCATGGAAATCACGACCGACTCGCACGGAACTCAAGGCGAACGACCGACCCGGCCGGAAACAAGCTATCCGTCCGGGAAACCACGCGAATCGCACCGACCAACACGCACCAGGAAACAACCCGAACGAAAAGTACCCGCGAACTCCGACCCGCGCAGTACGATGCAATGGGTGCAAAATCAGACCGACTCGCACGGAGCCCAAGCCGTACGACCGACACGCATACAAAAGCCAGCCGAACAAACACAATACCCTGCGAACGACGCGTACGCCGCATATGAAACGGAGCTGAAACACAGCGGGAACGACTCGGACAGGCGCGCACGAGACAACTGCAATGTCCTACTCGGTCAGAAGAATGACTCCTACATGCACAATAATCACTAATGAAAAAATACAAAAAAAAAGGGTCAAACAAGCAATGACAAAGCCAATAAATACAGGGGGAGAAAAAAATGGAACACGGACCCACCCCAACTCCACCTACATAAAGCCCACAAATCCCTATCATGATCCTTTGCAAATTCCACTGACCTGCCAGGACACAACACCATCACACAGCAAACACAGACACACACACAGCTCATCCAACACAAAAGCCACACACCATTAGCACCTCAACAAATAGCACCCTCACACACACACAGCAAAACCTACACTCACACACCCTCACTTGCACACACACACACATCAAACACCACCACCACCACCCATCACCATGCCCCTAAAGAAGAATCCAAAGTTCCTAGATAGTGAATTGGAAGTCATGGTAGACGAGATCCTGAGGGTAGAGCCACATTTGTTTGGCACATTGGTCCAACATACCCCCATGTCGCAGAAAACCAAGATGTGGGCGAGGATCGTCGACAGGGTGAACGCACAATCACCATGTTTGCGCACAAAGGAAGACATCCAGAACAGGTGGTATGATGTGCGCAGGAGGGTCAGAGACGTACTCAAGAAGGATTACCTCCTGAGCCAGCACACCGGCAGTGGCCCTCCTGCAAAATCACTATACCTCAGGCCCTGGGAGGAGAAGGTGCGGGCCATCCTACCACCAGTGAGCGTATATGGACTAACAGACATCCCAGAGCCTGGTGAGTACACAACTAATATACACAATATTGTGTGCCACTACACACACATCACTCTCAAGGGGACAGTCAAACCATCCACCCCTAGCAAATCAACAGCAACCAAAAGATAATCATCCCAAGATGTGTATGTCAGTTAGATTAACACAATACATGCCATCTCATAGTGATATGTAACTGTGTCATGACATGTACAAACACAACAACAAATAGAGCAAGGCAGTGGTACAAATATAACCAACAAACACTGCCTGATATTTTGCCACCACTAGAACACCACCTCACAGGGAAGCTCACTTAAAGGAAGGAAATCTGTGTATGCTGGTGAAGTCAGTGTAGCCAATAGCATGACGGGAGTTGTAGTCACAGATATTGCTCACCCTCACAATTGGCCCATCAACACCAGTCCGAAACATGCTCACATCACAGGGAGTGGATAAGGACTGACAAGATGGCTGACACTGGCTACTGCTGTGGGGTGCACAAGGCCCTGCTGGGAACTGTGCACCAACAAACAGCAGGATACCACTGTCAGCCATCTTGCCATTGCTGTCACACTCACACACAGTGAAGTCCACTCAAAAGCAAGGAAGTACGGGCATGCTGGGAAGGGGGGTGTAGCCAATAGCATGATGGGAGTTGGAGTCACAGATACTGCTCAGCCTCACAATTGGCCCATCAACACCACTCTGAACCATGCTCACATCACAGGGAGTGGACAAGGACTTACAAGATGGCTGACACTGGCTACTGCTGTGGGGAGCACAAGGCCCTGCTGGAACTGTGCACCAACAAACAGCACAACACCACTGAATGACATCCTGAGAGTCAACCTGAACCCACTGCAAGGGTGGCATGCTTCATGGTGGGATAACTGGGCCAGGTGGAGAAGGATGGCCGGATGTCCACCAAATACAACCAATGCTGGCCATGCACACACCTCAACATTCATAGTGAAATGCCCCAGGTATGCATGACAATGTGCTACACCAATATCAACCTCTTACTGTGACAACTTAGGACAATGCAATGTACATGCCCGCATCCAGAGGTACAGTCACAACTGTCAGGTGTGTGAACCATTGATGCCTGTAGAAACATTACATACAATGTGTGTCTCTTCCAAATACAGGTGACGATGATGGGGACACAGCAGCAGGCGAGGAGGAGTCCCTGTCCCAGGCTCCGGGGACACAGAGCTCACTGGTGTGGAACAGCCTCTGCCCACCTCGGATGGCGAAGACCTACCTGGCACCTCCGGTCTGAGTCATCATGCAGCACCAGCTGGACCAACATCTGCACCCCCTGCACCCACCCCTCCAACAACTGCCAACATACAGACCACCCACGCCGACACGGACAGACCAAGGACCACCGCTGACAACAGCACAGGGTCCCAGGCCCACCGTGGAGCAACGGATGACAACACCACTAACAACCCTCAAGTGGGCCTCGGGTCACCTGTGCGTGCCACCGCAGGTCCTGCACGTGTCGCCAGGGGTGGTAGACATAGGTCGCTGCTTGCAGAGGGGTCTGGACTGCATGATGACCCACAACTGGCACGCATCGCTGATGCGTACCAGGATAGCACCGGAGAGGTCAGACAGGTAGTGGGGATCCTCAAGGACATACAACAGCAGCAGGCTGCCCATCATGCCCGCTTGGACTCCCACATGGCCCGTGTGGAGACACACATGTCGGGCATGGAGTCCAAGTGGGAAACATTGCAAGAACTCACAGCGGTGCATAGGGACATATTGACATGCCTCCGCCAGATTAGCACCAACATGGCCACACCTCCCTGTGTGCCCACAACATCTGGTGCTGCAACAACTGACACCGCCACAGGGAGGGAGGAGGACTCTGGTGGAGAGTCCCCTGCACCGCAGCAGCCTGCACGTGAGGGTCCCCCCACAAAGAAGAGGGGTCGTCCGAGGAAGGAAAACTGAGAGGTTGATGGCCACGTACATCCCCCAGGAAGCCAACACCTGTTCCGGAAATTCTCTTTTGTGTGCAAACGTTTCACCCTGTCAAATGCAACACAACTTTCCCACATGACATGGGGAGTTCAAGTTGGACTAATGTATCATATGACTGTGGACTTCACTCAGGACATTTCTGCTACCAAGACTTTCAACTCATCTGGGAACTTTGGATCACAATCACAATGTACAGCACCCACCATCCTGTGCACTATACACACACACATTTCTGTAAATAAAATCACTAGTACACCATACTTGCCACTGTTGTTATTCAAATGTGGATACTGTTATGGTGATGATGTTCTGCTAAATTACACTGTGTATGCTAACTGCTACAGCAAGTACAACACCGTCGTGTGAGTCATGGTGACGTGACACATATAAGGGAGACACACCACTAGGGCTACACAACACAGACACCAGGGCCATCGGACTCATCGCCCACAGTGATGTTGCCAGGAAATACAGTGGAATGCACAGACGCCACACCTATTCAGAGTCTGTGTCAACTAGCCCACAGGTGCAGTAAGCAAATGTCAGTCAGATGTGTGACCACAGACAACGCACATCCCAAAGTGAAGCACTGGTTTATTACACATTTGTAACATGTTGTTACCACTACAAATGCAAGTTAATCCCACGTGGCAGTGGCCACACAGTCAACAAGTGCAGAAGATATGAAGTCCAGGGGTGTGTGGCACATCACCTGTAGGGAAACGACTGCTGCCACCCTGAAAGCTGAATCATGGTGTTGGGGGATCCAAGTTGACCAAACAACTCTGTAAGCACCCTGTGAAGGACAGACATGACACACAGTCAAAACCACTGAAGAACCGGACAGAACTGCAATACTCATGCCCTAAACATGTCACAAGATACCTACACAAAAGCACATTTGCATGTCAACACTGTTGGGGAGTACAGACTACCTGTAAGGACACATCGCTGCACGCATCCAGTCAAGTGGCACATGGCCACACTAAAAGAGCACCAGGGCACCACCCACACATATCATGCAAACTCACATCATTCACATTGCATCTCCCTGGATACTCACATTCAGCTGAAGAAGTTGGTGATGAGCTGTGTGCGGACATCACCACCATCATCATCATCATCACTGGCATCGTGGTCCAGGCCAGGATCCTCCACAGGTGGCGGACGTTGGTCATCGTCATCTAGGATGAGAGGCAACTCCTTCTGCACTGCCAGGTTGTGGAGCATGCAGCAAACGATGACAATCTTGCACACCTTTGCTGGGGCATATGGGAGGGCCCCTCCTGTCTTGTCCAGGCAGCGGAAGCGGCTCTTCAGGAGACCAAAGGTCCGCTCGATCACTCTCCTGGTCCGACCATGTGCCTCATTGTAGCGCATCTAGGCTGGTGTCACAGGGTTCCTGAGGGGTGTCAGCAACCGCGGCATGTTGGGGTATCCGGAGTCACCTACAGACAGACAATTGCACATTAGCTGAGTTCAAAAAGTGGGCGGAATACAACATAGCAGAACACACACAATGGTACAAAGTCAGTACACACCGACAAGCCAGGCACGCTGGTTCGGCATCTGTGACATCATCCTCGGGATGCGACTACTCCTCATCACGTAGGCATCGTGAGCAGAACCGGAGAAACGAGCACACACATGTGTGATGGTCATATCTGCAAGACATACCACCAGCGCATTGATCGAATGGTAGTGTTTGCGTTTACGGTAGGCCTGCTCATGTGCCTGTGGTGGTACCAAAGCCACATGTGTCCCATCAATGGAGCCAATTACATGTGGCATCCTTCCCAGGGCATAAAAGTCACTCTTAACGTCAGTGAGTTGTCGACGTTTGGGGAAATAGATGAACTGGTTAAGGTTCCTCAACATAGCCACCAAAACATTGCGTAGCACACGGCTGAACATAGTCTGTGACATCCCACCATCAGTCGCCACAGTGTGTTGGAAGGTACCGGTGGCAAAGAAGTGTAGGGCTGCCATTACCTTCACCTTGGGTGTCAGCGCCGTAGGGTACGGCCGGCCCGGTTGCAGATGTGGTGCCAAGCGCACTGCCAAATCCTCAATCAGCTGCCTGGTGAAGCGGTACCGTCGGATGCTGTCACGTTCCACCATCGTTGCCAGGTCAGTGAATGGTCTATGGACAGCTGGAGCCTTGCAGTGCATAGGTTGAAGAAAGAAAGATTGTCAGTCACCCCACAGATGTGCCTTTCACCATAAGCTCCTGAGACGGCTGCAACGCATCCAGAACGCCTCTGCACGTCTTATCCTCGACATCCCCCGACGCAGCCACATCACACCCCACCTGAGAGACCTGCACTGGCTCCCTGTCAACAAGAGGATAACCTTCAAGCTCCTCACCCACGCACACAAAGCACTCCACAACTCCGGACCAGCCTACCTCAACAGACGACTCAGCTTCTACACCCCCACCCGCCAGCTCCGCTCGACCAGCCTCGCCCTCGCCACAGTCCCCCGCATCTGGAAAACGACCGCCGGCGGCAGATCCTTCTCCCACCTCGCCGCCAAGACCTGGAACACCCTCCCCACCAACCTCCGACAGACCCAAGACCTACTGGCCTTCAGAAGACTCCTCAAGACCTGGCTCTTCGATCAGTAGCAGCACCACCCCCCTCTTCCCCCAGCGCCTTGAGACCCTCGCGGGTATGTAGTGCGCTTTATAAGTGACATGATTGATTGATTGATTGATTGATTGATACTCAATTTCACATGATACATCATTACGAGACACAAGTACTTGTGTGTGCCGTTCTGTTCGAACATAACTCGCACCTACATGGCCATCATCTAAGTTCTCAGTACAACATGTGTGCACAACAGGTACCAGGTTGTGCTATGGGAAACCATTAGGCTGTATCACAGTACCCATTTACTGCTGTCACGTTCCACACACACACCACAGTGACATGTCTGGACAGATGCGCCACAGGCATCACAGCACATTGACAGGTAGATTCCCAGGGAGCCTGTCTTGCCACATGGACACTGGCATGACATGGCGTATCATGTACACGTCAGAAAAACAAACATGACTCCCACAGGTAGTGGCCCCTGTTGCCTCCGCAGGACAGACATGGACGTCAGTGACACACACACGCACAACATCAAAGTCCATGCACAAACAACATTGCTGTGGAGACTGTCTCCCATCGTGCACATGGAATCAGAGACAACGGAAACACAACATGCACACAGACTGTGGAGGGACATCACTATTGTGGCAATGGGTCATCCTGTTACGTACATGCCTTCCCCCATGGGACCCTGGGGGTATGTGACATGTCACACACATACACAACCTGGAAATGTGACCATGCCAAATGCTCTGAAATGAACTGTTGCACATCACAGTGGTCATGTGCACAACACACAAAGGACCCTGTCCCCATGAACACATGCACAGCCTGGGTGTGGATGCCCACCAGTGCCACCACAGAAACCACATGTCAACCCCCATACACAGAAAAGGTAATGCAGCCTTACATGCCTTAGGAAACAGTGTGGAGTGGGTGTGGTGTTGTAGGTGTGCCCCTGTGTCTCTGGCAGGTATATGTGGCTGGCATATGTTCACCAGTGAAAAGCATGGTGACATATGCGACTGACCTGTACAGGTACGCGTTGTACAGCAGTGGACCGATCGGTGTGCCCTGCCGGCTCATTGCATGTGATGTGTGCGGGTACGCGTTGTACAGCAATGGACCGATCGGTGTGCCCGGCCGGCCCATTGCATGTGTTGTGTGCGGGTATGCGTTGTACCCCGAAATACACGTTGTACAGCAATGGACCGATCGGTGTGCCCGGCCGGCCCATTGCATGTGTTGTGTGCGGGTACGCGTTGTACAGCAATGGACCGATCGGTGTGCCCGGCCGGCCCATTGCATGTGTTGTGGGCGGGTATGCGTTGTACCCCGAAATACGCGTTGTACAGCAATGGACCGATCAGTGTGCCCGGCCGGCCCATTGCATGTGTTGTGTGCGGGTACGCGTTGTACAGCAATGGATCGATCGGTGTGCGCGGCCGGCCCATTGCATGTGTTGTGTGCGGGTACGCGTTGTACCCCGAAATACGCGTTGTACAGCAATGGACCGATCGGTGTGCCCGGCCGGCCCATTGCATGTGTTGTGTGCGGGTACGCGTTGTACCCCGAAATACGCGTTGTACAGCAATGGACCGATCGGTGTGCCCGGCCGGCCCATTGCATGTGTTGTGTGCGGGTACGCGTTGTACAGCAATGGACCAATCGGTGTGCGCGGCCGGCCCATTGCATGTGTTGTGTGCGGGTACGCGTTGTACCCCGAAATACGCGTTGTACAGCAATGGACCGATTGGTGCGCACGCATTGGCTGGGGCCTGGCATGGCAACGGACGCGTTTTCGTGGCTCCAACGAGTCTGATGCAGTGAATTCAGTTGTCCAGCCACAACAATGTTGCAAAATCATGGATGTCATGAATTTGAAGATTTGAAGGATGCTGTGGGTGTGTATTAGTGCTGCTATTCCATGGATTTGTCAGATTCAGAAGATGCAAACGACTTGGACCAATCACTTTGGACACATGGGACAGTATCTGCCTCTGCAGCACACATATAATGCTGACTGTTCCCCTGAGAGCTCACTTGCCTGCACTACATGCTCCAGGACGACATCTGCCAACAACACTGCTGCTGTCTCTGCATCCTCTGGCTACTGCAATGGCACGTACTGTGGATAGAGCCCCAGTCTTCAGCCTTGAGGAGAACCAGGCCCTGCTGGACAGCCTCCTTCCACAGTACAGCAAGCTGTATGGGAAACCAGGGGAGCAGGTGAGTGTGCTGTCCACTGCCTTACCAATTGTGCATGTTGTCTGACTAGCAGGACTTACAGTGTGCACACCACTGGCTAGCATGCTCACTGAGTAGTTGTCACACCCCAAAGTGTGTAGTTACATGCACTGAACAGGTACAGTGCAGTAACAGTGCATTCCAAAAGGTTTACTCCCCATGCAATGACACCATGTAGTGACTGCTGGCAAACTGTTCATAGCCATTGTTGCACTGCCTATGTACATCATATGCCCCTGTGATTGAGACATGTATATCCAACTGTGTGATGCACGGATATGTTGCATGTGTAGTAATGTCCTTTTTCACTTTGTCATCCTCACAGGTCGATGCCCACCAGAGGCAGGAAATCTGGCCGACCATCGCCCGGAAAGTAAGATCCGTGGGGGTCTACAGGCGCAGGATCCGCAACTGCCAGAAGAGGTAGCAGGACCTTCGTGGCTGGACCCGGTGGATCGCAAGGGTCCAGCTGAAGCTGTCGCCTCCTCGCAGGAGGGGCGGACACCGGACCCTGACCCCCACATGCTCCGGATCCTGGCGGTGGTCTTCCCTGACCTGGATGGGCAGCTGAAGGCCAGACAGCAGCAAGGAGGGGTGAGTCCATGACTGCACTGTGCACTTTGTCTGACATGCTATGTGCCCTCCTCTGGCCTGGTTAAACTTCCACAGTACATCAGTCATGTGGTCCAGGACCCATGTCCCTCATTTGTGACATGCCCACTTCTCCTCTGATACGCATATGTGTGGCCCTTACAGTCAGGAAATTGTGTCACTTGGGGACTGTGTCATTGCATTTAGCTTCGCTCAAGGTGGGGGACAGCATTTGTTCCCGTGACTATGTTGTGGGATTCATGTGTGGGTCAATTGCTTACACAATGCCTAAGTTCTGACATGTAATCTGGGTGTAACTTTGATATGTGGTCCACTTGCTGATCTGAATCACCACATGTCCCTGGGGAATTTGGCACACACCCATGCACCGGTGGGAACAATGTTTGGGCCTCAGGAGTATGTGTATCAAGTGTGTCACACGTGCTTAGCCACATGCCTACTGTCCAGGACTCATTCCTCTTACAGGTGGAGCTGGACAGTCATGCCTACTCCAGGGCATACAATACACTCTGTACTCCCACTCCTGTGTACCATCTGGCATGTTGTGATCAGTGAAATGTTCCCTCAGGTGTCTGCCTCTGTGTCATTGTGCTGTGTCCTCGTTGTCAGGACTACTGGTATGTTTATCGGTTAGGGCTCAGCATGCCAGCGGAGATGTGACCATGATAGACGAAACTTCTGTGATTTTTAGGTGTCTGATCACTTGACTGTGCACACAGGTGTATGCGACTGTGACTTTCAGGCAGCTGTTTCTCATTCACAGCACACTGTGAGGTGCTCATGTTCAGAGAGTTGTGTTTCATGTCCCCAATATGTCCAATTGGTATGACGTGGACAAGTAGTAGTACTGATGATGTGGTTTTTGGGGGATGGACATGTGCACTTGTCAGTTATATAACTTGCATTCCCCATGTCCTAGGATTGTGACACAGTGCAGACTGTTGTTGGCTGGCTGCCATGCCCATGTGACTGGAGACAGTGATGTATGACTTTGCACGCATGCCTGTGTCATGGCATTAAACTTCCTAAGAGTGATCCTGCAGGGGAGTGACATGTGCAACATGCACCCCATTGTGGCATTGACTATCCGGACATGGGTGCATCATGGTGTGTGGTGCTGGTATGCATCACATGCATTTCTATTTAGACTCTGGCCATCCCTTCATCCGGACACCTGCACTGACTTAGTGGCAAGAGATGTGTTGTGTGCATGTTCACATACTTCACCGTGTTCCCTGCAATGTCCAACAACTGTGTAGGTGGTGCATGTGTCCACACTGGGGTCTTACCATCAGACAGGCACCAGACAGATAGGTGCAAGGGCAGGAGGGGTGTGAGACCCATGGTTGACCATCAGACTGACAATTGGCTTCCACAAATCTGTGTGAGGACTTTAGGCAATGTTCAACTAAGGATGCCTGGGCTGGCTCTGTGATGTGCTGTACTTACTGTGGTGTGTGCATTCAGTGCAGGTGACTGATGTTTGTCTGTTTCCCTAATTGTTTGCAGATACATCCACGGCCACAGGAGGGGACAGCTCCACGGACCAGGAGGAGCAGCGGAGCCAGACTGGGTCAGCGTCCGACGAGTGGTCAGAGGGACCCAGTGGCACGGAGGGCGGGTGGAGCCACACCGAGGAGTCCTCAGCACCATCCACCTCAGCTGAGGACCACAGCAGCTCGGAGGATGACTCCCTTGTGGAGGCGGGTGTCAGCAGCCACCAAAGTCAAGCTAGTCTGTCTGGCCCCGCCACTACCACCACCACCACCGCCCTCCCATTGGCTCCCATTCCTGAGGTCCGTGGAGGCTCCCGTGCTCGGGAGCGTGTCTCCTTCATGCCAGGCACCGCACCCCCTGCCCCTGTGTCCCCTGCTGCCCTGAGTGAGGAGTCTGTGTACCTCCTTCGACAGCTCCATGTAGGGCAGACAGCAATGCTGACTGTCCTCCATGCACACACCACTCTGTTGACACAGCTGGTGTCGTTCATGGAGGGCATCTCGACGGGTATGTCTGCCCTACAGAGGAGCAATAGGTCCATGGACTCCTCCCTAACGGCAGCAGTGTCCCTCCTCCAACAGTCCCTCACCCCTCCCACCGCTGCCCCATCCACACTTCCTGCCACCCTACCTGTCCAAAGCACATGCACACCTGCACAATCACCCAAACACACAGACACGAGCAGCACAGACACACCCAAGAGAAAGGCAAGACGTGCACACAAGCATCCTCAGGGGACTGATCCCACAGACACAGAGGATGGGGAACACACACACACACACAGGCATCCACAGTCACTCTGCAGTCCTCCAAATCCTCTCCCTCCAAGACCCCTTCCCTTGCCTCACCTGCTACCCCACATACACAGCAGCTCTTCCTGTGTGACCTCGGCCTCTTCCCCTCCAATCCTGCTGATCCAGCATACCGGGGGAAGAGGAAGTCCACCCACACAGAGGGGAGTGCCCCTCACCCCCGGACACCCTCCCCCAGGCGCAGGCAGACACAGGACCCCATTCAGAAGTCCCCCCGGACCAGGAAGAGCAAGACCCCACCACCACCACCACGCAGCTCCACCACCCAGTCTCTCTCCTCCATCCCCCAGGCCACCACTCCACAGGTTCCCCTGCCACACCCTGCCCCAGGTTCCCCCACACACCGATACCGCATCCCCAGACTGCTTAGGCCCTCCCCCCCTGCCACTTGCTCTTCCACACCCAACCCAGATGCTCTGCCTGTTAGTGCCACTGGTGTGGGGACCGGGTCCCCCCCCTCTGTCCTGCCCACCTCATCTGCCCACCCTTCCACTCCCTTGGAGTTATGTACTGCAGTGGAGTCCACAACCACCCCGTCTGACTTGGGCACTGCAGTGGGGACCCAGTCACTACATCAGACCAGCCCACTGCAGTGGTTGCAGCACCCACACCAACTGACTTGTGTAGCACGGTGGTGCTGGCCCCCCCTGAGTCAGACACCTCCACTGCAGTTGCCGGTGACACTCCTGCACCCACCACCCCTTCACTGCCTCACTCTGCCATCCCCTGATCCTGTCCCTGCGGTGCCTGGCCTGCCCCTCCAAGGGGGATGTCCCCTGTCCGTACCAGTGCAGGCAAGCAATGGGTGACCAGTTGTCACTTGTCACCCTGTTGGGACATGGATTTTGGACTGGCCATTGGCCTTAGTTTCTTTTGGACGTCAACTTTTAATTTTACATTAGCTGAATAAAGCCTCTTTTTGTTTAATTGAGGTGTTTCTTTTGATGTACATGATGTAGATGAGTAGCATCCTGCATTTGCAGTTGTTATAGTGTTCAGTTAAGGAAAATGAAGTGTTGCTGTGATGGACTCCATGTGGTCCATGGGATATGTGTCCTGTTCTACTCTGGATCTATGGCATCCTTTGCTGCAGTCTGAGGGTGTAATGTTCAGCATTTGACACAGGGATGTACGTTTTGCATTTGTAAAGGAACATCTTTGTCTTACACTGATGCACATCTGGTGGGCTTACCACTGTTCAATGTTCCGATTTCCCTGACTGTGTGCCCATCTCCACTGGACATGCAGTTTTGCACATCAATGTTGAAGGACTCATCTGTGTATACAGTGCAACTGGCTTGACACGTGTTTTGGGTGTATGCAGATGACTGACGTGACACTCCCGTACCCAGGCTGATGTGAGCAGAGCCTTCTGTGTGTTGTAGTTGTTGACTCACTGACGGAGTGTCCTGCTGACATGTTTGAGTCGTGCACAGACAAGGTTTGGCACAGCGGACCTTCCACAGGAGTGGAGTGCCCTCATGGCAGTGTGTAATCCCGTGACATTGCGTGTGCCCGTGTTGTGTGTTGTGTAAGCATGTCTGTGCGTGTTCCCTTCTCCTACACAGGCTGTGTCCCTAGGGATGTTCCTGTTTGTGTTGCTTGCAGAGTTGGTCTGTGTTCATCCAGCATCTTGGACCTGGTTTCTCTGTGATGTGGTTGCATGGCAAACTAATGTTCATGAGGCTGTCATCCCAGGTTGTCTTTGTTGTCAGGGCTGGGGATGTGGGCAAACGGTGATGGGACACATTCTGGATTCCCCTTGGCACTTGTTGTTTACACAAGTCATGTGAATTTCAGTTTGTGGTAGCTTTCAGTGATTGTGACACGGTGTGTGTGTGTGACTGCTGCCACTCCTCAGGGTCAGAGCTGCAATGTTGGAAGTTGTGTACGTGTGTTCTTTGTGTGTCACCTTGGCTTCTTCGTAGGTGTGTGACTATGGCCAGGATCCCATTGATTGTGGTGGATTTCACATCATGCCCATGTACGGCGTACTGTGCTGTGTGTCAGACATTGACGAGTCTTATTGACTGGCCATGTGTGATGGGTATCTGCACCTTAGTTCCCCCCACCACCCCTGGAATTGTCATGGGTGCATGTGCACTGTCACCAGTCCATGTGAGCTTCACTGCTGCACATTGGTGGAGGTCAGGGTGTGTGGTGTTGAGTGTGCAAATGTGAGTTGTTGCACGGCTAGACCCCTACCTCCATATGGGCCTTGGCTGGCAGGCTGTGCTGATTGATTGGAGCTTGTGTAGGTGTGATGGTAGTTTGTTGCTCAGGACACATGGCTGTGGTTCACAGTGTGAACGACATCTACCTTTGTCATCACAGTGGGATTGTCATGCAGGCTAGTGTCAGCACAATGTTATGTTATGTTATGTTAAGAGTGGATTTGTAAAGCGCGCAGCTACTCAAAGAGTATCCCGGCGCTAGGATAGAAAGCTACAGAGGCCAGGGAGGAACAACGATTCCCGAGGCAGAAGGCCATTAAACTGCATGCTGGAACAGCCAGGTTTTCAGTTGTTTCCTAAATGCCATTAAACTTGAGGCTTGTCTCAGCGATAGAGGTAGCTTGTTCCAGAATCTAGCCACTTGCACTTGGAACGAGCGTCCACCACGGCGGGCTTTGAGACACTTAGGGATGACAAGTAGATGTTGATGTGCTGATCTAAGGGAACGGCCGGGTATGTAGTAAGAGACTCTTCTGCGGATATACTGTGCCCCCATGCCGTGCAGAGCTTTAAAAGCAAGGACCAATGCTTTAAAGAGTATTCTGCATCGGACAGGCAGCCAGTGTAGATTCTTCAAATGGTGGGAGATCCGGTCTCTAGGTCCAAGTCTCAAGACTGCTCTGGCTGCCGCGTTCTGCACGACTTGCAGTCTATTAAGGATAGACTCTGGAAGGCCCAGATAAAGCACGTTGGCATAATCCAATCTGGAAGTGACAAGGGCCTGAATGACCGTCTTTCTGTGAGAGGTCGGTAATAGAAAAAGAAACCTACGGAGCATTTTCAAAAACCCGAAGCACGTACTCCGCTACCGACTGTACCTGAGGTATCATAGATAAAGTGTCATCCATTTTCACTCCCAGATTTTTTACGATCTTAACAGCTGACTGGGGGAGACATATCCGAGGGCCACCTTTGCTTCCAGGCGTTCAGAGGGGTGTGCCAAAGAAAATAATTTCCGACTTTTCCGGATTACATTTGAGATGGTTATGTCTGAACCAAGCAAAGATATCTTTCAGACATTTATTAATCTTTTCACCGTTGAACTCCTCCCCCTTCTTGCAAGTGAACAGCAGTTGCGTGTCATCGGCATAGGATATAATCATAGCCTCCCCTGCCTCTGCCAGGGTAGCCAGGGGAGCCATGTACAAATTGAAAAGTACAGGGCTCAGGATAGATCCCTGTGGCACACCGATCTTCAAGGGCGGCACCCTGGCCGAAAACGGGGCGACCAGACCTCTTGATTTCTGTCCTCCAAAAGGAAGAGAACCACTTCAACACCGTGCCTTCCAGTCCACACTCCCGCAACCTCTGCAGAAGGAGGTCATGGGGCACGGTGTCGAAAGCCGCAGAGAGGTCTAGAAGTACCAGGACAGCTTTGCCGCCCTTATCCAGGGTCTCCTTGATGGAATCGGAGACCTCCAGCAAGGCCGTCTCTGTGCTAAGGTTCTGCCTAAAACCGGACTGACTTGGGTGAAAAGATTATTGGCTTCAGCAAAGTCGCTGATCACCATGTCAACATATTTCTCAATTGTCTTAGCAAAGAAGGACAATAAGGAGATTGGTCTGTAGTTAGTTAAGACCAAGGGATCAGCCGTAGATTTTTTCAATAAAGGGATAATTTTTGCACTTTTCCAACTTACTGGGACTTGACCGCTGAGAAGAGACACGTTCAAAACGTTATTCACAGTGGTGTTCAGAACCTCTGCCATTGAAGCCAGGAATTTGGCAGGGCACGGATCCACGGGAGAGCCGGATTTAAGGGCCTTCATTATTGATAAAGACGTCTCAAGGGGCATGGGAGGGAAGATGGAGAGGGTGGCCCTCCCGTCCTCATTCGGGGGGCAGTTATAGAGGAAGCCATCACATGTGGGGTCCCTGGGGGTAGTGCTGTGGTGGGTCTGTCTCTTGCTGTGTTAGTTGCTGTTCCTACAAGCTTGTGTGACATGTGTAATTTGGCCTCCCTCTCAGCTGACGATGCCTGATTGCCCACATAGGGGTATCCGATCCATGAGTAACTTTTGTATGGCACTGTATACACATCTATGTGATTGGAGTTCAGGCCTCCTCATGTGTTGTGTGGTTGCCTGGGGACACTGGCACAGCCCCCATCACCTGTTGTGTTTGAAATGCAGTGTGAGTCTGCCTGTTTGTGTTTGTGCATTTGCACCACTGCATTGGCATTTCTGTAGTATGCCATTGTCTGTATGTTGTTTGCTTGGTTTCCCCAGCTGTCCCTGGGACTCCTAGGTCATCAGTCAGCACAGTGATCATGGTTTGTATGTCCCATTGATGCCATGGTATGGTATTTGTTCACCTGACATCTACAGTATCCACAGGATATCTACATTTGTGTGTCCATTGGTGCAGATATGTGGCTCAGCATTATGATGGTCACTTCTGTCATTGTGTTATTTGTGAATATTGACAATGTGGTCCCCATGGATGATGTTTGTATGCACATGGCCAAAACGATGTTTCTGTGACACTGCACTGTTTGCCCCGCCCAATCTATGTTGCTATGGGACACAAGCACTACTATGCCACTGATGTGTTTGTTGTTCTGTGACCAGGATTCATCCATACAGTTTGGCTTTCGCAGCTTTTACCATGACTACACTTACCTTATGATCACCGTGGTGATGGTGCTTTTGGCCCCATTGCCACACTGTTCAAAAGGTGCATCAGCGGGGGCGTGGCCGGACAAGATGGCTGAACGGACGTAGCCCGTTTCGGCTCCCGGTCCGCGCAACGCTCCGGAGCAGACAGCAGCGGTTCTACCGCATTCCCTAAGCTGTAGGTTACACCCAGACGGAGCGGAGACTGTGGGGCACAGAGCGGGAGCCTCTGCTCGTTGCTGGCGCCGCGGGAGAAGTCCCGGTGAGAAGCGACGAAGATCCAGCAGATGCAGCCCAAGATGGCGGCTTCCCGACAGGGATGAGTGGTCCGGGCTGTGGCGAAGTGGGGAGCTCCAGCCTTCGACTCTCCCTCTCGCTGCCACGGTGAGAGGTGCGGTACGCTGATCTGGGGGCACCCTGTGGAGAACTCGCCCGGACTGCGGCGATGCCGGCGAGATACCGCAATGCCTGACCTTAAAATGGCGTCCCATTTGAGCCATACAGACGGGCTCCGTTTTGGGTCCCTGGAGTCTCGAGACTAGCTCCCTGCCGAGCGTTGCCTCAGCAGAAGTGGGCGCCTCCTGCTTATCTGCGCCCTGCCTGATACCCAACTGAGGACATATGAATGCTGGGATCAATGTGAATCCCCGTCGGTGCTTGCTCCCCCGGGAGTGACGCTCATGCCGGATCGAGGGATGCGACTTGGAGGTGAGACACGGAACGAGGCTTGAACGCAACGGCTAATTGTGACACTCTCCCCAGTCGGTTGCTCCGGGGGACCCCCTGCCGCCCAGCTTTCAGGGGAAAGATTACTACCATTTGGCAGGCCTGGCCAGGCTGCGAGTCGCTTAGGGCGCCGGAGGGGGCCCCATCTGTGTTGCGCCACCTGCTGGTTGCCGCTGCCATGGCTCGTGAAGGGGTCTACCGACGACACGTTGGATGGAGGCTCCCAAGGCCTGAAATCCCAGTCTCCTGCCGCGGACGTCGCAGTGGTGGGGGTCCCCCCGGGCCAGCCCGCATGCCGCCTAAGAGAGTGACGACTAAGACACCCAACAAGGTATCGGACTTTTTTGGCCCCTCAGATAAACGACCGACGCGGTGCGGAGGTGGGGAGGCAGAGGATATGGCGCTTACGAAGGCGGATCTCCTGTCTACATTAAAAGATTTCAAGACAGAGCTGTGCAACGAACTCTCTCAGAACATTACAACCTCTATAGAGCAACTACGATCGGACCTTACAGGAAGATTGACCTCCCTGCAACAAGATGTTGACTCGGTGGGCACCAGAGTGCTTGACATGGAGGGACATCAACAAGAACAGGAAACACTCTCCTCAGAACTCCGGGAAGATGTTCGCACTCTCCAGGACCAGCTCCTCCAGACGCAGCTCAAGACAGAGGACCTCGAGAATAGAGCACGGAGAGAGAACCTACGGGTCAGGGACCTGGCGGAGGGAGCAGAGGGGCCAGACCTGGAAGCTTTCCTGGAGGGGCTCTTTGCGGAGCTGCTGGGTCCACACACCCTCTCAATAAAGCTAGACAGAGTCCATCGCGTGGGAGTCATGCAACCCGGCGAGAAGAGACGCCCCGCGACGTACTGGCGAAGTTCCATTCATACAAAGTTAAAGAGGCGGTGCTCCTGGCGGCCAGGACCAAGGGGACAGTCACCTTCCAAAATCAGTCATGTACGATCTACCAAGATCTAGCACCAGCAACTCTGGCGCGGAGACAGATGTTCCGACCCATTACCGCCAAACTACGAGAGGACAAGATCCGATACCGATGGTCCTACCCGTTCGGACTTAGCTTTGAGTTCGATCACAAACAGCATCATGTCACTGAACTAAGAGAGGGCCTGGAACTACTGGGTCTCCCAGCGACTGAGACTGGTTCCGATCATGATAACCCTCGAGGGGCTCGGCGAGGGCTAGTACAGACGACGACTTGGCTCATGGGCACACGGAGAGGACGAAAATGAAAAGGCCAGCGCCTAAACTCTAAATAGATACTGACCAGCCGTTTACCTCCTTGAGGAAGAACTGCTATAGTTCGCTCCCGCAGCATCTTGTTCCGACAAACTGTACTACATGCTTCGGTCCGATGTGAACAGTGGGCCGGTGGAACTACGACGGAACGATTCCCAACTTATTCCGTTGGCCTGGAACTATCGCATACCTGGGATGGGACCATTGGCCTCCGGTCTATTCCCCGGGGATATAGAACGGTGGTTCACCTCAGCCGCTCCGCACAGAGACTTTTCTCGTTCTCCGCAAAGGACTATGGTATGCATCTTCACCAGGACCGCCTTAGAGATTTCTGGTGATTCAACTCCGGACGGCGCGGACGGGGTCCTCGGACTCCTGATCCCCCTAATCCCTGCTGGGTAGGTTGCCCACGCTCAGGGACCAGTTAGCGGCCTTCCTGCCGCATTTGTTGTTAATGATTGTTATGTTGTTTCTAAGGGTTGGGGGAGGGTGATGGTGGCAGCTTTTACATTTTATTTTAGAGAGGATGCTGGGTTGGTTTTAGTCTACATGGGAGGGAAGCTTTCCTGGGGGATAGACACACTGTGGGAGGTCAAGGTTACACAGCCGGCTGGACCGGCAGAAGGGTCTCTGCATTGTTCACCTGTATTTTAGAACCATGACGATCACTATAGGTTCCTGGAACGTTAAGGGGCTTAACTCCCCACAGAAACGCCACAAAGTGTGGAAATATATTATAGATCATCACCTTGATATAGTGGCTCTCCAAGAGACACACTTGGCCCAAGCAGAGGATTCACGCCTCCGTCATAAGCGATATCCCCTAATATATAAGTCATCTGCCCTAACAAAACATAGGGGTGTAGCCCTTCTGTTCCATTCCACCACTAACTTTCAACAGCTGGACCATCGCTCAGACAAGGATGGACGCTGGCTTATGGTCAAAGGCCGTTTGATGGGCAAACTGTGCACTTTTGTGGCACTTTATGCTCCCAATGCTGGGCAAGCAGCATTTTTAAATACGTTAACAGAGAGGATTCTGGATTTCGGAGAAGGGCAAATAGTGATCTTGGGTGATTTTAATCTGACATGGCAAAGGGATCTCAATAGTACTCACGCCCTCCGCTCGGATATGGGCTCCTTTACCCCTACCACAAAACAAAATGTTCACGATCTGGGTATGCTAGATGCTTGGCGAACACTCCACCCTCAGTCCCGTGACTACACTTTTTACTCCCACGTTCACCACACATACTCCAGATTAGATTACATTTTTATAAGCCAATCCATGTTGGGCGCACTCCAGGCGGCTAAGATATTTCCTATCTCAGTGTCGGACCACAGTCTCCTTTCCATTTGCGTTGCCTGGCACAGAAATGTCTCCACCACTCCACGCTGGTACTTCCCACCATCTCTCACATGGGATAAAGACTCACGCACTAAATTGAGGGAAAGCATCACCGAGTTTTTGACTTTAATAAGCCTGAAGATACCTCAGAATACACTAACTGGGACACGTTTAAAGCGGTCATCCGAGGGAAATGTTTTGCTCTCAACTCAGCATTGAACACACAGCGGGCTCGGGAACGGGAGGCGTTGGAGATTGAGGTTACTTCTGTCGAGCACACACATAAAGCAAACCCCACTCGAGATAACCTTCGCAAACTAACGGCATTGAGGGGCAAGCTTAGAGCCATTTACAATAATCGGGCAGAGTTTACGCTTCTTAAGCTCCGACACCTCTCTTACTCCCAAGGGAATAAGGTGGGTAGGCACCTGGCTAGGCAGCTCAAGGGTAAAAGAGAACGGGAATATATAGGTGGTATTCAGAAGACCGACGGGGAGACCACATACAAAGATGAGGAAAAGTCCGAAATATTTGGTTCTTTCTATAGGACGCTATATTCCGGAGACCAGTTAGATTCTGAAGCCCAGAGGGAGTACCTACGGACGCTCGGACTCCCACAGGTGTCGCAGGAATGGAATGAAACACTTACTGCTCCCATCACGACTGAGGAGGTGAACGCAGCCATACAAGCACTTAGGCCTCGTAAGGCCCCGGGCCCAGACGGTTACACCGCTCTTTTTATAAAACCTTTGCCCCCGATATCATCCCGCACCTCACTCGCCTGTTTAATAAAATGGCGGCGGAGGGGAGACGACAGGGTCTCTTTCTGAGGCGATGATCTCGGTTATACCAAAACCTGGGAAGAGCCCGCAGCTGTGCGCCTCGTACCGCCCCATCGCTCTACTAAACCTGGACGCGAAACTCTATTCCTCTATACTGGCTAAGAGGTTGAATGACCTTATGCCTGACCTCATCCACCCGGACCAATCAGGGTTTATTAAGGGCCGGCAAACCCACGATAACACTCGACGCATAGTGCATCTCATAGAAAAAGCTAACAAACGCCATATACCTGCAGTGTTGGTGGGATTGGATGCCGAAAAGGCTTTTGATCGGGTGGACTGGGCGTTTCTGTTTGCTACCCTCAGGAGCTTTGGGTTTGCTTCTAAATTTCTCACTATGCTTCGGGCCAACTACGTGCAGCCTCGCTCTCGGGTACAGGTCAATGGCATCCCTTCATCCCTTTTTTCACACTCTAGAGGTACACGACAGGGTTGCCCCCTCTCACCCCTCCTTTTTGCCCTTAGTATCGAACCACTGGCTGTAGCTATCAGAGCCAACCCCGACATACACGGCATTCCCTTTAGTGGGGATTCCCATAAGGTCTCTCTCTTCGCGGACGATGTCCTCTTGTCGCTCACGGAACCCGAGCACTCCCTCCCTCATCTACAGAAGGAGTTAGAACGCTTTGAAAAGGTGGCAGGTCTTAAAATAAACATGGACAAGTCCTATATTCTTAATCTTACTCTCCCAATCGAAGAGGTCCATAGGCTCCAACCTCTCACTCCATTGCGATGGGCGACCTCTTCTATACAATACTTGGGAGTACAGTTAACACCCAGGGTGGAAGGATTATATGCTGCTAACTTCCCCCCTAGTCTCACACGCATTCAAGACGAGCTCGGGAGGTGGAAGCCTCTGTTTCTTTCTTGGCTTGGCCGCATTCATGCTGTTAAGATGACTCTCCTACCTAAGCTCCTCTACCTGTTCCAGGCATTGCCGATAGAACTAGATCGAGACTTCTTCCGCAGAATTAAATCCATGATCCTTCAGTTCATATGGCAAAAGGGGCGAGCCCGCTTGTCGTTTTCGCTATTGCGTCACTCCCGATCGGAGGGAGGAGTGGGTCTCCCCGACATCAACTTATATTATAAAGCGGCACAGTTGAGGGTGCTGAGTGAATGGTCCAAACCTGCATCAGATAAACATTGGTTACATATGGACCGTAGTATTGCAGGACGGACGATTTGGGATCTGGTCTGGCGCCCCAAGCGAGACAGACCCAAGAATGTGTACTGTAGCACCCCACACGAACCACCCTGCGAGTGTGGGATTCTTTGGCGGGGGACGATAGATGGACCACTTTTCCCTCTCCGTTCACACCGCTACACTTTAATTCGGCTTTCCCCCCCGGCATACAGGAGGGGCCCTTTGACGCTTGGCGAGAGGGGGGCTGTCTGGCCCTGACACACCTCTTTCACAACTACGACCCCTTAACTTTTGATAACTGTAAAAGAGACTATGACTTGGCTGACTCGGAACGGTACCATCACACCCAGCTGCTTCACTGGGCCCTCTCTCCGCAGGTTAGAGAAGCAGCTACTCGTCCGCCTACCAGATTTGAATCCTTCCTCTCCAAGTCCACCGCAATGAAGGGGGTGATATCGTTCATCTATAACTTTTTACTGACTACCCTCACTTCACCGCGCCCGCATTACATGGCTATGTGGGAGGGGGTACTGCAACGCGCTATACCAGAGCGGGACTGGACACACTTGTGGTCCGACATTTTTAGATTTAATCACTCCGTAGACCTTCGTGAGGCCCACCTAAAGACCAGGATGGACTGGTACCTGCACCCTTCCAGGCTTAAAAAGATTTTCCCCGACACCTCTGACCGCTGCTGGAGAGGCTGCGGCCTCTTGGGTGATTTTCAGCACATTTGGTGGGATTGCCCGACGATACGCCCATTTTGGACTGAGATACTATCGCATATTAGAGATATTCTGGGATACCCCATTCCAACCACTATGGCGGAGGTCCTCTTGGGACTTCGAGACCCTGCTTTAGAACACCAGACACGTAAGGATAAGGCCATCATGTGGCTGTGTATAGGAGCGGCTAAGGTGACTTTAGCGGCCGCCTGGAAACAAAGGGAGGCCCCGGCGATCTCCCTATGGCACTCACGGCTATGGCGGCTTCTTAGCATGGAAAGAATGGCTGATATCTTTCAAGACAATTATAAAAATTTTGAATTCAAGTGGGGACCATTGGTAGCTTTCCTTTCCCGGGGCTCCCGTCAGCTGTCTGTCCCACTTCAACCCGCGCATTACACCTCTTTCAATATTGAATACACTACCACTACCTTCAGCTTCTATTTTAGTTTAGATTCTTGCTGCCATCATAGTTTTGGGAGGGGGGAGGGGGTTTTAGGTTCGGAGATTTAGTTTTTATTCTTCAAATATTGCCAAACTAGATTCCCTCAGACATAGCATGTGACTAGATGTCCTTTCAGACAAAGGCTGAGGTGCCTCACTCTGATGCTCCAAAAAAGCTGTTGTCACGATAGTCTGCCCACAGCCCCGCAGTAAGAGCCACTGTATCTCTCACTAGCGTGTCTTCTAGAATCGGGGCTGGGCACATTCTGGACAATGTATATTGTTTTACCATTTGAGTACTATCGTAATGTTGGTGCTCACTGCGCTGAGCGGAATGTGATTGATATAATGAGATCTATTTGGCAAAAATTCAATAAACATATGTTTGACAAAAAAAAAGGTGCATCAGCTATGGACCCCACACTTACCTTTTGGTCACTGTGGTGATGGGGCTTTAGGCCTTATTTTGCAATTGGGATTTTTCTTCTCTACATTCCACAATGCTATTTTGCGAATGCAAACGCTGAAATTCTGCGAACTTCAGCGTTTGCGATCGCAATTTAACTTGCTACATCTGGCCCCTAGTATCTTGAAAAACCCCTAATTCTCCACCATACAACATAGCCCCAAGGTCCTGGCATTTGTAGATTTCACAAGCTGGAGTTATCAGATGGAAAAAAGAGCCATGCTGAGCCCTTATTATGCCCCCACAATATTACTTTGGTCTGAGCCTGCACTTTTGGGCATAAGGTGACCAATCAAAAGGCTCTGTGAGTATAACCCTCAGATAATCAAATACCTAGACTCTCTCCAAAACTACTCAGTTGAGAGTCGGGCTGGAGCGGGATGTTGGACAAGGGTTAAAAACCATGTACCATGGTCTTGCTGAGATTAATCTCCAGGCCCTGCTGGTAGCAGAAAGACCCGAAACAATCTAGATGTTTCTGGATCCCCATAGGCGATTTAAATAGCAAAATGGTACAGTCCACAAACAGTAGGGCCAGAATCTTAGCCCCAGCAACATACAGAGCATCACTCTCACACTTCTCCAGCTGGGATACCAAATCATTAATTTCAACATGTAAAAGGGTAAGGGCTCTGGGACCCACATCAAACCTGGGCATACTTGATAGAATGTAATCTAATCACAACATTTAAGAGATGTACAGGAACACCCATCTCTGCCAGCACCTTCCACAAGGATTCTCTGGGTATGAGGTCAAAGGTGGACCGAAGGTCCACAAAGATCACATAAAGTCTCCCTCCTCCCAGGGCAACGTGTTTTCAATAGAACAACTGCAGGTGAAACAGCTGATCAATTCTTTCAATGCTGCCCCTGAAACCAGCTTGTAATGTGGTCAGTACACGTGTGTCGGACATCCAATCACTCAGCCTATATAAGATTATCTTCCTAAACAAGCTTTTGTGAGCTGTCAATAAGGCTGGTTGGTCTATAGTTGGAAGGTAAGGACCTACAGCCTCTCTTGACTATTGGGATGATCTCGACCCTACCCCAGGTAGGGGGAATAGGTGCACCATATATTATAGCCTTAAAAAAAGGGGGAAATGGGGGCATCATATGTCTCTATATGCCTTGAAACGATCACCAGGCATTTTGTCCAGCCATGGAGCTTAATTCAATATGGACTGATCTAACACTTTGGAGATCTCTGCACTAGATATATGGTATTTCCATTGTGTCACTAGTTCAGAGGGAAGCTCAACTGTAGCATCGTCGATGAGTTTATTGCTGTGGTCCTAGGTCACCTGCCCAGTAGGCACAGCCTGGGGCAATTTCTGATCAACAGCTCCCAAATATAATTGGGGAAAATGCTCAACCCAGGCCGCAGCAGAAATATAACTGTCCAATGGGGCATGGATGTCAGAGTCACCATTGGCGGCGACACACCAAAAAAAACAGTAGTCCTTACCCTTAATGGCACTCAACATCGAGTCCCATTTGGTGTATTCCTAGGCTCTTTTGGCACTAAGAATTGTAGCTTGGTAGAGCGACCAGGCTTCCATGATGGCATTTCTGGACCTAGCTTTAATGGATTCAGAAAGGGTACGTCTGGCTTCTCTACAAGATTTAGTGTTCCAGGAAGCCTCTCTCTTCCTTATAGGAGTATACTTAGAGTCTACCAGAAATACGTTTTTTAGGAAGGAAAACATAGAGTTGTGAATGACACTCAGGCTTATCATGGAATCTATATGATCATGGTTACACATTTTCAGCTACTATGGCATCCAAACCACTCGGCACAACCTCAAAAACTTTCCCCAAGGCTATTTCTGATTACACCAGACTACTCCAATCGAGCCTACGCCAATTTTTGGTTGGGACCAGCCTTCTGTCCAAGGGCTCATATAAAGTATTCTGGAAAGTGTTGCCCAGAGCTCCCAATGTTAAAGCCAGAGTATTGTGGTCACTGTCTTGCCTAGGAGTTACAACCATATCTACCAAAATTGACCATAGTAGAATATCCAGCAAGATGTAGTCAATAAGGCTGGACCATTGTGGGCAATGGTACGTGTGACTCCCTTCCCTATCAGATTTGGTTCTCCCATTACACGCTCAGAGACCATTTCTGAGTGTAAAGGCGTTTAGCTGTGACACAGCGGCAAACCACCTCTTAACAGGAGGGAGTGTGAGACCAGGGACACCCCAGGCTTGATCCTCATCAGCAATGGGGTCCTCAAGAAGCATGGCCAATGGCTCAAATTTACAATTGAAATCTCCTGACACTATTTTATAAATATTCAGAGGCAGGTCTGCCATATGTGTACAAATTGAATCAATCACTTGTAGCTCAGCACCTTTACCCCCATGCCTACAATACATCTTCCCTGCGGTGGTAGCAGCCAAGGAGAAGTTGACGAACCCTGCACGATATTGCTGGGCCAGTCACCAAGTCTCTTGAAACAAACAGATATCAAATGAATCTGTAAACAAGCCCCAGTTGTGGCACAAGAGCTTGGACACTAAACCAGGTACGTTCCAGAAAACAATCTTGGTATCGTGGGACAGATAATAATTGGCGTGCCCAGAATCGAGTGTTTCCGAAGCTGAAGGGGGTACAGGGCATCCCATCACAACTGGGGAAAAGTTACATACTCCAGAAGAAATAATATCAGAACTTAGTGAATTAATGGAGGATGGCCGACCTCGATGAAAGGTGTTTTGAGATGTTCATCGCCCCTCTCTACAAATCTAGTAACCAAAGGATCGCTGTTGCTGGTAAACAATATTGGGTGTCAGTCTATACCATCTAGATTTCACAAAGAAAGAAATCTATTAAAGGTCGAGACAGAGAACCCATCACCAACAACAGCCCTTTAGGACAGAGACCCGAGACCCACCCTTTGTCTGCAATGCAGATGTTTGTAGAAGAAACCCAGGGGGACAAGGTTGATGTCATCTCTTATTGTACAAGCCCTAGCCCCACTCTTGACCAGATGCTGGCCAAACCAGGGCTCCTATCCCTTCTGATATTTTTTGGGCAAGGGTCCAACCCATCCCACCCTCCTTACCAACAAGATGCTGTCTTTTTCGGATATTTTAAAATCCGTATGATGGGTCAGCCAATGACACACCTTTTTTTTAAAGGTGGACATTGGGTTCTTTGCCAGTGCTCTGGGGGAACTCCAGTTAAAATAGCTACATAGGGGCAGCAGTCGCGGGGAGATTCAGCTGAAACTGAGGCTGAGGAAGGGAAACTTGTGTCTGGATGTTGGTCCCCTGCCGGTGCACCCTATTCACAGACCTTGGGCATGAGGTCTGCCCCCTTGGGCCTCCTACCCCTACTTCTCCTGGTTGCCAGGGACACGAATCGCTTGGAGCTTTTGGTGGCAGACAGGGCCCTTCGCTATCAGGTGACCTGGAGGAAACTGCTGGAGGTTGATACTACAAGCAATACTAGTTAACTGTGCTTGTACAGTGACCTGCCGATCTGAAACATCATTTACAGATGAAAACTCCATGTAACAGATGTTGTCCACCAAGGGGAACATACATGCATGCACTAGTGACTTATATCTGTCCAAAATACCATCCCAGTTTGCGAGTAAAGGTACACCATTATCAGCTGTGGACTTTGTCAGGGCCAGCCCAGTCTGTAATGGGAGAGGATCTATGGGCTCTTTACGTCCGATACTTCGGCTGTGTCTGGTTGATGGTTTAGCAGGGCCCCTTGCTTTGTTTTGTGCTACCTTTTGGCACAAGGTTCACTGTCATTGAAATGCGTGACATAAGAATTACAAAAGGAAGTATTAATAGGCAGAGTAGCAACCTGTCCTGCAGCCGCAGAAGGTGACAGACCCAGAGAGCTGGATGAAAGTATGGTATAGGGCCTATGGATAGCCCTGCTGAGGATTCCAAGGGGGAGTCAGGGGCATCTCCAAAGTCCAGAAAGAGTCACCTCTCAGCCATTCCTAGCTCTTTGGAGACAAAATCAACTGCATGCGCCAAGAAGGAGTCCAGTGTTGTACCACCCCATGGGTTAGTGGTAACAATAGCTCTACCCCCTGGAATCTTCCTTTTCCCATGAAAACCCTCTGACCCCGCCTGCAGCAATGTTGACTGGGAGACTTAGTCCCCCCCCAAGTCACGAAGCTAAAGTAAATCCTTGAATGCAGGCAAGGGAAACCGCCGTCCTTGCCACCCTGACAACATTATACGAAGTGTAAGGGCAATACACTATTTGGTGTGTTAAAACCAACATTTATCCATCAGATTGTATTTTCTGGAAGTGGTTTCCCGGCACGTTTCCTTCCTACCTAGTTCCTCCTATACATTTGTGTTTTTTTCTTTCCTCTTTTTTGGATCATTCCTTCACCCTACTGTACTGCTGGTCTTAATGTATCTTCATCCCTGACACTATTGTCCTTCCACTTCAATTTATACATTTATCTTTCAAACGTTTGTTGTACAGTCACAAACACATCACATCTGCAAACCCGTAGAGCAGGTATTTGGGTTTAAACTGGAAACTATCATGGATCCCTTTTTGCAACTGAAAAAAAAACTGCTGTAAGTATGGGCAACCCACGTTCACTCCATTATTGAAGGCCACGAGTGCCACATTCCCTCCCGGTTTGGTGCGAGTGAATCTCATCTGTTTTTTCACATAGTAAAATGCATACCGATATTATTATGACAATTGGCCACGAATGCAAATATAATTTTTTTGTTTCATAGAGAGGATACTGATCAACAAATGACAAGGGTGAAGCTTGGCAAAGTGGACTGGCGCTTTCAGTGTCTAAAAGCATTGTCATACTTGGAGACTAATTAGCTGGGGCAAAGAAACCAGAGTTCGTGGGTGTGGCGTCATTCCTTTGAATTATGGATTATGAAGCACTGCTTTTTGTACAAGATAAGTAGCCAAACATGTAACATAAGTACGTAAAACACAGTAGTCTTCAAAGGGTGATTAAATGAAGTAATCTTCAAATGGCCCCCAAAATATTGTATCTATTTACATATTTTTGTGAACTCCTGAAAAAAGCACAGTAAAAATGCATATAAACGGTTGTTCCAGAAAGTGCTGCTCCTGCTCATCAAAAGAAAAAAGCACAACTTTGGAAAACCTAAGCTTTTTACATTTCTGACGTTAAGACAAAATTAAAAGCCAACAACGAAACACATTGGCAAAATGAGATGATATCCTAAAACACTTGTAAAAAAAACACTTCTAACACATTAGCTTGTATTCTTCTTTTGTTTTAGCATTAATACCATTGTTATTAGGATCAATATAGTAACATTCTCCAATACAAAATGTAGAAACAACAGATGTGTGCTCTAAAATGGTTATGCTTTAGATTTGACAAATATATTTAAATCTCATGCAAATTTCATTCAAGCGTTAGGAGGTCTCATTTAAAAAAAGCACCTTTGCTAAAACAAATTCAGCAGATTACCTATTTACTTATGCTAAATTAATCTGTGCTGGCAAATAGGAGGGTGTTGTGCAATTACAGTCCTGCAAGCCTCCTCAGGAAGTCTTCGAACTAATTCCATCACCCTGTAAAATGGAAATCAACTCAAAGATACCAGATGGAGTTATTAAAACAGATTGCAGTCATATAAAAAGGCAAATTAGCAGTCCTATATTTAAAACATCAGGTAAAATAAGAAGCAGTACACCGAAGCCAATAGTTAAACAGGAATAACAACTTGTGCATAAAAAGAAGCCTACAGGTGTTTCAGAAAGAAAGTGAAGCTCAGTCCTATCAAGTCAGAAAGTCAAATTAAATTACAGAACTACACTCTATTAAACAAGCAAGCAATATACGCTACTGCAACAGTTCAGCAGTTCATTTACCTACATTTATGTGTTTCAATAAAATATCAAAATGGTTAAGCATTTATGTATTGTATTGTATTTTAATTGTATTTAGATAGCGCATACTACCCCTGACGAGTCATCAAAGCGCTTTTCGGCGAGTAGCACACTACTCCGGAACCCAAAACGGATTAGTGATGAATTAGTAAAGAGCAGTGGACATGTGAGTCTGTTAGTTGGATTGAAAAGGATAATGGGGGGATAGCCAAGGAAAGAGTCTAGAAAGTGTTTATTGGGAGATGATAGTAATAAGATGAGATTTTGGATGAGTCAAAGGAGAGATAGGTGAGGGCAGAATTTAGAAGAGATGGAGGAGGGGAGAATCGCTAGAAATGGATTAGGGAGATCAGAGTAGTAAAAATGAGTTTTGGGATGAGTCAAAGGAGGGATAGGTGAGGGAAGAATTTATAAGGGTTGTTTGCAAGATCATAGTATTAAAATGAGGTTTGGGGTGATCCAAGAAGGGATAGAGGTGGGAAGAGTCTAGAAAGGGTTATTTTGAAGATCATAGTATTAGAATGAGTTTTGGGATGAGTCAGAGAGTGGAGATATGGGATATATTGAGAGAGGTACAGGATGAAATATAGAGTAGTGCATTGGAGTGAAGTATCAAATATATAGATACATAAGTACATATTATGATACATATTTATATCAAGAAATACACATATCTAGATATATACATATAATCAAATTAAATGTTTATATACGCAGGGATATCCTGTACATTTGTGTTTGAGTATGGTGGTTATGTAGGAAGGAGCAAACTCTTGAATAGTCTTCTGAAGATAGGCTAGTTATCTGTGGATCTTATGTTTGGGGGTAATGAATGCCATAGTTTGGCTGCTTGAACAGAGAAAGATGTGCCACCTGTGGTTTTATTCTTGTATGGTGGAATTTTGAAGCGAGGTGCCAATCTGGAGTGGAGGTTCCTTTGTTGAATGTATTTAGTGATTTTATTCCTGATGAAAAGTGGTCCTGTTCCATGTATTGCTTGGGGGGTGATACAAAGCAGCTTGAATGTGGATCTTCTGGTAACCAATGTAGGGCCCTCAAGGTAGGGGAGAAGTGGGCTTGTGGCTTTACATGTAGGAGTAGTCTGGCAGCAGAGTTCTGAATCTGTTGTAGTCTTTTCATAGTTGATAAAGATGATCAGTGGTAGAGGCCATTGGTGTAATCAAGTTTAGACAGTACAAGAGAGATAGTGGCTTGAACCTTGGGTGGAAATCCTAGGTGGGGTAAGATGCGTCACAGAGTTTTCATAGTAATGAAGCTTGATCTTGCTAATTTGTGCCAGATCGTCAGGTCAGGTGCAAAGTAGGCCATAATTTTTCCATTCGCCACATGTGAGTATTCCGTTTTGGAAGCATTCAATTTGAGATGGCTCAAAGTCATCTACTGATCAATGGCTCTAAGGCAACTGAAGATCTGTGAGTTTCAAATGTCTTTGCTATATGTCCCAAGAAAAATGTTTTCTACATATGAACGGAAATTTGAAATTCTTGTTCCAATTGTGTCTTGTTTTCCACAATGCTGGTGTGATTTTGATTGTGTAGAACAGTGCTTTATCATTTGTGGATCATAGGTAGAAGAACAATTCAACTCGGACATGGGGGTTCGCACTTAAATTTGCGTGGGTGCCGGTGTGACTGCAATTGTTGAAAAACATTGAACTGATTTATTTACCATTGAAAAGGTCCACAGGCATAGTGGAAAAATGAGCACACCCCATTTGCGCACGCACAACCCTTAGTAAATATAGACCATGGTATGTACAAAACCAAAAAATGTGCTGTGGTATTAAAGAGCTGCATATCTCCAAAGAGTTATTCACAAAAGCAAAGCTTCTATACTTACTCTTCCAAGCAACAGATAATTCATGCATCAGTGAAATGGCATTGATCCACAGAACTATGCAAAACAAGGTAACCACAATTAGGTTATATATTAAAATATAATTTTGAAATAAACATTCCTTATATACCATGCCAACTAAGATGTATTACAAACAGTTCATGCTAGTTAACACTTCTTTTCCCTGCCCCAGATATGGTGAAACCAAAGCTAATATTGTAAGCATAACCTGGTCACGGAAGGTGATAGCAAGTTACTGGGACACAGTTATGTCTAAATTGCACCACTTTACACAGTGGTGGTTGGCACTGTGTGGTTATAGTTTGGACCAGGTTTACACAGTAAATAAAAAAAAAATTGGTTTGCTAATAACTTTCGCGCCATTTGTCAAGCGGAGGCCAAGTAAAGGTGGGATCCCAAAATGAGTTTTCCCCATGCAATTTCGCATAGGAACTTTAGACAATGCTACAGCCAAAATGGCTGAATGGAGTGAAACCAAATTTGGCAGAAAGCTATATCTTTATTCAGAAAGCTTGCTTATTGTGAATTGATGTAAATCCATTCAGCTGTTTGGGAAAAATTAAGCTTCAAAATGTATCGATGTCTAGCAACGCAGTAGTACTGAGGGAGTACCAAGGGGGTACTGAGGTAGCACTGAGGGAGTAACGAGGTACTAAAAGGCAAATGAAGCATACAAATTGCCTGGATGTGCTGGACCGAGACTACATCTGCAGGACCGAGGACTGTGCTTGGCTGACCACAACATGAATAGAAATGTTGCAGCTGCCATTTTAGGACTCAGGGACTCGGTCCCCATGTCCTGAAAGTAAAAACAAAACAACATATAAGGAGGAAGAGTGGGGTACCCTGACCCACTGGTCCCTGAGTGAAAATAAATATGCCAGCGCCATGGACGTGAGGTGCTCTTTTAGTATTAAGCACGGCAATTTGTGGAAGTACTGCAAAATTACAGCAAGATTACTGTGGGACAAAAACAAGAAACCCAAAAAGTTGAGTGGGTGTCTGTGAGCAGTTCTATGACTGTGAGGAGTTGATCAGCAAGGGGGTGGTTGGTTGCCTGCAGGAGATTCTGTGCATGGTGCGGTATTGGCCTTCGGCAGGGGGTTGGGTGCAGGGCCACCCCGACGCCATGCATGGCTGAAGGCCATCTGCTGCACGTCATAAGTCTACTTAGGGATGGTAATAAAACATTACTTTAAGTTAAAGAAAACATAGAAATTCACAAAAAAAAGGTTAATGTGATATTATAGTTATTGAGTTAACAGTACCAAGTGGATTTCAGTGGTTCTTAGAGTTTAAAATGTAACGTTTTACTTACATTTTCACCTAACTTTAATGTTACTTTAACCTTTGTTCTTTTCAGTGAATAAGAAATAGCATACTGGAAATACCTATCAAACAGTGCCTTGTTGGGAAAATCCCCAAATCCCCAAATTTGAAAAAGGCCAGGTGAGGCACAGGTTTGCAAAACTAGTCACAGTCTTGACAAAACACCAGATTGCCATACACTGGCTACATTCCTGAGATCCAACAAGAGAGGCATGGGAAAAAGATATGATCAAATGGGCTGTAGGAGAGGAACACATATCAGGGTTTTTAGCAAAGATAACGAGTGGTAGATGACCTGCCTATGGTAGCAGAGATGATCCAAACGTTTTCGTACCCACCAGACCCACCAGATTCCCGACCTTCATAAGACATTGGGACTGAGGTAAGGAGTTAGGTAACTAAAGGACAATATGATTATTGGCCTGTGACCTTATTGGAAAATGATAATGTTGGAGAAAGAGCATGAGAGTGACATTCTAGGCATTAATTGTGTGCTTGCTTCTGATTACCATAATAAGAATAGACTTGATAGCAATCAACATATGTTGAATTGATCCAAATCTTCATCACCTGAAACATGTAACTGCAACTCTTTGGACCTGATTCACAAAGATAAATCACACTTTTGAATAAGTTTACATTTTCTAGTAAGTTTACTACTTTCAGTATTCAAAAATCCGGTGTAAACCGACTGCAAAAGTGTATGTTTCATGTCTCCACCCCAAGAGTAATGCAATTGGCATACTCTTGTGTGGGCAGCTCATTTCCATCCCTAAACCCCTCCCTGATCTACCTGAAACCCCTCTTATCCCTCTCTAATCCCACCCCTTTAGTAATGTCTGCCCATTTTCCCACCCACTCTGATTGAAAAGACTTTTCTAAACCAAGCGCATCCTCCAAAGAGTGTCCCGGCACTAGAATGAAGTAACCTGCAGACTAATGATGATCGTCCTAAATGGTTTTTTAGACAAGGCAGGTTTTTAGCTTCCTCCTGAAAACAGGAAGCTCAGAGATGGCACGAAGTTCCAGAGGGAGTTTATTCCATGCCCGCGAGTCGAGGTAAGAAAAGGATCTTCTTACAGTTCTTGCCCGGCGAATTTTGGGGATGCTGGCTAAATTGCCATGAGTTGACCATAAAACCCTGGGAGGGGCATGAGCACAGATCCTTCGTCTCAGGTACACTTCTCCTTTTTCATGAAGGGCTTTATGAGCTTGGACCAGTGTCTTAAAAAGAATCCTCTTTTCAATGGGGAGCCAGTGAAGGGCTTTCAAATGCGGAGTCATGTGGGTCCTTGGAGCAAGTGTAAGAATTGTTCTAGCCGCGGCATTCTGGACCACTTGCAGATGATTTAGAAGATATTCATGAAGACCCAAGTAAGGAGCATTTCTATAGTCAAGCCTGGAAATAATCAGGGCCTGGATCACTGGTTTCCTAGTTGCAACAGATGGGAGAGGTAAAAATGTTTTCAGAGAGCCCAAAACAAGAGCCTGAATTTGAGGTTGGAAGGACAAGGCACTGTCAATTTTGATTCCCAAGTTTTTTACCAAGCTCTGTTGAGTGCCTGGGGGAGGAACACCTTGGGGCCACCAAGTCCTCCAAACATCAAGTGGGGTAGAGCCAAACAACAGAATCTCTGTTTTGTCGGGAATGCATTTAATTGGTTGGCGTACAACCAGTTGAACACATTGGTGAGGCAGGATTTAAGAACTCCTCCATCTAATTCTGCCCCTTTTTCACAAGTGAAAAGCAACTGAGTATCATCAGCATATGATGTTACGTTTGCCCCCAGTGCCTCAGCCAGGACGGCCAGAGGTGTAAGATAGACATTGAATAAGGTGGGGCTCAATGCCGAGCCCTGAGGTACTCCAACTGTCAAGTCATGGATTAGGGAAGAAAATGGGGGAAACCACGCTGTTTGACTTCTTTTGTTCAAAAAGGAAATCAACCACTTCAAGGCCAAATATTCAATCCCAATAGATTGTAGACGGGCCAACAATCTTTCATGGGGGGACCATATTGAAGGCCGCCGATAAATCCAAAGTAATCAGGACGGCCTTGCCCCCATTATCTAGCGTGTCTTTGATGTAAGCAACTACTTCTAGCAAAGCTGTTTCCGTACTACAGTTGGCTCTGAAACCCGAGTGACTGGGATGCAAAAGATTGTAACTTTTGAGGTAACTTGAAATATGAGAATTTACATATTTTTGTAATACTCTCTTGTGTCCCTCCCACATTTACTACTAAAATGTATGCGTACATGTGCGAGACTCTATAGACGGGGCGAAGAACATCGCACATCTATGTATAGGCAAAACGTACACTTTGTAGAGCGTTTTGTAGTACCACAAAACATAATACAAAGTGCAGTTTGTGAATCAGGCCCTGTGAGTTTTTGCTTTTGTGTATGATAAACGACAAACTGACTGATTCATCAGACTGTTTTATAAAAAAAAAGAAAAACAAGCATGAATATTTTCATTAAATCATACTCAGGTGAATAATTAAATTTGACAGGGAATAGGAAAATCTAATTATTTCTTTTAGTGAGTCAGCCCTAATTTTCAGTTGTGGAGCACAAAAATATAAGTCCTTTTTAACACTCTTTTGTAGTTTGTTTTCATAATTTAAATACATTGTGATTTAGATGTCTGCCTATGTGGGATGTAATAAAACTAGAGATGATGATGACAGGTCTGCATTTTGCCACTTGCTTTTTTCAGTCTTTTGGGGTTAGAACATTCAATATCTTTGCTTTTCTACACTAGGTATGACGTTAGTGTAAACACATTTCAACCTCTGGTCAGGATTTGCATCCAGGTCTTCATCAGGACTTAGGGGCTGTTAGAGCTGGACCAGAGGGGTTTTATTTAAAAAGCATATTTAAGAATCTGTTTTACAAGATAAAAAAATTGAGAAGTTTGTAAATCAAACATCTATTTCATAAAAACTTTCTTGGTGGTTCCCAATGTGAACTCTTGTGTGTTTACCAGGACAGGTGGCAGAGTTTTGTCCATCATTTGAGAATTAGAAATGTCCATAACTTCTTATGTTTTTACAGTATGCTTGTCAGTGCTGTGAATCCCCCTTTGGATATGTATTTGCAGGTTCTTTTTGGATTTTCCTGAAGAATTGTATTGAATACATTGTTACTATCCCATTTCTAATTGGTGAGAGCTCCAACTCGTATTATTTTTTATGTTTTGGGCCATTTCTTCTATTCAGCATTTTCTTTAGCACTCCGGCCTCCCTTTTTATTTAACAGTCAAATGGTATGAATGCAAATGTCTGCTGTGGGTTCCATCCCACTCAGCAGTAGGTACACCTATTTATAAAGCAATGTGTACAAAAAAAGCTTGGATGATGTCATCAGTGAAGTTTGAAGTTTAAGTTTATTGTCTGCCTAATTAAAATCATTACAATTTGAACAAATTAATAAAAAGATATTTTAAACCACTATGCATATGTGATAACTCAAGATTAGGCATGTGCAAATCATCCTCAAATATATGTGCAAAAAGATGTTAAAGTGCTTAGTAATAATTGTCCGTCCTTTAACTTCTGGCTTGTGCAGCTCAATTTTCCAAAAAGTAAATTACGACTTGAAATGGAGCAAATACAAATCATTCACAACCTTTACAGGAAAAAAATGACTAAAACGTTAATACTCCATCAATCAATCGTTATTTGACAATATTCATGAGCTGTTCATTATAGGACCTGTGCAAATGGTTAATAAAGTGCCTAACATTGATTTGTCATCTTTTAACTTCTTATCTGTTTCTGGTTATCAATAGGGCATAAATAAAACATACATAAAAACATTTTAAAGAGCATGCTTAAAAGGCTGGGTGTTAAGATAACGTTGTAAAAATTCTTTCCACCTCGGTCATGAATTTAACAAACCCGCAAATAAGGTGAATTGTCTTCTCGGATAAGCATGACATAAGTGCTTGGTGACATGTTCTTACTACTTCCTTTAAAAATACAGGTTTTAAAATAATTTGGCAAGCATATAACAGGTTTGGGCAGACACAAACTAAATGCAGTAGACTTTCTTGTGGATAACCACAAAGTTGGCCATTCTTGTAGCCATTTTTGAGTGCCATCCTTAGTTGAGTATCTGCTGAGTCTTAGTTTGAGATATGCATCCCTCAAGTGTGATGGAATGGAGATGGATGTATAAGGCTGTATATCCGGTTTCTCATAGGAGTTTATTACTGGTAACACTCTGATAAGTAGGCCATGCATGTTCCAGTAAACAATTAATTGTTGATTTCCTGCCAGCACATATTTGCTAAGGAACTGGGGGGGTCATTAGCATGGCGGGCGGACTTTGTCCGCCCGCCATACCCCCGGGAAATGGGACCGCCCGCAATACATGCGGCGGTCCCGCACATGCCATTAGGATGCGCCCGCCACACTGGCGGGCGCATCACGCATTTCTGACATTGCGGCGGGTGGTGCTTTTAGCACCGCCCACCGAAATGCTCAAAATGCAAGTTGTGCTTTTCAATGCACAACGTGACAGGCACTGCGCGGTGCCTGCCACGTTGTACATTGAAATGCAGGGGGGTACCATAGGTACCCCCCATGTGCACCCACCACCCCCCAGAATCCCTGGGGGCCCGCTACGGGCCCCCAATGTAGAAGACCGTATGCCTTTCCGTGGCTGCGTTGCCGCCACGGAAAGGCATAACCCCGCATGTATCATAATATGGATGGCGGTGTCTACCAGACACCGCCACCATATTAACTGCTTTTCCGCCCAGTCAACTCATCGACCGGGCGGAAAACCAGCGGACGGTCTTTCCGTCCGCCGGGGTCCCCCCGCCATAGTAATATGGCGGGGGGAATTTACAATTTACATGCGGTCGGGAGGATATGTCGGGCGGATCGCCACCGCCATGCGGGCGGTGGCGATCCGCCCGACATGCTAATGACCCCCAGGTTCAGATAAATACAAAGAATGTAATCATTTTAAAAGGCGGCCTGTCGCACTAGAGGCTGCCCTTGGAGATCAAACTCCAATCCACTTTCTGCATGACCAGTGTTCTTGGGAATCATAAAGATGCATTTTATAGCTTTAATTTGCAATAGATCCAGTAATTAAGCATTCATCCCTCGGAAGACAACTGAGCCATAAGCTAACACAGGAGTTAGTTTAGCCATGATTTTCACTAGATGATCATAAGTGGGGCACCTAAATTTGGCTCAAAGTGATTTAAAAGCAAAAATGGAAGAAGATGTTTCAGCTCTTAATATGTCAAAATGTCCTTTAAAAGAAATGTTGTTATAAAAAAGATGCTGGGATACTTGTTACTCTTAACCAGTTCAATAAACGTCCCCCTTGATTGCCAGGATTGAGATCCGGCTGTAGATGACCCAATTGACATGATTTTGGTTTTCTTAATGTTCAGTTCAAGATGATTAAATGAAATATATTCATCAAGGGAATTGATTAAATGCTGTAAACCTATAGGTGTCTAACTGAGTAGTATAGTATCATCCGCATATTGTACATATTTTAGAGGGTTATTTGCAAATTTGGTGGAGTGTGAATTTATTGTTTCCAGATGTTGGTTCAGATCCACCATGAAAAGGTTAAATAAACATGGCACAAGCACACTCCCTTACTTTTAGCCATTAGAAGCTTCAATTCTCCGTGTTAGACAGGTTTCATCACCCAACTTGACCTGAACCCAGGTGTTCGTATAAAGGGGGATGATAAAATCATAAATTTTGGAGGTACGCCTCATGCCACTAATTGTTTCCATAACAAAGCTCAAGGAACTGTGTAGAATGCTGCTTTTAAATCAACAAAGCTAATCTACTGATTTTGCCCCCTAGACATTTCGCTCTTGACTATCAACGTTAGGGCAGTCAAATTGGTAATTCTTCACTGGGCCTTAAGAAATACAGATTTCTTCATTGAATTAAGTACTGTGCAACTGACTATTCCTCCAGTTCCTCTAGGAGACGTGAGGAAAAAACTATGCCTTGACGTTTGTCTAAGATATTAGCCGATAGTCTGTAGGATTTTCAGCAGGACCGCTTTTGTAGATAGGAAGCAGAATACCTCCTTGCCATGAATCAGGTACAGTTTCCATCAAAAGAATCTCATTATAAAGCAGAGTCAGGGTCTCTGCCCCCAAATCCGGATCTGCTCTAAAGTAGGCCTGGGCGGAGTTCATGGAGTTCTGCTCCGCGAAAGTCTGGAAGAGGCGCAAAACTCCGCCACGCTCCGTGGAAATCTGCAAGCGGTGGAGTTTAGCAAGTAGTACTGTTTGCACTGATTTTTAGCACTGGGAGTTTGTCCAGCACTGTAAGATCAGTGCGAAAAACACTATGCACAGCGCAAGAGGGTGTAGCTTCATTCTGCTGTTCGAGTAGATATTCTACTCGAGCTGCAGCATCCTCAACGTGAATGGCAGATTTCTCAACACGAGCGGTCGTGACCTAACGCAAGCGGTCACAACATAACGCAAGTGGTCCCGACCTGCCACGACCACCCGCATTGAGAAATCTCGCCAGGAGGAGGTCTAGTGCATGATTTGTTCTCGCAAGCACTCGCAAACTTAACGTTGGTGAGCTGTTTGAGAGAAAAAACTCTGCTCCACGTAACTTTGCGTACTTTTGCGGAACTTCGTGATCCACGTGGAATGCGAAGTGGGCAAAACTCTGTGAAGTCCGCCGGCTGAGCGGAATTCTTCGCCCACCCCAACTCTAATGACGGCGTTTGGGAGGTCATATACGAACCTAAGTCATTATTTAACTTAGCAATGCTGTCTGATGTTTGTTTACTTGTTGTAATAGCTGAACTTTGCTTATTTGCTAAGTTGTTCCCAGATACCACATCCTGGAAGGCTAATAGATGATCAGTGGTTACAGATAATTTCAGACGGGCTCACATCCAAGGTGCCTGGATGGTTTACATCTTCTTGTAGTGTTTTTTTTCTGGAAATTTGAATTAATTCGCAATGGAGGATTGTATGGTAGTACTGTCAGGAATGTTGGATTTGATCAAACTCCCCATGACTAACTCAAGGGAAGGCACAGGCCTTGAGGCTAAGGAGCCATTTGAGGCCTGTAGACTTACTGTTGAGCTAGTAGTTGAGTTTGATCATTCAATCTTCATTGTCTTCCTCTTTTTTAGCAGCTGAGGGGTGCCACAGGAGCGCCCGGACTTCACTATTTTCAACAGCCTCAGAGGGTCTTTCAAACTCATAGATGGATATTCAGGGGGCAGGGGAGCTTACAAGGGACCTGCAAACCACGCCTGGGCCTAGCCAGACCGTTTCCACTTCCCCTCGGCTTAACCCTCCAGCAGCAGTGCCTAAAGACTGCCACCACGCTGCTTGTACCTCACTTTTTCCACACCTCCACACCTCGCATTTCTCCTCACTGAGTTCAGGAAATTTGTTGCACTGCCAGGAGCTGCTCCAGAGACTGCAGCCAAAACGTGTGATTGTAGTCCTGAACAATGTTATGCTGAGCATCAGTGATGTCATTAGTGATGTCATAGACCATGTCATGAGTGATGTCATAAGTGATGTCATAAGCAGTGCATGGCTGGGATGAGCGAGATGAGAGATAGATATGTAGATGTATTACCTAGTGTTGGTATCCACTGGGTAGTTAAAGTTAGGAGCACGCATCCATTTTGTTTGCTAATAACTTTTGGGCCATTTGACGAATCTTTGCAAAACTTTCCCAAAACAGTCTCACCCAGCTCAGCTCCTTCCTGGAAAATTTTAGGGTGATTTGTCAAGTGGTAGCTGATAAAAAGGGGGGTCACACAACACATATTTCCCATGCAGTTTTCCATAGGACAATTGAACAGCGATGCTGCAAAAACGGCTGAACAAAATGACACCAAATTTGGCAGAAAGCTAGATCTTGGTCCAGACAGTGTGTTTTTTTGTAATTTGGTGTAAATTCATCAGTGGTTTTTGATAAATTAAAGTTCAGACTTTATGTATATCACACACTGGAGGACCTGCAGAGTCTACAGATCTCAAAATATGATATATTTGGCTCCCACTACATCAATAAAGATGTGGCGGTAGTCTTTTTAGGACTCAGGGACTTAGTCCCCTATCTTAAGAAAAACATATAAGGGGCATGATAGGAATATCCTGCCCTTCTCTAGGCCAGGCGCGGGGTCCCAGAGGGTGCAGACACGGCATAGGGCCATGTTCATACACCAAAAGGGGAAATACATTCTTTCTTCCGACCCTACTGGGAGGCAGATTAGGGGTTTGTTTCAATCTGTCCACCCGGTGGGGTAGAAAGCCCACTAGACACAAGGGATTTCTTTATTTTATTTTTTTAAAGCCACGCCCACCTCCCAGAGATGGAGTGTCAGTATTTCGGCCTGGGATTTTACACTTCCCTAAAAACAAGGGTGGGTCAAGCCCACTCGACATCAGGCATACCCCATCCATAAAAGGGGCAAGTGAGTATTTCTGCCTCCCTCTGGGGGCTGATAGAGATTTATGTCAAAAACCCACTAGACACCAGGGATTTCAAAATGGTGCCAAAAGTTTGGACAGCCTACCCCAGCATTAGGATATACCCCCACCCCAGAAGGAAGACAGAGAGAAGGTTGATCTGGATTGGAAGTTTGCCAGTAATATGCACTCATGGTGATAGAAAGACCACTATTACACTACAGCAATAAGAAAGGAATGGGGCTTTCCACTCTGGCCATGGGTCATGGCCCCATCCCATAAGGGGACAATACAACCTCCTCCAAGAGGCAGATTGGAAGCAAACCCGGGGGTAGGAAGTCTACTAGCCACCTGGGAAATCATAAAAAAACAAGAAGTCAGGGTGGCCCATCCTGGCTTAGGGCCATGCCCTCGCCCCAAAAGAAGAAAATAGCTTCTTTCTACTCCCCACAGGCAGCAAATAGGATGTTTGCCCAAATTGGAGGCATCCCCCCCGCCCCACCGTTTGCTCCTTTTTAGGTGCAGAAAGCCTTATAGAAATCAGGCATTCCAAAATGGTGGCAAAACAGACAAAAGGATGGGGGTGGCCAACCCTGGTATCAGGTCAAACCTCCACCCCAGAGGAGGCAATAGCGTCTTTTAGCATCCCTATGGGCAGCTTGGAGATTTGTTGTGATTGAGGAAGCCTACTCCACACCAAGGTTTTGACATTCATACACAAAAACGGGTGGGGTGTCACATCCTGGAATTGGGTGGTGTGTCCCATCATGGAATTGGGTGGGGTGTCCCTCCCTGGAATTGGGAGGCATGACCCTCCCTGGAATTGGACATATCTCCCCCCAAAAGGGACAATAAAGTCTTTGTGCCTTCCCCAGGGCACACACAAGGTTTGGCCACAGTTTGTACCACAGGGAGACAGAAAGCCCACTAGACACAAGGGATTTCAAAATGACACCAAAACAAACAAAACGATGGGGTGTCCACCCAGACATCAGTCCATACCCCAACCCTGAATTGGCTCCATGGGAAGCAAATAGGAGATTTGTCTCGAAGGGAGATGTGTCCTTAATCTGCCCATAAACATTCCACTAAACACCAGGGATTTTACATTTGGGCAAAAAGGTGGGGCATCCCACCATGGCATTGGGACATGTACCCACTCTAATAGAGCCAATAAAGACTTTCTGCCCCCCTTGGAGCAGACAAAGCATTTGCCCACTAGACACTGGCAAAAGATAGGCACAAACTATGGAAGGTGTGGGTGCCGCCCATAATGCATCAGGCTGTGCCTCCACTCCTGAACAGTTGTAACAGACTTTCTGACCACCCTTTGTGTATATTGGGAGAGTATACCCCCAATCTGCCACCCTAGGAGAAATAAAGGCCACTGGAAACCAGGGAAAATAGACCCTAAAAAGAAGGGGTGTAGTCAACCCACCCAAACTTTGGGTCATGCCCCTATGCCAGAAAAGGCAAAACAGTCTTTCAGTCTCCCTGGGGGGCAGAGAAGGGGTATTTACCTCCAATTTGCCCCCCTGGTCCCAGAAAGCCCAATAGACACCAGGGACAAACATGCCAAAAAACAGAAGGGGTGGGGGTCTGACCAAGCTTGAGGCCATTCCCCAACCCAAAATGGGTACCACAGACTTCCAGACCCCCTCTTATGGTAGATTGGGGGCCTATACCCCCAATCCGCCAACTCAAACAAGAGAAATCCCACTGGACCCAGGGAAAAAGTCCCCAAAAAAGAAGGGGTGGGGTTGGCCCACAACAAGCATCGGGCCATGCCCCCACAACTAAACAGATGCAACAGTCTTTCTTTCTCCCCTGGGGACTAAATCATCCTTACTACTGGGGCAAGTGAGGGGAAATTGTTATTCCTTTTGGGTACAGTTTTCCATGTGTGCAAGCAGAGTGGGAGTAAATCCCTATTTCCATTCACTTACCATAATTAACGGCTGCATTATTTGGGCACAGGGTCAGTGTGCAATCAGGATAATGTTGCAAACCCAGACATTTTTGTACATCCAGGGAACACAGAGGGGAGTCAAGGGTGGTTAATTTGTATGGATCAAATTATGATATTTTGATGGTTGTAATGTGAGGTACATCAATGATAGAATAGGTTTTGCAGGATGCAGTCATTGCTTATATTGGTATAGGGTAGAATGCTTATGGCAACAAAGAGACTCTTTGCAATACATCACATAAAGCGATGGCCACCCAAAACAGGGGACATTAACGTATGCGTTGCAATTCTATTAATATACATGACCATAGATGCTCTTGTAAAGGCATTCCAGCATTAGTGGAAATCAGTCTTGGATGAACAAATGAATTATGGAAAATATGACATCCAGACAACTGGCTGTGTTCAAAGGCACAGGAAGCGACTGGTTTAAAGCGTTTCTATCTGCATATCCCAAGTAGGACACGCTCTCTCCCATTTCAATCGAATCTCCTGCAGCTGAAGAGATGTGCCCTGCAGGGGTAAATCCCTTTCATGCCTCTAGTTGATGTTTTTATGCAACGTCTGGCCAAACTAATACATTCCATCGGTGCTTCATTCTACATGTATGCAGATTACACCCTGCTCCATTTTAAACTGACCAGTACAGTAACAAATACAGTCCGTAAACGTGTGCTGATGTCTAGGGCTCTTACTAGCTGTTTCTTGACAAATCGATAGAGAATGTCAGTGACCTTTTAACTTGTCATCTCATTAAGAGAGAAGTTCAGATGACCAACCCATATACCCTCCTTGGGGCTCCCCCATCTGGCCCTCATCAATAGACAAAGACCTATTCTATTTAAAGCTATGAAAAATATTGGCAACACTATAAGCCAAGACGTATCTAAACAGATGCAGGGTCACAAAACATCTTTTTCATGTGCTTTTCAGATCCCTGATATGAAGTGTATCAAGTTTAGAGCTTCATTTACATGTGTCATCAGAGAATCCTGACCAAAAGGGTGGTATCATGAATAGGCCTGGGCGGAGCTCTCAGAGTTTCACTCTGTGGAAATCCGCAGAGTCACAGAAAAACTCAGCAGAATTCCGCAGAGTTCCACGGGTGGGTGGAGTAATGCTCAGCTGATAGCCATCCCTCGTCGCTGAGCTAGCGAAGGCAATGATTTCACATGTGTACCCCTTGCCTCTCAGTCCGATGTTCTGATGGATGGTGAGATCCTCGAGTCAAAGGGTAAGCCTTCTCCAGTTACTTGCCCCCAGATTGAAAGCGCAGCAGATAAGCAGGTGAGTCACAAGGATCAGAGGTGTGGGGGTCCGATAGAAGTTGACAGACGTCAGGTGGGGGGGCAGAAGGAGAATATAAATCGATATGTGCTAAGGTCCCACAATCTTGAATGGGCAGTGGGTGATGAAAGAGCGGAGTCTGGGAAAAGGATTTCCCTTCCACCAGCGAAGGTGTCAATTAAGCACATAAAGCCCCGGGCCAATAAGCACTCAACTAAAAAGTCTGTTGGTAAGCCCATTAGAGCTTAAATAGCCACTAAGATAAAGGAGAAGCAGGACCAGACAGTCTATAAGCTCCAAAAAATGACCCTAAAGTCCTATTTTAAAGCCAGGTTAGACCTGAGTAGGGAGGAGGGTGAGAAGAGTAGTGGGGTACGAAGTGGCTCAGCCTCTAAGAACTATGCAAGTAGGGAAAGCACGAGAGTCATGGAAGTAGGCTGTCAAGGTAGCCAAGGCGGGTTGATAGTACACCCAACAGTCCCCACGAAAAATTCATTTTCATGTTTAGATATAGAGGAGTTAAACCCGGCAAAAAGAGGGCACTATGGCGGAAGTAGGAAACTCCCCACGCAGCCCCACACTAGATGAGGATTCAGGGAACGATGGGCCAAAAAGAACAGACTCAGTGCAGGGGATTTTAGGCCAACTTGCCCAAGAGATCAAAGATCATTTCTCGATCTTGGAGTGCAACCAAAAGCAGATTCAGGCAACCTGCACAAGTTTGGAAGTAAAGTTAGAGAACCTAGCACAGTGTACACATGTTTTAGAATCTGGGTTAAAAGAACTTCAGACGGTCATTCAAGGAAACATCCAAGAAGTAGTACGCTTGAAGCAAAGGGAGAAAATACTGTCGGAGAAGCTCGAAAAATTGAAAAATAACGCCAGGCGGAACAACGTCAAAATTTTGGGGGTTGTGGAAGGTGCGGAGGGAACAGACATTAAACCCTTTGTGATAAAACTGTTGAGAAGTGCATTCCCACAGGAAGAAAGTCTTGCCAACCTTGATGCAGAAATACAGCGAGTGCACAGAGATCCCTTCAAATTACGCCCAGGGGGAAAGATCCCCCGTAAGATTTTGGTAAACATCCAATCCTACACCATAAAAGAGAGGCTTTTAAGTCTGGCCCTGAAAGAAAAATCATTGCAGGCATTGGGAGTTACTTTCAGGATTAGATCGGAAGTCTCTAGAGAGACCTCAGACAGGCAGTAGGAGACAGAATGGTAGAATTGAAAGGGTTTGTTGCAACTGCAGCTGAGATTCCTGGCCACCTTAAAGGCGATGTGGCAAAAGAAAATGCACATCTTACTCGACCCGGAAGATGTCGATAATTTTATAGGGCAAATATAGAGGGGGGGATCTAGGAAACACAAAATTGAGCCAGGAAATGAGATATTATCACTCCCTCAGGGAATCAGCTCAAATAGGCTATGGAAAGGCCTAGTTGTAGGGTTGGGAGAGTTCCCACAAGGGAGCACGAGGGGTGGGGAGCAGTGGGAAAAAAACATAAAAAGTTGAGTCATCAAGTTGGCATAGTAGGAAAGCACCATTCAGGAGTAGTCATCTCAGAACAAGGGGAAATGGAAAAAAAAGAAAAAAACATACAAAATGAGCACAGGGGTTGAGGGGTCACTGGCCCTACATATAATATGTTGGAATGTGAACGGGCTGAGGGTTAAAAAGAGACGGCACACTATTTTGCAATATTTAAAGCAGCACAAATCACAAATAATTATGCTGCAAGAAACCCATCTCAGGAATGTAGGGACCTGTTTTTAAAACAAAAGTGGGTGGAGGGCATAATTACTACAGATCAACCACACTGTACCAAAAGTATAGCATTGGTATTTAAAATAAATTCAGGAGTGCAGTTGGTCCGGTACAAAGCGGATGTTGGGGGGCGTTGGATTATAGCAGAAGTCAATATACATCAGAACTTATGTACACTAGTGAGTTACTACGGTCGGAACATAGACGACGTTTCGCATTTGGCTCACCTTTTCTCCATTTTAGTTGATTTTAATGCGCCTGTTATTCTAGGAGGGGACTTTAATATTCTTTTAGATAATAATTTGGACAGATCCTCTACAAGAATACAGATCAATTCACCAAAAATGAGGGCATATCTGGTTGATATGCTGGAAAATTACAACCTGTGCGATATTTTCCACAAAATAAGGGGGGACTGCAGGGACTATACCTTTCACAGCAAGAAAAACAGCCACTATTCCAGATTGGATTATTTCTTCATGGATAGGAAGGAGGTGGAGAGACTGGCAGGTATGGAACATCTCCCTATTCAGATCATGCAGCCTTGCTTCTAAAACTTGAATTGAGGGACTCACATGGGCTTAGGAGGTGGACAGTTAACAGAAGGATTCTATTCTCAGAGGAAATAGTTGCAAAACTGGCACACGACTCAGAGTGAGTTTTTTACCTGGAACTTGATATCAATGCCCCTACATGTAGTGTGGGACGCTTAAAAAGCTTGGCTAAGGGGGACACCTAAAAGTCTATTCGTAAACTGGGCAAGGAGAGAAAAAATTGAATTCTCTAGATTGGAGGAAAGGATAGGGAGAGTTGAAATGGCATTAAAAAGTAACACTTTGGGCATAGAAGAACGGACAAAGACAATCGCAACACTTGAGGAACTACAAACAGAATTTAAAGTTAAGATAGAAGAGAAAGTCCAGCAATTGTGGGACGCTAGCAGAGCCAGAGATATAGTGCAGGGAGAGTGCTGTGGAAAACTATTGGCATGGAAGGCAAGGTTAGAGAGGAATCAAAATTATATCAGGAAGATCGAAGTGGATAATGCTGGACATATCACAGAAGAGAGCAGTAAGATAAGAGAGGTCTTTAAGGGGTTCTTTCAGGAACTACACTAAGAGGACATCATAACAAATAGAGTGGGTATAGATGCCTGGCTTAAAGAAAACATCTTCCAAAACTGTCTCAGGAAAAGCAAGGTTACCTAGGTCAGGAAATAAAAGGTAGGGAGATATTGGCAGCAGTAAAGAAAACAAAAAAAGGCAAGGCAGCCGGCCCCGATACCATTCCTAGTGAACTCTACTCCACCATTGCAGACAAGATTATCCCAATCTGGATTAAACTTTTTAACTCAATTTTAATAAAGGGTACACCGATACCGGAGTCATGGAATGAGGCAGTAATAACCTTAATTCCGAAGCCTGGCAAGAACCCACTTCAATGTCAATCATTTTGTCCTATTTCCTTACTTAATAGCGACTATAAAACCTTTACTAGTATTCTGGCAGCCTGTATCAACAAGGTATTGGGACACTTAATACATGAAGACCAAAAGGGGTTTATTGCTGGGAAGAATTTGAGAGAGTTGAATCATGCTTTGATTGGTACCATAGATCTAGCCACAACGAAGGGTGTCCCCCTTGCGGTAATAACTGTAGATGCTGCTAAGGCATTCGACCGGGTCAGCTGGAGCTACCTTATGGCAGTATTAGAGCATCTTGGTATGGGTAAACCACTGATAGACACACTAGAGAGGATCTATAGAAATCCAACCGCTTGTATTCTGGTGAATGAGAGCTTATCATCCCCGGTGAGGATCGAAAGGGGGACGAGACAAGGGTGTCCTCTCTCACCTATTCTTTTTGATTTTTATATTGAACCATTTGCCCAAAGTTTAAGACTGAATGAGGGAATAAAGAACTTTAAGGTAGATACATTCTCTAGGAAGATTGCGTTGTATGCTGACGATTTAATGCTCTTCATCTCAGATGTCCACTCTACGCTGTCACAACTCGTGGCGGAGGCAAGATAGTTTGGTGCCTTTTCAGAGTATAAAATCAACGAGGAAAAAAATGGATCTAATGATTTGGAATCAAAATGAAGGGGAAATAAAGAGCGCTACAGAAATGAGATATCTGGGGATAAATATAATCAGGGATATAGAGAATCGTGCCGCATCCGATTTTGAGAAAATCAGCCAAGAAGTGGGGAAATCGTTAAAAAGATGTCAGAATGGCTCCACGGCGAGTCACTTCCAGGTTAACAGCAGACGCCGGGTAGATGTGACCCCTCCACTGCTGGGACCAGACCCGCGCCCCCCTCCTCAGGTGAGAATTGCCATGTCTGGGCTGAGCCGTGCCTTAAGGTGCCTGAGCTTAACTCCAGCACTCTCCTCCTGCTCAACGCTGGGATCTGCTCCTCTGACCTTCTCACAGGCAAATGGAAACGCAGCTCTATGCCCACATGCCAGCGCCACGCCACTCAGAATACAGGTGGGCATCCATAGTATCACCCCGTGGAGAGGTTCCCACACATCACCATCTCATGAAAAAAATGTTGTCTGGAAAATAGAAAGAAAATACACTATCCGACAAATCTGAATGAAGAAAACAGGTGGAAGAGACTGCACAGGAAGGATCCGTGTACACTGCATCGGTGGAGGACACAAGCAGCGCTACCGCATGATAGACTTCCAGCGGCTGAACTACGAGCCTGGGAAGGAGAACGTCCCTTTCAAAGAGAAGGTGATCCAAGTGCGCTATGACCCTTGCAGGTCAGCTGACATTGCTCTGGTGGCCGGAGGGAAACGGAAGCGATGGATCATTGCCACAGAAGACATGAAGGAAGGAGATCTCCTCACCACCTCAGGGCAGATTGGGAGAATGACAGTGTCCACCAATGAAGGAGATTCTCATCCTCTTGGAGCTCTGCCTGTTGGCACCTTAATCAACAACCTGGAGCTGGCACCTGGCAAAGGAGCCCAGTACATCTGAGCAGCAGGGACATGTGGCATTCTATTGAGGAAGGTGACTGGAACGGCCGTTGTACAGCTACCATCAGGTCCAGGTTTCGGAGACCTGCATGGGTACCGTTGGAAGGGTCTCTAACATTGACCACAATAACCGGATTAATGGAAAGGCAGGAAGGAACCGGTGGCTGGGAAACTGCCCATCAGGCAGACTACTGAACGAGCCGTCCGCAAAGATTTGAAAACATGGCTTTTCAGGTCTCTCTCTTAATCTGTCTACTCTTGCCAAGTTCCGCTCACCTTCCGTTTGTCTTAATTCACCGCGGGGAGACTCTGTTTGGTGTAACCATGCACTCTACAAATGACGATGATGATGATGATGAGAATCTCCCACTGTCTATCTATGGGCGGGTTCATTTGGTGAAAATGTTTATCTTACCTAAAATCACCTCCCTGTTTGATAATATCCCCTTAAAATTTGATAAAAAGCATTTTAGCATTACAGGTGAAAATAACATCCTTTATTTGGGCCAATAAGGGTGTGTGTCTCTCTTGGAAGAAGTTGAGGAGAAAAGTGGGAGCAGGGGGGCTGGGGCTCCCAGACTTTCAGCTATATTGCTGGCCCTTTCAGCTTAAAAACAACAGAATGTTACTATCCAGCCCCAAGGAAACCCTAGTGGGCGGAATGTACAGAGTAATGCTTGGTGGATTACCTAAGGAAGGCTTTCTTTCTAAATTTGGGGCTCCAAATACTTCAAGAGGGTCAGATTAAAATGCCTACAAGCAGCGGCCAGAACTTTGTTTGAAATTAGATCCATTTTAGGTATTGCGTACCACAGTAAGATGTCTCCAATATGGGATTCTAAGGGTATTCCCAAATTTATGCTTGACACTCTTAAGGATCCCCTCAGACAGAGTGGAATAAGTAGATGGGGACAGATGCTAGACGGTGGACAGAATCTGGCATGGGAGTACTGGAATCAGAAGACAGGAGGAAAAATCTCCAGATTTAAAATAATCCAAGTAAACTCATGGCTAAAGACCCAGGACTGGACAAATGTGCAATTTAACCAAATGGAAATTGACCTCCAAGATCCATGGCCCAAGAAGAAGGAAGTAGCATTATGGTACCAATACTTACTCACAGCGGCCAATAAAAAGATGAGAGCACCCTCTTCCGCATGGGATGGATACTTGCTAGAGGCAGAGATGGAAGAGTTATGGCAAGTATCTTTATCTACATTTTACACTGTATTTAAATCTGCTGCATTAAGGAAGAACCACTTTTATACCCCTTATATAGTCCACTGGAACCCGAAAAGGCTGGTGAAAATAAGGGGAAGTGGCGACTCCAAATGTAAGAGGTGCGGAAGAAATGAGGCCGACAATATGCACATGTTTGCTACTGCCCGATGCTAGAAGAATTCTGGTTAGCTGTCAGTAAGACTATTTCCGACGTATTGGGTACCGAGGTGGAGGTAAGCACTGTCTTGATTATGTTTGGGATTAGGCAGCAAGACCTGAGGGGCTCGTGTCTGCACACAAAATAAAGAAACTTGATGTTCTACCTAATTTTGGTTGCAAGACGGGAAATCTGTAAGTTATGGACCCAAACCTCTGCTCCCTCTTGGCAGGCATGGAAAAACTCAGTGGCCTTATTTGAAAAGATGGATAGGTGGGAGGATAAGATAAGAGTGGGGGATGGCTGTTAGGACCTGCTGAATATATAATTATAAATTATTTTTTTGTGAACTGATCTGTCCAATGATTACATCGTCTCATAGCAGTGGGCCTAGGAAGCAAGTCATACCCGCAGCGGCCCAGTAATTCTTTATTGCTAGAAGAATGTCCTATCCGCCAGGCACATTGGTCGCTACAATCCGTAAGGTTCTTGTTACTAAAGATTGGAGATAGTATGAGGACTTAAAAATATATATATATCACAGCTACCTGCATTGAAAGGTTTGAAACCCTGATATCACATACACTTTGTTTAGAGTGTGTGACTGGTCGCGCATGATTAAGGAAGCAATGTACACTGATGTTGTGGTTGCCTGCACGTACCTCTTGTGGCCGATCATAATAGTAACTTGTACGGCCCCCTTTATTTGGCTTCGAGTTCCCGAGCAGGAGATTTTCTTCACATGTGATGTGACCCCGCCCTTTCTAAGGAGAATACAGGGAGTTTTGTATCTGGTTAGAGTCTGCATAGGAAGAGGACAGAAAGCATTGCAGTGAGCACAGGAAGTTCCACATCTTGTGAAGTCGGCATGAGCATAGAGAGAGGACTGGACAATAAATTAGGGGTGAGTGTGCCGGTAAACTCCCCCTAATCATGACAAGATTTTACGGTTCATTTAACCTGATATTTCTCTGAGTTAGTGCTTTATTTTCAGACAACAGAGCTGAGAAACTGAAAGAGGCAAAATGTTCTCAACATTTCCAAGCTGTACTATCTGAAAATAAAACCATCGTGATATGACCCCGGGAGCTAAATGAGGCAGCTCTGCTGATTATTTTTCTGGAAGACTATTCGCATGTTTCAGCTCACCTGTGCAAATTTCATTGGCCTCCTGTGAGAGTGAAAGCATGTTTTAAAGCTGTGACTTTAATACACAACTAGGTCATGCTCTGTAATGCCATAAGCTTTATCACTGCCAAATGTAGACGTTACTTTCCTACACAGTTGCTGAGAGTGGCAAATCACAATCTTTTGATTGTTTCTGGGTTAGACTAGTAAAAATGAGAAGCAGGACCTTCTCAGTGGCTGTGGACAAATTGTAGAAAGCCATACGCCCCTACCTCCATGCAAAGGCAAACCATTTGGGTATCCATAAATATTAGAAAACGTTTCTTCTCAGTTTGTAGACGGTCTTAGCAAAGTCTTTTGTGTGGCTCCAGCCCCATGCACCAACTCGATTTGGCACATGTGCACTTACGAAACAAAATACAATAAAACACAACATGAACTCTCATTTCCTTAGGTGCTCACGGCAAAAAAGCGGAGATAATCTTTTCGCCCTATTTGCAAGCCGTTGCTAACATGCATTAGCACATGTTATCAGCCGTTTTGCCGACGCCTCGCTTTGCATCTCTAATGAGATGCAAAGTGGGCGTCACTGGGCGTACCCCTGACGGACTACCTTGTAAATTATCGCTAATTGCACATCGCGATATTTACAAGGTGGCCCTCAAGATTTTAGCAGATGTTAGTTTTTGACGAAAACCGTGGTTTTCGCCGAAAACTAACGTCTGCTAAAATCCTGACTATTGTATGTTGACAATGGGAGGTGGATTGATGTGTTACGACCACAGGGTCGTATCATCAAGCATATCGCCGTTTTGCAGGGAACATCCCTGGAAAACCAGCGATGTTCCCTTCAAAACCAGCGATTTCCCCGCTATCGCTGGATTATATATCGCCCTTGAGTTATGCGTTGATGATAACGCGCTAACTCGGCGATTTAATTCAGCGATAGCCGGCGTTAGGGAAATCAGCGCTAGGCGCGCTGGGCGATAATTATCGCCCCTCGTTGTTGATATGCCCCAGAGTCTCATACCCAAGGGAATTCTTCATTTCTCCTCAGAGTGTCACTCAGAGGTTTCGGCTGCTCGACAGATCAATTGTGTTCGTTCCTATAGGTTACATAATACCAATGGGACCCGTAATTGGCATTACTGATCCGATCAGAGTTAAGAGACCACTCATAATGAGGGCCAAAGAATTGTAAGCCTGTTCTCTCTGGGTCTGTACCCTTTAAATTGAATCCATTATCTTCGCCAGACATATTTATTTCCAAGTGATGATACTGTTTAAGAGTCTTTTGTCATTATCATGAAGTTGAGAAGATGACATCCTGGATGGGTTGGCTTTTGATATTGTATTGAGAGCTCTACTCCTCTACTCTAATCTTGTACCGTTGTTTCACAATCTCAGAAGGTTTCTTTTCTTTTCTTTTTTTGCTCCTTGGAGGCAAAGAGTCCTTCTCAACTGTAAAGCTTATTTGCAAACACCTAAACTAACACTAGAGTACTTCTCTGGAGAAATGCTTGGCAGCACTAGGAGATAAACATGAATTGTTTTGGGAGTTTTATTAAGTGGGAATCCCACTAAAAAAGTCCTTCTCAACTGTAAAGCTTACTTGCAAACACCTAAACTCACCCTAGAGTACTTCTGTGGAGAAATAATTGGCAGAACTAGGAGAGAAACATGAATTGTTTTTGGAGTTTAGTTAAGTGGGAATCCCACTAAATACCAGCAGTTCTACTGATCACCAAACTGTCATTTGTCCTCCTCATTTACAAGTGGGTGAAGTTACAGGTTTACAGCCGTAGAGCCTCAGTCAGTGTTGAAAACATATATCAGAATGACAACCCTATTTAAGATGGAACTTCCAAAGTATGTTCTTTCAATTTGAGACCACAAGGGAAAGCCTGGAGGCTCCAAGCCAGAAACAATACATACGACCCCCTTCCCCCCCCCACACACACAGATTGCAACAATCCCAGCACATCAGGGCCAGAGGTGTATTTTCTGAAAAGACAAACGTATGCCAAGTGAGACCATGACAATAAATCTGCTCGGCAAAAAATTATTTGACTTCAATACAACCAAGACACCATGGCATGGCCTCTGCTGACTTGGCAGGCTGACAAGCCATTCAACAGGGACTAAATGCCCCTTTTGATCTGGGAAGGGATGCATTGCCCTCTTAACAATTGTGTTGGGATTCTACATCCTGAAGTTTGGAAGACGGTAGAAGGTCTTTAAACCCCTAACCTGGATTTGACATTTTTATTTACTGTTCTCTGTTCTGCTATTGGATGAAGGCTCCCTTGCCCTGTTTGCAGACGTATTGAGGTTTTCTTCACAGCAGTGCAGATGGTAATTTGACATCCCTAGGAGTCACATTGAGTTCCTGTGGATATCGAAGCTCAGATCCTGATCACAGTTCATAATGACAAGAACATACTTTTGATTTTGCATACTTTGACACCAACCATAAGACATAAATTGTGCTGGGAGTGGAACTGAATCAAATGTTTCTTTGAAAGAAATGTATGGTGTGCTCGATATGAATCACCAGTAGTAAGCAGTCAATTTAGCTTCTACGTAGGCCTTAAAATAAAAGGTGTCCTCAGACTTGAGACACAAAATAATCCCCACAAAGCTCCTCCACACACTGGAACTGCAACAATACTAAATGTCAAGCTCACGAAAGCAGTATGGTACCCCTGTAGGAGGAAAGTGATTTTCTTTTCAAGTCTAAGGCCTGTCTTAGCCAGGTCCCTTTCATAGGTTTGAACAAGAAATGCTTAGCAGAGCCAGTGTCTCAATCAATCAGGTGTTTGTTAAAGCGCGACTACTCACCCGTAAGGGTCTCAAGGCGCTAGGGGTGGGGGGGTGCAGGTTCCATTCCATCAAGGAGGGGGTCTGTCGAAGAGCCAGGTTTTGAGGTTTCTTGCGAAGATGGGGAGCGATGTTATCTGTCTGAGGTGGATCGGAAGGGCGTTCCATGCTTTGGCCGCGAGGAAGGAGAAGGAGCGGCCTCCCGATCTGGTCTTTCTGGTGCGGGGGACCACGGCGTAGGAGAGCTGGGCTGATTGTAGGGTCCTTTGGGGTGCGTGGAATTTGAGTCGGCTGTTCAGGTATGCTGGTCCGGTGCCGTGGAGGGCCTTGTGTGCGTGGGTGAGCATCTTACAGGTGATTCTCGCCTCGACGGGGAGCCAGTGGAGTGTGCGCAGGTGCTGGGAGATGTGGCAGTGTTTTGGCAGGTTGAGGACCAGTCTTGCGGTGGCGTTCTGGATGTTCTGTAGCTTGCGGGTGAGGTTTTTGTTTATTCCGGCGTAGAGTGCGTTGCCGTAGTCGAGTCTGCTGGTGACCAGGGCGTGAGTGACAGTCTTTCGGTGTTCGAGGGGATCCATTTGAAGGTCTTACGAAGGAGGCGGAGGGTGTGGAAGCAGGAAGACGAGACAGAGTTGATCTGGCGGTCCATTTTGAGCTCGGAGTCCAGGATGATTCCCAGGTTGCGTGCGTGGTCTGTGGGGGTTGGCGGGTTTCCGAGGGCGGGGGGCCACCAGGTGTCGCTCCAGGCATCGGGATTTGGGCCCATGATGAGTACTTCTGTTTTGTTGGTGTTTAGTTGTAGGCAGCTGTTTTTCATCCATTTGGCGACGGCTTCCATGCCTTCTCGAAAGTTGCGTCTGGCTGTGTTGGGCTCGTTGGATAGGGAGAGGATGAGCTGGGTGTCGTCTGCGTATGACACGATGTTGAGTCCGTAGGTTCTGACGATGGGGGCAAGTGGAGCCATGTAGACGTTGAAGAGCGTCGGGCTGAGGGAGGAGCCCTGGGGGACTCCGCAGGTGGTAGGTGTGGGGTCCGAGAGGAAAGGGGGGGGTCTGACCCGCTGCGTCCTGCCGGAGAGGAAGGAGCAGATCCAGTCGAGGGCCTTGTCCTGGAATCCTGCATCGTAGAGTCTGCGTATTAGGGTGCGGTGGGAGACTGTGTCGAACGCCGCAGATAGGTCGAGGAGGATGAGGGCTACTGTTTCTCCTTTGTCCAGTAGGGTGCGGATGTCGTCTGTTGCAGCAAGGAGGGCGGTTACCGTACTGTGGTTTTTTCTGAAGCCGGATTGGGAGGAGTTGAGGATGTTGTGTTCTTCAATGAATGTGGCGAGTTGGCTGTTGATGGCTTTCTCGATGACTTTCGCTGGGAACGGGAGCAGGGAGATGGGTCTGTAGTTTTTGAGGTCGGTGGGGTCCGCTGAGGGTTTCTTTAGGAGGGGGTTGACCTCAGCGTGTTTCCAGTCGTCGGGGAACGAAGCAGTCGCCAGGGAGCGGTTGATGGTGTGGCGGAGCATGGGTGCGATGTTGTCGGCGGTTCTGTTGAAGATGTGGTGGGGGCAGGGGTTCGTGGGGGCCCCTGAGTGGATTGACTTCATTGTCTTCAGTGTGTCTTCGGTGGTGAGGGCTGTCCAGTCGTCAATCGCTGGTTTACGGGTGTCGGGGGTGGTTGGTGAGGGTTCAGTGTGTTGGTTGTCTTCGTCGAAGTTGTCGTAGATGCTCTTGATTTTGTGGTGGAAAAAGGTGCTGAGTTTGTCGCAGAGGTCTTGTGAGGGAGGGATGTCGGTAGGCTCGCTGGTGGGTTGGGCGAACTCCTTGATGATGCTGAAGAGTTCCTTGCTGTTGTGCGCGTGGGTGGAGATTCTGTCTTCAATCGCTTTTTTCCTCGTTTCTCTGATGAGTTGATGGTGGGCGTTGGTGGCAGCTCTGAAGTTGTTGTGGGCTACTGTGGATTTGGTGTTCCTCCAGGCCTTTTCGAGGCGGCGGCATGTGCGTCTGGACTCTTGAAGTTCGGTGGTAAACCATCTGGCTTTCTTGGCGCGGGTATTGTTGTTTTTCTTGAGGGGGCTATGGTGTTGGTGCTGTCCGAGATCCATCTATGCAGGGTTCGGGCTGCGGTGTTGGGGTCGTCGTTTTCCGCGATGGTTGGGGTGGAGTTGTTGAGTGAGGAGGTGAGCTGGTCATCGGTGATTTTGGTCCAGTTTCTTCGTGGAAGCAGGTGCTGGTGTCTGTGGATGGTGGGTGTTCTGAAGGTGAAGTGGACGCAACGATGGTCGGTCCATGGGAGTTCGGTGGTGTGGCTGAAGGTGATGGAGTTTCCTGTAGTGAAGAGGGGGTTGAGGGTGTGTCCTGCTGAGTGGGTTGGCTCGGTCACGATCTGGCAGAGTCCAATGTTGTGGAGTTTGTCCAGGAGGGATGTGGTGTTGGGGTCCAGTTGGTTGTCGAGGTGGAAGTTGAGGTCTCCCAGCAGGGTGTAGTTGGTGGATGCAATGGCCTGTGGGGAGATAATGTCCGTGATGGAGTTGGCGAAGGGTCCGCGGGGTCCAGGGGGTCGGTAGATGAGGGTTCCCCGGAGGGTGGCGGTGGGGCTGGCCAGTATCTTGAAGTGAAGGTGTTCCATCAGTTCTGTGGGCTCGTCGGGGAGTGTGCTCAGGCGGAGGCTGGATTTGTGGACGATGGCGATTCCTCCTCCTGGACGGGTGGGGCGGTCCTTCCTGGAGATCTTGTATCCTTGGGGGATGGCGATGGCGATGGCGATGTTTATGCATATCACCATTTGCAATCTTGAATTCTCTTCCTGATGGAGCAATGTTCATTAGCAAAAACTCCAATGAGATATAAACAAATATAAACCATTTTCACTCAATATCAGAGTTTGGTGTGGATACCCACTTTATTAACAAGTCCACATTGGCATTTCTCTTCATGTGCATTGCCCTTCTCTTCATTCGTAGCCATGCACAGCAACTCCCTCTGCACTGTAATTCAACATGAAAACTAATACCGAGAGTTATCTCTAAACTCTTTCAATGGTATTATCACCTCAAACCACAAGACTAAAATGTCAGATTCACTGCGGAATACTACATCTAGGATTGTTCGTTAAACACCGAACCCTCATTGCATGTATCCTTTTAATTCTTTTTATTTATTTTTATTAGTTTTGAAACACGTTCCCTCTCCCAGATGCAAAAGTGCAATACCCCAATCTGTCATTGCCAAGTACAACCACTTAATACCAAACTACATTACATAACATCAGTTATTGTAACATTTCAATCGTAGCACCTTTATTCATTGGGTATTATAGTGACTGACTGGTCATATTCTAGTGTTTAGAAGGAATGTGCTTCCACTAGCCACTCCCTGAGGGCTGGCTTCCACACTCACCCCACACCCATCCATCACAGGTGTCCCAGGACATATGACCCTGCAAATAAAAGGGGCCAAGCGCCCGTGCCCTAGGTCAGTTCTAGATGATACATTACTGTGTGTGCCTGGTCATTATCAGTGTATGGAGGCATAGGGCCCGACATCTTACATTGGTGACGAGTGGGTCAGCCCTGTGTGTAGGCAGACAGCAGCACTGCAGGTTGGAGAGGGGGAAGAAAAGCCCATGTCGAGGGCGCCCCTGCCAACAACGAGGCACGAGGTGAGCAAAGTAGATGGCGCCCACCTGCACATGTCCCTGCAGCAGCTGCTGATGGTGAGCCTGTGGCATGCACTGAGCATGGTGTCCCAGGTAATAAAGAGGGATGAGCTGGCTGAGTGTCCTGTCTGTCCCGAACCCAGTGAGGCTGTCATGGAGCAGGAAAAGTACAGGCCGACCTGGATAGTGTGAGGTGAGCCTACAGGGTGAAGGAGGTGCTGCGGAGCTGTGGGGAGTGCCCGGTCAGTCATCCGGTGTGAGGTGAGCCCCAGCAATAGCAGCGTGAGGCTGTGAGCGAGGGGGCAGTGCTTCAAAGTGGAGGCAGCGCCTCCAAAAGAATGGGCACACAAGACCCCAAAAGTATTGAGAGCCTGGTGAATGTTCATGCTGTGATGCCCACCAGCAAACCTGCCAGCCGACATCAGCCCGCTAAGGGGAGGCTGTCAGTGCTGGGAGCGTGGGGTTGAGGCATGGGCAAATGCGGCAGAATTTGAAAGAAGTACCGTCCCTGCCCCCACAAGACATCCAGGCCCGTAGTGCCCCTGGGCACATGGGTGCCTCCAAGAAAAAAAAAAGCTAAAAGTTACTGAGCATAGGAAATGGCCCGCAGCACAGGGAATGCTTCTGGAGTCCACAGTGAAGTGGGAACAGATACATGCTTGTAAGGAAATAACAGCCCTGCAAAGACTGGCACCACCATGAACATAGAGGAGAATAGCTGCTAGGGCCTGGGGAGAGGACTGTGGTGAATCCTAGAGCAATGGGTGGGTAACTACAGCCATTAAGTAGCCCTGGGACCAAGGAAAGAGACGGCAGCATAAAGAGGGATGTTGTGGCCCTGAACTGCGAGGGGGTCTGCACCAAGAAGGCATGAACTGGCCAAGAGAGTGAGCAAGAGTGTGCCCCATGCCCGCCCCAAGTGAGGGGACAGAGAAGAGATGGTGCAGTGACCCGTGGTACCACAGCAGTCTCCAGCCAATAGGACTGGCAGGTAATTTGATAAGGGAAGGACTGTGAATACCCGCAAGTACCGCCACAGACTGGTTGCCCCAGGAGAAGGCTGGAGGAATGTGGGCCAGAGAAAGGAGGCCCCAGACCAGCGAAAGCCTTCAGGAGAAGAAGGTGGGCGATGAACGACCCCTGCGGTCGTATACCACCACCACCGCGTTCAGGATCAGAGCGCTGACAGGCACGCCCTCGTGGCCCTTGTGGCGAAAGGATGCCACTGCAAGAGGAGCATCTAAAGTGAAGGACAGAGAGCGCAAAAGTCAGAAGTGCGCCGTAGACCGTGTCAGAGAAGCTGACTGTACTGACATGACCCCGGGAGCGAGAGCCCTGCGAAGAAGTGGGCCCATGTTGTTACAGGGTGTGACAGATCCTGTGAAGCCTGCCTGAGTGGAGGCAGGAGATAGTGCCATGACGGCGTAGCCTTGAGGCGCAAGGAGTGTGTCTTCAAGTGAAGAGGAGACCTGTGAGAGGTCGATGGAGAAGAAGACTTGCGAGAGGTTGATGTAGATGAGGACCTGTAAGAGGTCAAAGAAAGAAGACCTATGAGAGGTCGTGAAAAGAAGATGGTCTCGGCGAGAGGTCTGGCCAGTGGATGAGGAGAAGGCTCAGTCCTAGGGGTAGGACATGGCCTGGGAGACCCATGTGAAGTACACGTCACATGGAGAGGCTTGGTCAAAAGAAAGATGAATAAGGAATGATGGCACCAGACCTCGTTGTGAAGAGGCTGAAGATGAAAGGGAAGAAGTGTGGCACGAGGTCACAGCACCAGAGTGCAAAAGAAGAGAATGGTGTGTAGTAGACATCTGGCACACCGCAAAGTATAGAACATGAGTGTCATCGCAAGAAAGTGCATCCCCAAGAACATCTCAGGAGCTTTGGACTTCCAGAGTGGAGCACTGTACTTATGAAGCGGTAAGTGAGGCATCTTTGGCACCATGAGAGGCTGGCCACCCAGAAATCTTCGGCTGTGAACAAGCTAACCTGAAACCTGTGGAAGAAAGCAAGCTGGACCATTTGTACCATCCATCTTTGGGGTTGCACATAATGCTTGGTGGTGGTCCTGTTCAGAAGTCCTGAATGACCTCTGTCATGGGGCCTAAAGAGGATCCGAGCAATCCACCCCAGCCTGTGGCAATCCAGGGGCAAGGGCCTCAGGGTATTTCAGGGAGAGAGGAATCCCAACACGAGAGATGCATCTGCAGCAGCTCTCCAACAGGTACCAGGAAGCACGAAGGTCTCAGTTGGAGTAAGGCTACCCCAAGGACTATCCTGTCAATGCCGTGCACCAGAGTCAGGATGACAGAAGTACCCTGACCTGGAAACAACTACCCGTGAGGCAGAGCGAGTGACTTGAAGGTGGGACTCGTAGCAATTCTTCCATGGGACTATAGAATGGCGTAGGAGTGACACGGCATAGTCCACAAAGTCCATTGGAAGCCCGGTGAAGAGGACCTCAGGGGACTCCCATGAGAGGGGAATCCTGGTATGAGAGGGGAATCCTGGTGAGAGAAGGATGTCAGAAATTGCTCCACCATCGGGCAGCTGGAAGCACTGCAGCATCTGAGGCAGAATCTTCGACAGTCGCCGGCACGCCATCTGTCTTTTGAGGATTGCTAGCCAAGGAGCCAGAGTGCCTTTGAAAATGTATCAGCAACAGACTTCAATATTACTCCACATGCACCCTCACAGCCAAAAGTGTATATAGACTTCCACACGATGAGACAAGGTAGGACAGGACCCACAGTGCCCAGGTGAACTGCCCATTCGAATTGGTGAGCGAGAAATCCAGAGTTCATCTACACTGCCATTCATGCCCAGAGTATTCTGGTTAAAATGGTGGAGGCATGCCGTGATGCCTGGTGCTCCCAGCTGCACCTGTCCACGTATCGTGTCCTGCCGGCAACTTGAAAGGACTCAGTGGTATTGTTGCTTTGGTATTTTGTTCTCTCCCAAAGGTTGGACTTGTTTTCCCATTTTTATAAAGGTTGGGAGGGATGTAGTGACCGGCTGATCACATTCTAGTGTTTAGAAGTGATGTGCTTCCACCAGCCACTCCCTGAGGGCTGGCTTCCTCACTCACCCCACACCCATCCATCACAGGAGTCACAGGACATGTGACCCTGCCAATAAAAGGGGAAGGCTGCATGTGCCCTGGGTCAGTTCTAGATGAAACATTACTGTGTCTGTGTGGTCATTATCTGTGTATGGGGGCCTAGGGCCCCGACATTTTACAGGTATGTCTCCACCTCCACCCTCCCCTGATTGTCTGGGTATTTCTTGCCTCCATTCTTGCCATTTTGTCAACATTTTGTTCACATTTCATAAGTACTCCCTCTGCCTTTATACATGGCGTGTTCCATCTTCATGCACCAATCCATATATTCTTTCCATTTATCTGCACTTGGAGGTACAATTGCACCCCATGCTTTAACTACATCTCTGCTTGCCATATTTATTGCCATATTACAGAGGAGCAGCTCATACTTCAAAATTGTCACCTCGCCCCAGATCCCCAACATCACCAGTCGAGGCATAGGGGTGATCCGCCCAAGGCACAGTTCCACCTGATTCTGAAAGCTACCCAATTTTGTATAGTATGCACCAGGGAGCTCGTTCCCCTGCATCCTCTCTGACATTTATCATTCAGGACCCTGCCCATGGCGGATAGCCTAGTTCGCGTGAAATATCCCTGTTGGAGAGTTTTTAGCTGGACCATCTGAAAAACTGCCCTGAGGAATCTCTTTACTTTCATTCTTCTTTTAAATTGGAAAGTTACCGGTGATGATAGTGTGGGCATACTGGTAAACATATGCCAGCAGCCCCCCATTTGGTGTTACTAACGTGAGCTGCTTTCCAATCTCTCACACACATTTTTTCACCAGGTTGTGTGGTGATATATTTTTTCTAACTTTATAAGCTTGTTGTAAATTGTGGTACATGACATTGTTTAACATACATTTTGAACAGTGGGACACACAGGCAAGTAACATTTGTACTGTCCTGTAAGGGTAATATGTTTCCCTGGTCCTTTGAGTGATAAGACACTGTTCTGAGTAGGTCAGGTTTTTCTTGAGATAGCTCCTAGAATGGGATCAAGGCATCATCCTCCCAAACATCCCCCAACTTGGAGATGCCCAGCAAGTCCCACTGCTTCCGTACTGCAAACGTCTTCAGCTCCAGTAGAAAATCTGTTTCCCATGGCAGCATTTCTAATATTACTTTGCCCTCCCTTACCGTTTTATTCATCCCCATTTTCCAGCCTTCCAACACTACTGTTATTTGCCTTGTCATATCCTCCCTTAGTTCCCTTGAACAGAGGCTGTTTAGATAACCTCTAGGGACCCTTCCCAAATCTCTCTGCCCTCAGGGCAGGCTTTTTCTACGTGGGCAAATGCTCCTTCCCTAATGATCAATAGTTGCGCTGCCCAGCAATAATATAGCAGATTCTGCAGTGTGATCCCTCTTTCATATGGGCCTCTCATAACAGTCTTTAGGGCAATGCTGGCTTCCCACCATCCCAGAGCAGCAATCTCATGGTATGATCTACAGCCCCAAAAACCGCACTACCACCTCATATTGCGTATTCTGTAACATATATAAAAATTGGGGTAACACAATCATCTTATATAATTCCACTCCCTCCTAGAGAGACAAGGGTACTTTTCTCAAGTGCTTCAGATCTGTTTTTTAGTCATACAAATGTGGCCCAGGTTGCACAAATAAAATTCCTGTGAGTGTGTTGTGATATAGATGCAAATGAACAAAATCATGTGGGTTCCATCTCAAGGGCCAGTCCACTCACCCAGTACACTGATTTGTGCCAATATGCCTGTAGCCGGGTGTACCTACCAAACATTTTCTCTATCTCAAATACTCTTGGCAAGAATAGTTTTGGGTCAGTCAGGTACAATAGGAAGTGTTCCGCATAAAGGTAAACACCCTCTTCCCAGTCCGCATCCCAACTTATGCCTCTTTGCCAGGCCGCCAGGGCCTCCAACATGAGCACAAACAACAATGGAGAAAGGAGACAGCCCTGTCTGGTGCCCCTCCCCAGCATGAATTTCCCTGACAGAAAGCCCTTTACCTTCACCCTCACCCTTAGGTCATTATAAAGTAGTTTTACCCATGCCAAGAACTCAGACCCCAATGCCATTTCTCCCAACATGGCATGGAGATAAGGTCACTCCACGAGCCAAATGTCTTCTTAGGATCCAGCACCACCAGAACCGCCTGCTTGTCCATCAGATGCCAACACGCCAAGCAACCAAATAGCCTCCTTAAGTTATGTTTCTGGGTGTGATGCTGCATGAAGCCCGACTAGTCAAGCTCCACCATTATATGAATGACCTGGACCAACCTATTTTCTAACACTATGGCCGGTACCTTCACTTCAACATTCAATAGTGAGATGGGCTTACAGCAGGCACACTCATCTTTCAGCCTCCCCTACTTGTGGATTACTACAATGGTCAATGTCCTTGGATCTTGGGGTATGATACCCTCTTTGCCTGTTCAAACATTACCAGCATTGGGCAGACCAATCTCCCCCACAAGCTTTTAAAAAATTCTGACAGGAAGCCATTGGGAACTGAGTCCTCCTGCTCTTGAGTTGTTATATGGCTTCTGCCACCTCCCTTTCTTAAATTTTTTTCCATCTAACTTCCGTGCATTGTACTTGCTAAGCATCAAGGAGGGAAAATCCACAGTACATCTATGTAGGTCCTTGTCATCCACCATTGTTTTGAACATTATAGTTCTTGCAAGTAGGAGGCAAAGGCCTATGCAATATCTTCCGCTGTTTCTAACATATCTCCCATTGTATTTCTGTATCACTTTAACCCATCTCTAACTATCATCCCTTTTTGCCAGCCATGCTAGCATTTTCCTCGCCTTGTTGTCTATCTCATAGAGCTGATGTAGCTTACTAGATAATGGGCTTGGGCTTCATTCTTCAAAGCCTGTCTATATTCTTCTGGGACATTTCTATTTGAAGCACCAGATTTGCTTAGGGGTTAATACGTACTACCACTCCAGACCCACCAGTTTATCTTCCAGTTCCGATATCCATCGCAGTTGTTCCCTTTTCTTCCCTGTGATATATGCTATGCTCTGCCCCCTTACTACCGCTTTGTACATTTCTCACAGCATGATGTCAGATTGCACTGAGCCCATGTTTCCTGAAAATACCATTCAATCAACTCACTCATGTGGCTTCTAGTCTCCCAGATGGCTATATCCTACGGGTCAAGTCTCCGTTCTCTGACTACCCTGTTCCGTGGTAGTTCCAGTATTGTGACCAGCTGGGAGTGATCAGAAATTCCCCAAGCCATGAAGCCTGTGTTCCTGTACAATCCCCCCTGTGTAGTCGGAACCAATATGTAATCAAGTCTGGATATTGCAACCATTTTATTAGCCACATGAGAGTATTGTTGTGTGTGTGGGAGCTCCTGCCTCAACAGTTCCAATAGTCCTATTGCTCTCACAAAGTTTCCCAACCAAGCATCTTCCCTTCTCATTCTGTTACTGCCTGTCACCCACTCCAGGTCCGAATTAACGGTAAGGTTAATGTCCCCACTGATGAGCAGCAGCGCGTCAGGTGTGTTTGCCACCCACCGTCACATCTCCTAAAGTTTGTAAACCTGGAGATAACTACCATGAGGCCAACAACAGGGTCTGTCCATTCCAGACTCCCCTGACCACCACAAGGCATACACAGTGATCCAGCCATGTCGGAAGTACAGATAGGGGAAGCGACCTCCTGGGCAAAATTCCCACCCTTCTTGAACCAGAGGAGAAACCCAAGTGCACAAGTACCTTATATTCCTCCTACCCATGAATCCACAGTTGTTCCTAGCTAAGTGCATCTCTTGTGATAGAATATGGTCTAGAGAATGGCAAATCAGAAATTTCACAACCACCCTCCGCTTTAAAAGATTGCCCAATCCATTCACATTCCATGATAAAAGTGAGAGGCAGCACTCCTGTGTGTCTATGTTGCCAAACATCTCAGCCATCTAGTGATATTAGTAGTCAATTATAGTACTGCTATGGCATAGGTTGTATCTAGGTCTCTTTCTCACCAAGCTTGTCCCCTTCGCCCTCACAGGCCCCCCTTCCCCTATCCTACTGCCTTATGGTGCAGGTTCAAAACTACACACGTCCCAATGCTAGAGAAGTCTGACGTCCTCCCATGTGTAACCTCTAACATGAATAACTAATTCAACAAATGCACTTTACTAGCTGTGATACACTATGTATATACACCAATCCTGATATAGTCTAGGATTGTTCGATCCAGCTCCCATGCTTCACCCCAGCAGTCAGCTCCCATTGCCTCAGTCACCCCGCCACAAAACCAGAACCAGCAAATAGTGTTCATCAGTCTTATGAAGCAGTCCATCCTGCCTTCATCAATGGTGACATGCATCTCTGACCCCCCTCTCCACTGTGCTGATCTGGAATGAGTCGCTCCTCACACTCCGAGATCATCTGTTCATCTCAGTGTCTTTTGTTTGTTGCTGGTGTCTACCCTCCAGCCACTTGTCTGCCTCCTCCAGGGATGTGAATAACCAGATCTTCCCTTCTGCTGCTCTGGGTAGTCTGGCTGGGAAAAGCATGGCGTACTGCACTTCTCTCTTCCAGAGTTCTTCCTTACTTGATCAAAAGATCTCCTTCTCAATTGGACTTCCAGGATGTAGTCTGGTAATGCCATGATTGTATGGTTCTCATATTGTAGTGAGGCATGTAGGGACACCACACACAGGACTGCATTGCTATCTCTGTAATTGAGAATACTGGCAATGAGTGGTCTGGTTCTGACTCCGGGTCTCCGGGCAGCACCAAGAACTCAGTGAGCTCTCTCTACCATGAAGTGGCTCAATAGGCCTCCCAGTTTCCCAAAATGTTTTATAAAGTATTCCACAAAGCCTTCTGCATTTTTGCTCTTCACTGTTTTAGGAAAGCCCACAAATCATATATTGTTGCAGCAGGAAAGCCCCACCACATCCTCTGCCCATTGGTGTAGATTCTGTGGAGCCATTTTTAGCCGTTTAACTTCCCCCTGCATCATTATGACTACCAAGTCATTTTAAGATGGCCTCCGCATTGATTATTCTCATCACCATTTTATTCATGTCTGTCCAAATCAAATTGATATCCAGCACCATAATGTCGATTTTATGTTCGAGGGCCGACCTTGTGTCTTTGATTGCAAGCAACAGTTTCCTAAGTGTAAGTTCCTCTTCCGCCGCCAACTCCAATCCAGTAGCCATCTCATGGTTCGCATCATCCCTCTCCATGCCGGGTGTAAAGTTGGGGTGGGCGGAACTCAAGGAGTTTCACTTCACAGAATTCTGCGGAGTTACATAAAACCTCTGCGAGATTCTGCAGAGTTACCCAAACGGGCGGAGTTAGGCACGTTGCGCTGCTTTTGGTGATTTTTAGCACCGGGAGCTTGTTCTGTGCTGAAAAGTCAGCATGAACGGCACCACGTGGTGTGCCAGAAGGCTCTGCTTTTCAAGTTGATTTTGCTGCCACTCAAGTTGATTTTTAACTCGAGCTGCAGCTTGCTGACCGCAAAAGGTTGTGGTTATTTGAATACCCAGGTCTTCAGGTCCTTGCAGAACTTAAGAAGTGAGGAGGAGACTTTGATGTGCAGTGGAAGTTCATTCCAAGTTTTGGGTATGATATGGGGGAACAAGTGACCTCCTGCTCTGCTTTTGTGAATTCGGGGTGTGTGTGCGAGTGAGAGTGAGCTGAGCATAGGTGTCTGGCTGGCTGGTGAAAGTGTATTCAGCTGTCCAGGTATGCAGGTCCAGTGTTGTGCAAGGCTTTGTATGTGAGCATGAGGAGCTTGAATTGGCTGTGTTTGTGGATAGGGAGCCAGTGCAAAACTCTGAGGTGAGGTGAGATGTAGGTGCAGTGTGGGAGTTTGAGGATAAGTCTTGCAGCTGCATTATGGTCAAGAGTTTGGTAGTGAGCTGCTTGGAGATTATGGCATAGAGTGCATTGACATATTGAAGTCGGCTAGTGATGAGTGCCTGTGTGATGGTTCATCTGGTGTTCTGTGGCAGCCATTTGAAGATCTTTTGTAGGATGTGGACATAGGTAGTGGTCACTAAATTGACTTGTGCTGTCATATTGAGCCTGTCATCCAGGGTGATCCTAGGTTTCTGACATGGTCGGTGGGAGTTGGTCTTGCTCCTAGCTCGGTCGGCCACCAGGTGGTGTCCCATGGGGGGTCTTGTTTTGATGACCAGTACTTCCATCTTGTCAGAGTTAGGCTTCAAGCAGCTGGTTCTCATCCATTCCGCTACCATAATCAAGCAGAATATGAAGTTGGTTTTGGTGGTGTTAGTTTTGTCCATCAGGGAGAGTATGAATGAGTTGGGTGATGTAGGAAAGCAGCTTGCATGGTCTGCTCAACCTTGTTGGCCAGTAAAACTGCCTCCTTCACAGTTCAACAATGTTTTTGTCACCCCAGTCTCCTTGGTGGCTGGTTCAGGGCTGCATTTAAATCTCTCAGCCTCCCTCTCTAGCTTCTTCCCTCAGCAGCAGTCCTGGCTCACTGCCACTGCTCAGGTGCTTCCTCTCTTGCCGCCCCATGGCCTCACAAAGTGATTCAGAGCAGGGAGGGGGTGGGGATATCAGGATTGTTGGTGGGCTCCTGCCGCTCCTGGACCCATCATTGTTTTGATTCTGTCAGCTGCCTGCTAGGAAACAGCAGCTTAGTCTTCTCCTCACTGCCTGATAGCCATCAAGGCCGTCATACTCTGTGGGCTGTCAGGTTGCCTGGACCCTTCGGATTGATGCACTGCTTCCCAAGCCATGCCGCCACTTCCCTTGGCTCGTCATGCATTTATCCTGAAGTGTTTGCACAGACAGCAGGACAGGAGGCAGCTTCTACAACCTCCACAAGCTCTGCTCAGTTGGAGAATCTCACAGATGAGCCATCTTGTGCCCTGGCCTAATTCTTTTGGGCTATTAACGGCAGTTACTGGCCTCATCAGAAATCTGAGATCCATGCTAACTCAGCAGGTGTGGTGCCTTTAGTTTCTGGGTGAAATTCAGAGGAGAAACAAGGAATAACCAGTGGAATCAGGCGAGGTTTACTGATTCCCAAAGTAGTTTCCCCTAACAAGTGGGACCCTCAAGGTCCCACTCCTAAGACTTGGGGGCCGATTCCGATTCAGGCCGGAAATCACTCCGACCGAGCCGGACCCGGAGAGATTTCCGACCGAATCGTACTCTGGTAGTCCGACCGAACGAGTATGATGCGCACGCATGCAATCGGACTCGAGTCGGTCGGACTCCCATTGATGTCAATGGGAGCCGGACGTACAACGCATACGCGGGCTCCCATTGACTCAATGGGTGCGAGGCGAACAAGGGCACGCCCTACAGCGGGTATGCCTTGATGCGACTTGCGGCGTACATGCACAGGTAGGGGGGACCCATGGGTCCCCCCTGTGTGCGACTCGCGTGGCTACGCGTACAGGGGGGTCCGACACGGACCCCCGAAGTCCGGCTCCGACTGCTCTTTCGAGCCGGACGGCGCGAGTCGGTCAGACTGCTCGAGGCGCGCATCGTACTTGCCCGGCCGGGGAAGTCTCCATTGCGCTGTGCGAGTCGTGTCCGTGCGAGTCGGTCGGAGCGCTTCAGACCCGGAAACGAGTCGGTCGGCGATTTCGCGTGCGCTCGCATCGTACTCGCTCGGCCGGACGCACGTACGAATCGGTCGGGAAAGAGGGCTCCGAATCGGATCCGGTTAAGCCGAATCCGATTCGGTGCCCTACCGGCCGAGATCGGAATCGGCCCCTTGGTGTAAGAAATTGGAATATTAGTTGAGGGAGGTCAGTGCCCACCTCAAGAGTTAAGCTGACCAGTAGCTATGGTGCAGAGCAAACAAGCTTAACTAAGAGCAATGTGTAAAGTATTTATGCAGTACCAAAACAGCAATAAAGTCAAAACACAACAAAAATTTCAACCCAACTTGGAAAAATAGAGAACATTTTATTAAGTATAATGACACCTTAGCAACCAAAAAAAAAAAAAAAAATTAGGGGAACTGGAGATAGGAATTTTTAAGTTAAAATAAAGAAATAGCACCAAAATGAGATAAGCAACAGCTGCGGCCATCTAGTTGCACTTGACCAGTACCTAGGTATGATTTAAGGTTGACGGTGATGGAGCTCAGGTCAGATACAGAAACCAGGTTTGACCTGTTCTGAAGCCTTACCTCTGAAATGGAAGATACAAATCTTAAGCAGGGCAAGGCAGCAAGCTGTGGCTGAGCAGGGCTCCATGCTCTTGGATAGCCATTGGACAAGGTCCCGGGAAAGCCACTGACTTTTAGTGGGAAAGCTCAGAGCGGCAGAAATTTAAATTTCGCACCCAGAAAATGTCCCTCGCTGGCTGAATACTTTTGGAGCCTTCGTTGGATGAAGATTTCTACTTTCAGACTTAGGGGTCAATTCCGATCTCGGTCGGAAGGCCTCCGAATCGGATTCGGCTTTACCGGATCCGAGTCGGAGGCTTTGTTTCCGACCGAGTCGTACAGAGGTCCGGACGCCCAAGTACGATGCGAATGAACGCGAAATCGCCGACCGACACGTTTCCGGGTCCGAACCGCTCCGTACGACTCGGTCGCAGACGAACCGTACCGCGCAATGGAGTCGATTTCCGACCGTGCCAGTACAATGCACGATTCGGACAGCCGGATCGAGTCGGAGTCTCCGGGACAAAAAAGCTTGTGAAGCGGACTTCGGGGGTCCGTGCCGGACCCCCTTCACCCGTAGCCTAACGAGTCAAACACAGGGGGGGACCCAAGGGTCCCCCTTCACATGCATGTACGGTGCGGATGGCACCAACGCGTACCCACTGCAGGGGGCGCCCTTTTGTGAGACGTACCTATTCAGCTGATGCGAGGCCATGCACGCGTCGTACGACCGGCTCCCATTGACTTCAATGGGAATCCAACCGAGCCGAGTCCGTCAGCATGCGGCTGCATCGTACTCGCTCGGTCGGACTCCAGGGGTACGGCTCGGTCGGAAAACACTCCGGATCCGGCTCGGTTGGAGGGCTTTCCGACCCAGATCGGAATCGACCCCTAAGTCGCTATTTTGGAGCCTGGATTCTTCTAGGGGGCAAGGCTCTAGGCTATAGTTCAGCAGGGCTCCACAAGGCTGGACACCTTCTCCATGAGGTTCCGGTAAAATGGATTTGCTGCTGCAGAAAAGCTCCATTTAAGGGCTAAGTCCAGCTGCAACTCATCCTCCTTGGATCATTGTGCTACGTTCGTCCTGGTCCTGTGAAGGTCATTGAAAGCAAAAGTTCCCAAGTTCCAGGTTTCTGGAGATGTTAGGAGCCATGGGTTCCAGGACCTTGGGGACAGCACTTGGGGATTAAGACTAATTCCAGCAGAGGCCAGCAGAAGGGTCCTGGGTAGGTCCAGTTGGAGCTGGCCAGCTGGGCAATTGCAAGATAAGGCCTCTTGTAGCTTCTTGTGACTCTGTAGCTTGAACAGACGGTCAGCGTTATGCCATTTGCAATTTACTTCTTTGTCCTGTGTACAGGAGGAAGAGCAGGTTCAGCCCTTCAGAGCTCTTTTCAGGTCTCAGACAACAGGTTCAGCCATCTTCTGATTTTTTACAATAGTGTTCTAAGTAGGGTACTGTGGGTGACATATTTATAGCTGCCACCAGCCTGGCTGTGGGAGTTACTGCTGGCTCCTCCCTAACTATTGGGGTAAAATTCCCTGGGCTTACCCTACTCACGTTTTCAGCATTTCCTGTGTGGCCCAATGAAAACAATCCCACATTGCCCCTCTCTACCTAAAGTTAAGATAGCAGGACTGTTCTTCCCCTGTGTAAAGCTTGTTTGCACATCACAGAGGCGTGGCAGTGAGAATAGCCCCTCCATGGTCACTCTAAACCAGTTCTGGGGGCAGCACCTCTCCCACTGAGATTGGTGTCTGTCTAACTGGGAGAATAAAAGAAGGGCCTAACAAGGTGTCAGTTAGTATTTGCCTGTCACAGGGTATGCCTCTTTGAAGTTAATCAAGTTATTGGGCACAGCCCACAGGCCATCCTGTCAAGGGAACAAACCCCCACACCCAAGACCTTTGTCCTGCACTGGGAGCATTTTCATCCCTCATCACGGGGTCTTTTCAGCTACCAGGTGCCAGTTGGAACGTATCCAAATGCGCCTTCAGAGGCGTTAGGCAGGGAAAAGGTAATTTTCTAAAAGTATCTTTTCCGTAATACTTATTAAAAAATACTATTTCATCATTACATTGTTTTTTAATATCTATTAAAAAGATCTTTGAATTATATTTCTAGCTGTTTTCTAATTGAAATTAGCATTATTAAATGTATTAATGTAACCTAGGGGGTGATTAGGATGTAGGGCGGATCGCCACCGCCCGCATGGCAGTGGCGATCTGCCCTACATTTCCCTCCGCCCGCCACCCATTTCCCCCACCATATTAGTATGGCGGGGGGGACCCCGGCGGACGGAAAGACCGTCCGCCGGTTTTCCGCCGGTCGACCAGTCGACTGGGCGGAAAAGGGGCTGGATATGGTGGCGGTGTCTGCTAGACACCGCCATCCATATTAGAATGGGTGCGGTAAGCAGCCTTTCCGTGGCGGCGATGCCGCCACGGAAAGGCATGTGGAGTTTGCTGTTGGGGGCCCGTTGCGGGCCCCCAGGGTATTGGGGGGGTGGGAGGTGCACATAGGTACCCCCCTACATTGTCATGGACAAGGTGGCAGGCACCGCGTGGTGCCTGTCACCTTGTGCATGACAATGCACACAGTGCATTCCCAGCATTGTGGCGGGCGGTGCTGTGAGCACCGCCCGCCACAATGCTGGGAATGGAGGATGCCACCGCCAAGGTGGCGGTGGCATCCTAATCGCCGGTGCGGGACCGCCGCACCACTGGCAGCCGGTCCCAGCACCGCTAGGGTGGCGGGCGGACGAAAGTCCGCCCGCCATCCTAATAGGCCCCTTAGTGTTTTCCTATGAAGCAGCCAGCCTTGCTGCAGTACAAATAGCTTTTGGGTCTCATAGGTAATAAGGCCTTCTGAGGTGTGACTTTTAAGTATTTAAAAGGAATGTTTGACATGTCAAAAGGGGTTATTCTGACAGGTCAAATTTGCATGTTAAAACTGCAACAGTCAGGCTACAAATGGTAAGCCTGCAGTCATGTTTGCACTGTCACCATAGGATGGCACAATGGGTGCTGCAGTCCACAAGTGACATTTAACTTACAGGCCATGGATAAACTTTGCACCATATACTAGACTTATAGGTAAGTTAAATATCCCAGTTAGTAGTATGCCAATTTCATCTTGTTGAAAGGGGGAGCACAGACACTTTACCACTTTAGCAGGGGTAAAGTGCACAGAGTTCCACAGCCAGCAAAAACAATCAAGGTAAAAACCTTGGTGTATACCAAGCAAGAGATGGCCATTTTCTACACCTGGTAACTCCACAACCAGATTTACTGATGCTCATTGTTTTAGTAGCTCTAGTCGTGAAGTTGCAGGTCCAAAGTTCAGGGCACTCAGAATGAGGCCCTGAGTCAGATATTCTCTCTGGTTAGGAACAGGTGTCAATGATCGCAGATCCTGTCTAGACCATAATCTCCATCACTTTCAAAGGGGAAATGGCTGTCTAATACCATGTCCTGTCTCCAAACTCTTGACACCATATATCACTTTGAGGGACCAACATTGAGAGGGTCATCTCTTTCATAGGTCAAATCAAAAAATCAAATCAAATCATCATCTTTATTCGGTCAAGAAAATATCAGACCATAAAAGCACAATACAACAGATATGAAAGATAAGATGATGTCATAAAACAGAGTTCCAAACACATGCAGATGAACCCGCAATTGTAAAAAGACAGTCCTTTCCATATGCCTATTTGACAATCAATTAAAGGAATTGGTAACTTATAATCATTAAAAATATTCATGGTACATTGCCATAGAGCAGCAGGAAAGTAAGAACCTCAAGAAACTGGGCCCGCCATACGATCTTGTCATGCTCACCTGAACCAATATCTATTTCATAAAATTCGTATAGATCATCATAAAATTCATAAAACAGACTTCCTGGCGTAAATGATGCTCCACAGAAAAGATGACATTCTTAAGCAGATGTCGATTGTCGGTAGGGACTGCAAGAATAGATAAGCTGGACGACATTGATAAAAATCTAGATGCTTTAGATAACTTAGGGGTCTATTATGATGGCAGTCGGATGTCCACCGCCGTACCGGCGGTGGACATCCGACCGCGATCGCAAGCCAGAATTCTGCCGGTCAAATTAGGATGGTGGTGGTGACCGCGGCGGTGGGAAATTCCGACCGCCGCTTTTTTGCCGGTTGCCATCCGCACTCCTGCCTGGCGGATGGAGCAGGACCAGGATAATGGTGGTGGTGCAGAGCAGGCTCCGCCGGCACGTTTATGATGCTGGCGGTAGCCAGCCTTTCCTCAGCGGTCAGACCGCCATGGAAAGGCATGCAGAGATTGTCTTCCGGGGGCCGGTTGCGGGCCCCCTGGGGGGTACCCATGGTCCCCCCCTACATTTCCCTGTACCAGGTGGCAGGCACTGTGCAGTGCCTGCCACGCAGTGCAGGGAAATGCAGGACATGCTCCTTTGGACATCGCGACGGTGCTGCGGGCAGCAGCAACCGCCGCAATGTTAAGGCCCGTGATCCGACCGCCACGGGCGGATTTCAACCGCGGGTCATCGTAATTCGACCGGCGGTGATGTCGCGGTCCATGCAGGTGGTCTTTTCCCGCTACCTTGGCGGTCGGGGAGGTTTTCCGACCGCCATCGTAATAGGCCCCTTAATATATAATGCTTCCTCCATTTTTTATAAACTTTACAAAAGACAACAACGTGCATTGTTGTCTGTGTAGAAGCATTCTTGCATGGACAATTGGATAAGGTGGAGGACCAATCATTTACTTCAGGGAACGTAACCATGCGGTGAAAAATGTCCATCCTAAAACGTGTTAAAACATATCTATGCTTTTGGTGTGGGACCTTTCTAAGATATAATTGGATGTCGTAGATAGTTAAAATTAACCGATTTCTTTGAACAGAAGATTTTACGAGTTCTTCCGACATCCTGTTATTCTCTAGGTGTACTAAGCAGTCAGTTTTTAGGTCTTTCCTATTCAGTTTCACTAGACTTTCAGGGTTATTAAAATATTCTATATGACCCAGGTCCTTACAGAAACTCTCTAAATATTTTAACCAGGTAATTTGTGCGTAATGAGTAGAGTTTAAGCAGTAAACAGACAGAATATCGAGGTTTTTTTTTACCTACAAGAATATCGAGTTTTGAATATCGAGGTACAAGAATATCGACATCAAGAATATTGAGGTACAGAATATCGACAGTAAGGTAAGAAATATCGTTTTTTTAAATATCGAAGACAGTAATATCGTTTGTAAAAATATCGTTGTTAATAATATCGATATTTATATTAGTGTTCTGTATTTTAGTATGTTTGTTAAAAGTTTGTGATGTAATTGTATAAGTATAGCAATTTTTTTTAATGTATGTGTTCAATTTTTAGCAATAAATAATTTTATGTTAATTAATTTTTGCGTATTTTAGTTCTGTAGCGGGTTGTGGGTTTATAGGGGTATAGGGTGGGAAGTAATTTAATTATAATAAAGTAATTATTAAGTTTAATTTATTACTATTTATAATTAATTTATTAATAGTTAATTATTAATTGGTTAATCATTTTTATTAATAGATTAATTGAGAATTGTAATAATTGAGTTATTCATTTTAGGAGCGGGTTGTGGGTTTATAGGGGAATAGGGTGGGAAGTAATTTAATTATAATAAAGTAATTTTTAATGTTTATTCCTTAGTATTTATAATTAATTTATTATTAATTACTTATTAATTGGTTATTAATTTTTATTAATTGATTAATTGATAATTAAAGTATATTTTATTTTTAGGAGTGGGTTGTGGGTTTATAGGGGAATAGGGTGGGAAGTAATTGAATTATAATAAAGTAATTTTTAATGTTTATTTATTAGTATTTCTAATTAATTTATTATTAATTTCATTATTAATTGGTTATTAATTTTTATTAATTGATTAATTGATAATTACAATATATTTTATTTTTAGGAGTGGGTTGTGGGTTTATAGGGGAATAGGGTGGGAAGTAATTTAATTATGGTAAAGTAATTATTATTTTTTATTTATTAGTATTTATAATTAATTTATTATTTATTAATTATTAATGGCTTATTACATTTTTTAATTATTAAATTGATAATTAAGTTAAAAGTGTTATTTTGTTAAGAAGCGGGTTTTAGGTTTATAGGGGAATAGGTTGGGAAGTAATTTAATTAAAATAAAGTAATTAATATTTTTTATTTATTAGTATTTATTTTATATTTCTATTTTATAATGTTGTTTGTGGTAATTTATTTAATAATATTTAATTATTAATTGTTTGAAAAGTATAAATATTTAATTGGTAAATATGTTAATTCTGTCAATTTTGTATGAGCTCTTTGTGCGTTTATAGTGGAATATGGTGTGAAGTAATTTATTTATAATTATTATTAATTGTTTTTGGATTATAATTATGTATTTATAAAGATAGTTGTTTGTAAAATGTTGCTTTAAAACTTTTATAAATTAATGTTTGTATTTAATTTTTAGTATTTTTTAATATTTAATTATTTTTGTATCTTTTGGAATTTTGTAATATTTTGATATATTTTTTATGTGTTATTAACAATTTTTGTATTGTAGTTGCTATTTTCTTTATTTTTATTTTTTATTAAAAATTTTGAAATTATTAATTTTAACCCTTTGCTATCCAACTCTTTCCCTACTGTTGCACTCACTGGAGTGGGAATAGTAATTTTTACCCCTACGCTATCCAACACTTTCCCTACTTTTGCACTCACTGGAGTGGGAATAGTAATTTTTACCCCTACGCTATCCAACACTTTCCCTACTGTTGCACTCACTGGAGTGGGAATAGTAATTTTTACCCCATCGCTATCCTACACTTTCCCTATTGTTGCACTCACTGGAGTGGGAATAGTAATTTTTACCCTTCCGCTATCCAACACTTTCCCTTCTGTTGCACTCACTGGAGTGGGAATAGTAATTTTTAACTCTTTGGTATCCAAAACTTTACCTACTGTTTCACTGTTTGGAGTGGGAATAGTAATTTTTACCCCTACGCTATCCAACACTTTCCCTACTGTTGCATTCATTGGAGTGGGAATAGTAATTTTTACCCCTACGCTATCCAACACTTTCCCCACTGTTGCATTCATTGGAGTGGGAATAGTAATTTTTACCCCTACGCTATCCAACACTTTCCCTACTGTTGCACTCACTGGAGTGGGAATAGTAATTTTTACTTCTACTCTATCCAACACTTTCCCTACTGTTACACTCACTGGAGTGGGAATAGTAATTTTTACCCCTACGCAATCCAACACTTTCCTTACTGTTGCACTCACTGGAGTGGGAATAGTAATTTTTACTCCTACGCTATCCAACACTTTCCCTACTGTTGCACTCACTGGAGTGCGAATAGTCATTTTTACACCTACGCTATCCAACAGTTTCCCTACTGTTGCACTCACTGGAGTGGGAATAGTAATTTTTAACCCTCCGCTATCCAACATTTTCCCTACTGTTGCACTCACTGGAGTGGGAATAGTAATTTTATCCTCTCCGCTATCCAATATTTTCTTTACTGTTTAAGTTAATGTAGTGTAAAATGTATTTTAAAAAAATAAAAAATATTGTAATATTTTAATTTATTATATATATATATTTTAATTTTCTTTTTATGTTATTGGTGTATGTATATATATATATTTATATTTTTTAATATGTTTGTAACAAAATATAATGTATTAAAATAATTATTTATTAATATTACTAAGTAAATATATATATTATATTTTATATATATCTATGTTTAATTTATCTTTACATTATATGTATTAATTATAATTTTAAACATTTTCTAATAATTTTAACAATGTTTATTTTAATTACATGTATTATTTAATTTATATTACATTATTTTTTAAACATTAAAAAAAAACAATATTTTTAACAACAATATTTTTTATTGATATTTTTGTACTTACCATTATGTAGATAGGACTTCGATATTCTGGACATCATTATTTCGGGTCCGATATTTTTGTCGTCGATATTCTGGTCGTCGATATTCTGTCAGAGATTCATTTAAGCAGTCCCTAATGACAAGTTGATTAAAAACAGTGTACTCAGATGTCCACACTTTATGCCACAACAGTATGGGTTGAATATTGATTAAATCTCTAAGAAATGCTAGCCCCAACTCTGCATGACAGACAAAAGATGATGCAGATTTAGGAGTAGCGAGAAGGTACCTTAAAAATTCATTTTCCACTAGTTGAATCGGCTTGCAGTTCACATGTCCCCAAATGCCTGCCCCATAGATTGCTTTGCTGACACACCGGGCCTTATAGATGGTCAGCATTTCCTTAGGGGGATTAGTACCTAATCTCAGAGCAAATTTACGTAATGCCATACAGGCACTTCTAAAAAGTAACAACCTTGATTTAATAGCTTGATTCCAGGAACCGCCTTTGTCAAATACGACACCAAGATATGAGAAGGTATCGGTGTGTTCAATAATGGTGTCCTTAATTCTCATAACTCATGAGCTGCCTGTTTTCCTCCCACACTTCATTATAAAAGTTTTAGCCTGGTTTACATGACGGTCAAGATCCTGCATGTATTTAACAAAGTTGTTAAGTACCAGCTGCATTGAGTTTGGGGTGCGCACCATCAGTACCGCATCGTCAGCATAGAGAAGGGCGGGCACAGGGCGGTGTCCCACCTGTGCCAGGTTCTTCGGTTGCAGGACCAGGGCAGTGCCCAAGTTATTGATGTGAAGTGAGAACAGAAAAGGTGCAAGGACACAGCCCTGCCTCACCCCTCTGCCTATGCTGAACGGCTGAGTGCGTTCGCCGTGGGTTCCATTTCTAATCCTAGCTTTGGCACCTGAATAGAGATCCCTTAGGAAGGAAATTATCTGGGAGTCCACTCCCATCTCACCCATTATTGCCCAGAGTTTGGAGTGGTTAACACAATCAAAGGCGGATGAAAGGTCGACAAATCCCAAATACAAATTGCTGCCTCTGATTTTCGTGTACTTCCCTATGAGGATGGACAAATTAAGACTCTGTTCAATCGTCCCCACCCCAGTATGAAACCCATATTATAAATCGGTAAGCACACCTTTACTATCAGTCCAAACTTGTAATCTATTTAGAATTATTATGCCAACTATTTTGACTAGGGAGTCAAGCAGCGAGATTGGCCTGTAGCAGGCAGGGTCGTGTCGGTCCCCTTTTTTATAAATGGGGACTATTATAGAATCCCCCCAGGTAGGGAGAAATGCTGACATACAGCAGGCTTTTAAAACAATAGTTAAGATGGGCCCCCACAGTGGTATATTTGCTTTGTACAGATCCACCGGGATGGCATCAGGGCCAGGTGCTTTCCCCCCTTTACTAGAAGTTATCGCTTCGATCACCTCATCTAGAGTAAAAGGGGCAATATTTGGTGACTGGTAAGTATCCATAATACCATCATTGGTAATAGATGAATCAAGGGGGGGCTGTGCGGCATAAATAGCAGAGAAGTGCTTGATCCAATCGTCCTCAGGGATTGCAACCACAATGCCAGGACCGGTATCTTCACACACTGGGGTAGAGTTTACTAACCTTCAGAATGTGTTATTATCATTTAGGGGTCGATTCTGATTCGGGCCGGAAAAAGCACCGACCGACTCGGATCCGGAAAAAATACCGACCGACACGTACCCGTGGCGCACGACACGCCAAGTACGATGCAAGGCGCGAAAAATCCGACCGACACGTACCGAAACAAAGTCGACCGACCGAGCCGCACGGAAAGCAGCAATCCGGCCGGAAAACACGCGAATCCAACCGACCGACACGCACCCGGAACAAATCCGACCGAAACGTACACGCGAACTCCAAACCGCAAAGTACGATGCAAGGCGCGAAAACCACGAGCGAGTCGGACGGAGGCCAAGCCGTACGACCGACACGCATATAAAACCGAGCCGAAGCAACACAATACACCGCGACCGACGCGTACGCAGCATAGAAAACTGCACAAACACAGCGTGAACGAAACGGAGAACACCGTACGAGACCAATGCAGGGTCCGACTCGGTCACAAGAACGTTTCCAACATACACAAACAGCACAAAGGAAAAGTCACCCAAAAAAGGCCAAACAAGCAATTACCAAGCCAATAAATACTGGGGGTGGGGACAGAGAACAAAGACACACCCACAGCTCCACCTATATAAAGGACACAAATCACTACCATGAGCCTTTGCAAATGTCATTCCACTGCCAGCACCCAAGAGAAAGCAACCACACACCCACAGCTCATCCCTCACACAAGCCACACACCATCAGCACACCAACAAATACCGACCTCACATACACTCAGCAAAACACACACTCACACCCTCACCTGCACACCAACACACACATCACCCACCATCACCACCCATCACCATGCCCCCCAAGAAGAATCCCAAGTTCCTAGATAGTGAATTGGAAGTCATGGTAGACGTGATCCTCAGGGTGGAGCCACAGCTGTTTGGCACATTGGTCCAACAGACCCCCATGTCGCAGAAAACCAAGATGTGGGAGAGGATCATCAACAGGGTGAACGCCCAATCACCATGTCGGCGCACAAAGACCGACATCCAGAACAGGTGGTATGACGTGCGCAGGAGGGTACGGAAAATGCTGAAGCAAGACTACATCAACAGCCAACACACCGGCAGTGGCCCTCCTGCCAAGCCAATATACCTCAGGCCCTGGGAGGAGAAGGTGCGGGCCATCCTTCCGCCAGTGAGCGTATATGGACTAGAGGACATCCCAGAGCCTGGTGAGTACACAACAAATGTACACAATATACTGCCACAAAACACACACACATCACTGTCAAGGGGAGAGTCAAACCATGCACTCATAGCAATTACACAGCAACCAGAACAGAATCATCCCAAAATGTGTATGTCAGTCAGATAAACACAACACATGCCATCAAAAAAGTCACATCCAACTGTGCCATCACATGTACAAACAACTACAACTACAGCTAGGCAGTGGCACAAATAGAACTAACAAACACATCCAGACATGTAGCCATCACAACAACACCAACACACAGTGAAGAACACTCAAAGGAAGGAATTCTGTGTATGCTGGCCAAGTCAGTGTAGCCAATAGCATCATGGGAGTCGCAGGCACATATATTGCCCCCCCCACAACTGTCCCATCAACACCACCATGAACCATGCGCACATCACAGGGAGTGGAGAAGGACTCACAAGATGGCTGACACTGGCTACTGCTGTGGGGAGCACAAGGCCCTGCTGGCAACTGTGCACCAACAAACAGCAGGACACCACTGACTGACATCCTGAGAGACAACTTACACTCCCTGCAATGCAAGCATGTTCCATGGTGGGATATCTGGCTAGCTGGGTGGGAAGGGGGACTTGCAGCACTGACCATAGTCACAAGCACCTCCCCTCACACACACCCCAACACAAACTCCACAGAACCCACCTGGTAGAATGCAATGCCCCCCATCCTAACACAAGATCCCACAAAGAACCACCACCCTGGGTTATGTTGTGTAAAGCACAGGGACACTCTTGGGACTCTTAGCCAAACAACTGCCAGGACAACACTCCCAGCCATCCTGTCAGCACAGCCAGCCCATCCCACAGGGAAGCAGAATCAAAAGGAAGGACGCATGGGCATGCTGGGAAGGGGGGTGGAGGCAATAGCATGATGGGAGTCGTAGTCACTGATATTGGTCACCCCCACAACTGTCCCATCAACACCACCCTGAACCATGCTCACATCACAGGAAGTGGAGGACTCACAAGTTGGCTGACACTGGCTACTGCTGTGTGGAGCACAAGGCCCTGCTGGCAACTGTGCACCAACAAACAGCAGGACACCACTGACTGACATCCTGAGAGACAACTTACACTCCCTGCAATGCAAGCACGTTCCATGGTGGGATATCTGGCTGGCTGGGTGGGAAGGGGGACTTGCAGCACTGACTATAGTCACAAGCACCTCCCCTCACACCCCCCCAACACAAACTCCACAGTACCCACCTGGTAGAATGCAATGCCCTCCATCCTAACACAAGATCCCACAAAGAACCACCACCCTGGGTTATGTTGTGTGAAGCACAGGGACACTCTTGGGACTCTTAGCCAAACAACTGCCAGGGCAACACTCCCAGCCATCCTGTCAGCCCAGCCAGCCCACCCCACAGGGAAGCAGAGTCAAAAGGAAGGAAGCATGGGCATGCTGGGAAGGGGGAGGAGGCAATAGCATGATGGGAGTCGTAGTCACAGCTCTACATCCCCCACCACATGGCCCAGCAAGCTCACACTCACGCATGCACATCCCACAGAGAGTGGAAAGGCCCATCAAAGATGTCTGACACTGTTGCTGTGTCGTGGGGAGCACAAGGGCATGCTGGGTACTGCACACCAACCAACAGCAGGACACCACTGTCAGCCATCTTGCCATTGCTCTCACACCCACACACACTGAACTCCACACAAAAGCAAGTAAGTATGGGAATGCTGGGAAGTGGGGTGGAGGCAATGGCATGATGGGAGTCGTAGTCACAGACATAGCTCACCCCCACAACTGTCCCATCAACACCACTCCTGAACCATGCTCACATCACAGGGAGTGGAGAAGGACTCACAAGATGGCTGACACTGGCTACTGCTGTGGGGAGCACAAGGCCCTGCTGGCAAATGTGCACCAACAAACAGCAGGACACCACTGACTGACATCCTGAGAGACAACTTACACTCCCTGCAACGCAAGCACGTTCCATGGTGGGATAACTGACTGGCTGGGTGGGTGGGAAGGAGGTCCGGCTGCCAACCAAACACAACCAATGCAGACCATGTTCACACCCCAGAAAATACATAGAAATGCCCAAATAATGCAGGACAATGTGCCACACCAATATCAACCCCTGACTGTGACGACTCAGGACAATGCAATGTACAGGCCCGCACCCAGAGGCACAGTCACAACTGTCATGTGTGTCAACCATTGATGCCTGCAGAAACATGACATACATTGTTTGTGTCTCCCAAAAACAGGTGATGATGGGGACACAGCAGCAGACGCTGAGGAGTCCCAGTCCCAGGCTCAAGAGGATGCCGAGCTCACTGGCGTCGTACAGCCTCTGTCCTCCTCGGACGATGAAGAACAACCTGGCACATCCGGTGCAAGTCAACATGCAGCACCAGCAGGACCACCAGCTGCAGCACCAGCAGGACCACCAGCTGCACCCCCTGCACCCACCCCTACAACGACTGTCACCACGAATACCATCCCTGCCGACATGGACAGAATAAGGAGCAACACCAGCACAGTGACCCTGGACCAACCTGGGGCCATGGACACCACCACCACCACCAACCCCCAAGGTGGACCAGGGTTATCTGTGCGTGCCACTGCACACACTGCACATGTCAGCAGGGGTGGTGGGAGGGGTGGGAGACAGAGGTCGCTGCTTGCAGACGTTGCTGGTGTGCATGATGACCCACAACTGGTACGCATAGCTGATGCGTACCAGTCCAGCACCGGAGAGCTCAGCCAGGTAGTGGGGCTCCTCAGAGACATTAAACAGCAGCAGGCTGCCCATCATGCCCGCTTGGACTCCCACATGTCCCACGTGGAGTCACACATGTCCCGTGTGGACTCACACATGTCCCGCGTGGAGTCCAAGTGGGATGCACTGCATGAGATGACGGCGTTGCACAGGGACATTTTACAATGCCTCCGCCAGATGAACAGCAACCAGTCCACACCTCCCTGTGTGCCAACAACATCTGGTGCCGAACAAACTGCAACTGCCACAGGGAGGGAGGAGGACTCTGGCGGAGAGTCCCCTGCACCGCAGCAGCCTGCACTTGAGGGCCCCCCCCAAGAAGAGGGGTCGTCCGAGGAGGGAAAAGTGAGAGGCCGATGGCCAAGCGCAACTCCCAGGAAGCCTGAACCTGTTCTGGATGTTCGCCTTTGTGCACAGGCTGTTCACCCTGTTGACGGCAACACTACTCCCACACATTGCATGGGGAGTACAAGTTGGACCAATGTGTCAGACAACTGTGGCCCCGATACTGGGGATCCTGTCTACCCGGACTTTCAATTCACCTAGGAACTTGGGATTGCAAGATTCATGTACAGCACAACCCATCCTATGCACTATTAACACAAATGTATCACAATAAACACACTAATACACCATACTTGCCTCTGTCGTGATTCCAACGTGGGTGCTGTTATGGGGATGATGAACTGCAAAATTACACTGTGTATGCAAACTGCAACAGCAAGGACAACACAGGCATGTGAGTACAGGAAACGTGACACACATGAGGGAGACACACCACCAGGGCTACACGACACATACACACCTAGGCCATCTGACTCATTGCCTACACTGATGTTGCCAGGGAAGACGGTGCAATGCACAGACACCACACCCATTCCCAGTTGTAGTCAAGTAGCCCACAGGTGCAGTAAGCAAATGGCAGTCAAATGTGTGACCACAGACAACGCACATCACAAAGTGAAGCACAGGTTTATTACACAGTTGCAACATGCCGTAACCACTACAGATGCAAGGTAACCCCACCTGGCAGCGGGCACACAGTCAACAACTGTAGACGGAAGGAAGTCCATGGGTGTGGCGCACATCACCTGTAGGGACACAACAGCTACCAGCCTGGATGTGCAATCACGTCGTCGGTGGACACAGTTGACCAAACAAATCTGAAAGTACCCTGTGAAGGACAGAAATGACACACAGTCAAAAGCAATGGAGTACAGGACAGAACAGCAAAACACATGCACAATACATGTTACAAGATACCCACCCAGAACCAAGTTAGCATGTCAACACTGTTGGGGAGTACAGCCCACCTGTCACCACACATCGCAACACACATCCAGTCAAGTGGCCCATGGACACACTCCCACAGCACCAGAGCACCACCCACACATCATGCCAACTCACATCATTGACATGACACCTCAGGATACTCACATTCAGCTGAAGAAGTTGGTGATGAGCTGTGTGCGGACATCACCATCACCATCATCATCATCATCGTCACTGGCATCGTGGTCCAGGCCAGGATCCTCCACAGGTGGCGGATGTTGGTCATTGTCATCCTGGATGAGAGGCAACTCCTTCCGCACTGCCAGGTTGTGGAGCATGCAGCAGACGATGATAATCTTGCACACTTTCGCAGGGGCATATGGGAGGGACCCTCCGGTCTTGTCCAGGCAGCAGAAGCGGCTCTTCAGGAGACCAAAGGTCCGCTCAATCACTCTCCTGGTCCGACCATGTGCCTCATTGTAGCGCATCTGGGCAGGTGTCACAGGGTTCCTGAGGGGTGTCAGCAACCACGGCATGTTGGGGTATCCCGAGTCACCTACGGACAGACAAGTGCACATTAGCTGACTTGGAAAAGTGGGCGGAATACTACAGATCAGATCACACACAATGGCACAAAGTCAGTACACACCGACAAGCCAGGCACGCTGGTTCTGCATCTGTGCCATCATCCTGGGGATGCGACTACTCCTCATCACAAAGGCATCGTGTGCTGAACCAGGGAAACGGGCACACACGTGTGTGCTGGTCATGTCTGCAAGACACACCACCAGTGCATTGACCGAGTGGTAGTGCTTGCGGTTCCTGTAGGCCTGCTCCTGGGCCTGTGGTGGTACCAAAGCCACATGTGTCCCATCAATGGAGCCAATTACATGCGGCCTCCTCCCCATGGCATAAAAGTCACTCTTCACGTCAGTGAGTTGTCGCAGTCTAGGGAAATAGATGTACCGGTTCAGGAAGAGCAACATTGCCGCCAAAACATCGCGGAGCACACGGCTCAACATGGTCTGTGACATCCCACCAGCAGTCGCCACAGTATGTTGGAAGGTACCAGTGGCAAAGAAGTGTAGGGCTGCCATCACCTTCACCTTGGGGGTCAGCGCTGTAGGATACGGCCGGCCAGGCTGCAAATGTGGGGACAACTGCACTGCCAAATCCTCAATCAGCTGCCTGGTGAAGCGGTACCGTCGGATGCTGTCCCGTTCCACCATCGTTGCCAGGTCTGGGAATGGCCGATGGACAGCAGGAGCCCTGCAGTGCAGAGGAGAAGTAAGCAAGATTGTCAGTCACCCCACATATGCGGCATTGAACACACTCAAGATCCCAACATACATCATTATGAGGCACAACTACATGAAGTGTGCAGTACCGTTAGGACATGTATGGTACATACATGGCCAACATCTGTCAACACGGTCCAACAGGTGGCATCAATTAGTCCCAGGTTGGCACATTGGATATCATGAGGCCGTGTCACAGTTCCCATCTCCTGCTGCCGTGTCACAATAACCCCCACAGGGACATGTGAGGACAGATGTGCCCCAGGCACCACAGCTCAACGACAGGTACATTCCCAGGGACCCTGTAATGCCACATGGACACTGGCATTACATGGAGTATCATGTATACACCACAGCAAAACAACCATGACCCCCACAGGTAGTGGCCCCACTTGCCACGGCAGGACAGACATGGACGTCTGTGACACACACACACAACATCAGAGTCCATGCACACACAACGTGGATGTGGAGACTGTCTCCCATTGTGCACATGAAATCAGAGACATTGTAAACACCACATGCACAAAGACTGTGGAGGACCATCACTATTGTGCCACTGGGAAACCCTGGCTCAAACATACCGTCCCACATGGGACTCACGGGGTATGTGACATGACATACACATACACCACTGTGAAATGTGACCATGGCACATGCACAGATATGAACAGTTGCACATCACAGTGGTCACGTACACGTAACACCCAGGATCCTGTCCCCATGAACACGTGCACAGCCTGGGGGTGGCTGCCCACAGGTGACACCCACAGGACAACATGTACACCAACATACACACAATAGGAAATGCAGCCTTACATGCCTTATGATAAAGTTTGGACAGGCTGTTGTGATGTAGGTGTGCCCCTCACTCCCTGGGAGCTATCTGTGGCTGGCATATGTCCATCTGAGACAGGCATGCTGACATATGCCAGTCACATGTACAGTGATGCGTTGAACAGCAATGGACCGATCGGTGCCTCCGGCCGGCCCATTGCTTTCAATGTGTGCGGGTACGCGTTGTACCCCTGTGCGCGTTGAACAGCAATGGACCGATCGGTGCCTCCGGCCGGCCCATTGCTTTCAATGTGTGCGGGTACGTGTTGTACCCCTGTGCGTGTTGAACAGCAATGGACCGATCGGTGCCTCCGTCCGGCCCATTGCTTTCAATGTGTGCGGGTACGCGTTGTACCCCTGTGCGCGTTGAACTGCAATGGACCGATCGGTGCCTCCGGCCGGCCCATTGCTTTCAATGTGTGCGGGTACGCGTTGTACCCCTGTGCGCGTTGAACAGCAATGGACCGATCGGTGCCTCCGGCCGGCCCATTGCTTTCAATGTGTGCGTGTACAGCGTTGTACCCCTGTGCGCGTTGAACTGCAATGGACCGATCGGTGCCTCCGGCCGGCCCATTGCTTTCAATGTGTGAGGGTACGCGTTGTACCCCTGTGCGCGTTGAACAGCAATGGACCGATCGGTGCCTCCGGCCGGCCCATTGCTTTCAATGTGTGCGGGTACGCGTTGTACCCCTGTGCGCGTTGTACCGCAATGGACCGATCGGTGCGCACCCATTGACAATGGGCTTGCCAGGCAACGGACGCGTTTTCGAATTTCGAACGAGTCGGTTGCTGGAAATTCAGTTGGTCACCCACAACAATGTTGCAAAATCATGTATGTCATGAAGTGGAAGATTTGAAGGATGCTGTGGGCGTGTTTTGATGCTGCTATTCCATGGATTGGCCAGATTCAGAAGATGCAAATGACTTGGACCTATCACTTTGGACACAAGGGACAGTATCTGCCTCTCCAGCACATATATATTGCTGGCTGTTCCCCTGAGAGCCCACTTGCCTGCACTACATGCTCCAAGACGACATCTGCCACTGCACTGCTGCTGTCTCTGCCCCTCTGGACCCTGCAATGGCACGTACTGTGGAGAGAGCCCCAGCCTTCAGCCTTGAAGAGAACCAGGCCCTGCTGGACAGCCTACTTCCACAGTACAGCAAGCTGTATGGGACACCAGGGGAGCAGGTGAGTGTTCTGTGCACTGCCTTTCTCAATGTGCATTTTGTCTGACTAGCAAGGCTGAGAGTCTGCACGCCACTGGCTAGCAGGCTCACTGAGTAGTTGTCACCCCCATTGTGTAGTGACTTGCACTGGACAGGTATGGTGCAGTGACAGTGCATTTGAACATGGTTTTACTTCCCATGCAATGATACCATGTAGTGACGTCTGGCAAACTGTCCATGGTCAGCTTTGCACTGCCTGTGTACATCATGTGCCCCTGTGATTGAGACATGTATATACAACTGTGTCATGCACGGATATGTTGCATGTGTGGTAATGGCCTTTTCACTTTGTCATCCTCACAGGTTAATGCCCATCGGAAGCAGGAAATCTGGAAGGACATCGTCTGGGCTGTCCGGTCCGTGGGGGTCTACAAGCGCCGGATCCGCAACTGCCAGAAGAGGTGGCAGGACCTTCGGGGCTGGACCCGGAGGATTGCACGGGTCCAGCTGAAGCTGTCGCCTCCTCGCAGGAGGGGCGGAACACGGACCCTGACCCCCACATGCTCCAGATCCTGGCGGTGGTCTTTCCAGACCTGGATGGGCAGCTGAAGGCCAGACAGCAGCAAGGAGGGGTGAGTCAAAGACTGCACTGTGAACTCTGTATTACATGCTTTGTGCCCTCCTCTGGCCTGGTTCAACTGCCACAGTGCAGCAGTCATGTTGTCCAGGAGCCATGTCCCTCTATTGTGCACTGCCCACTGCTCATCTGATACCCAGGTGTGGCCCTTACAGTCAAGGAATTGTGTCACTTGGGACTGTGTCCTTGCAGTTTGCTTCACTAAAGGTGGGGGACAGCATCTGTTTCCCTAACTCTGTTGTGGGCATCATGGGTGGGTCCATTGTTCACACAACGCCTGGGTTTGGACATGTGATCTGCATGTTGCTTTGATATGCGGTCCACTTGCTGAGCTGAGCCACCACATGTGCCTGGGGTATGTGGCACACGCCCATGCAGCGGGTGGGAACAATGTTTGTGCCCCAGGAGTGTGCAGATTACGTGTGTCACACATACATAGCCAGCTATCCACTGTCCAGGGCACATCCCTCATTCATGTGGAGCAGGACAGTCATGCCTACTCCAGGCCATGCAATGCACTCTGTACTCCCACTCCCGTGTATCAGCTGACACATTGTGCACAGTGATTTGTCCCCTCCGGTGTCTGCCTCTGTGTCAGTGTGCTGTGGATTAGTTGCCAGGACTGCTGGGGTGTTTCTTGGTAGGGGCTCAGCATGCCCCTGGAGATGTGACCATAGGAGACGATACTTGTGTGTCACATAGGTGTTTGCTCAGCTGCCCGTGCAGACTGGGGTATGCGAATGTGATGTTCAGGCAGCTGTTCCCCATTCACAGCAAATTGTGAGGGGCTCAGGGTCAGAGGGTAGTGTCACAGGTCTCCCATATGTCCAATAGGTGTGACCTGGACAGATGAGGGTTGAGATGATGTGTTGTGTGGGGGATGTACATGTGCACTTGTGCAGCTCCAGGACTTGCATTCCCCATGACCTACTATTGTGACACCGTGCATAGTGTTGTTGTCTGGCTGCCAAGTCATACATCACTGAGACAGTGATGTATGACTTAACAGTCATGCCTCTGCCATGGCATGTGTCAACTTATTTGTGGTCCTGCAGGGGAGTGACATGTGCTACATGCACACCATAGTGGCGCTGGCTATCAGGACATGGGTGCATCATGGTGTCTGTCGCTGGTATGCATCACATGCATTTCCTATTTGACTCTGGGCATCCCTTTCATCCAGAAACCTGTACTGACTCAGTGGCAAGAGCTGTGATGTGTCCACACCGTGTCCTCTGCACTGTCCAACTACTGTGTACTTGGTGCATGTGTCCACACTGGGGTGTTGCAATCCAACAGACACCAGACAGATGGGTGCAAGGCCATGTGGGATGTGAGTGCCATGCTTGGCATCAGACTGACAATTGGCTTCTCCTGTTCAGTTAGGGCACTTTTAGCAATGTACAACTAATGATGCCAGGGCTTGCTCTGTGATGTGCTGTGCTCACAGTGGTGTGTGCGTTTGGTGCAGGTGACTGATGTCTGTCTGTTTCCCCATTGTTTGCAGATACATCCACGGCCACGGAAGGGGACAGCTCCACGGACCAGGAGGAGCCAGAGAGCCAGACTGGGTCAGCAGCCGAGGAGTGGTCGGAGGGACCCAGTGGCACGGAGGGCGAGGGGAGCCACACCGAGGAATCCTCAGCACCATCCACCTCAGCTGAGGACCAGAGCAACTCGGAGGATGACTCCCTTGTGGAGGCGGGTGTCAGCAGCCACCACACCCCAGCTAGTGTTGCTGTCCCCGCCACCACCAGCACCACCACCGCCCTCCCATCGGCTCCCATTCCCAAGGTCCGTGGAGGCTCCCATGTTTGGGAGCGTGTCTCCTTTGGCCCAGGCACCGCACCCCCTGCCCCTTTGTCCCCTGCTGCCCTGAGTGAGGAGTCTGTGTACCTCCTTCGCCAGCTCCATGTAGGGCAGACAGCCATGCTGAGTGTCCTCCATGCGCACACCGCACTGTTGACTCAGCTGGTGTCGTTCATGGAGGGCATCTCATCGGGCATGTCTGACCTACAGAGGGGCAACAGGTCCATGGACTCCTCCCTGACGGCAGCAGTGTCCCTCCTCAGACAGTCCCTCACCCCTCCTGCCTCTGCTCCATCCACACTCCCCAGCACTTTGCCCGTCCCAAGCACACACACACCGGCACAGGCACACACCAGCACACACACATCCAGCACACAGACACACACGCCACAAACTAAACGCACACGCACGCACAGTCAGGGGACTGAAACCAGACTCACAGGGGATGGGGCCCTGGTACACACACACGCATCCACGGGCACTGCGCAGTCCTCAGTTGCCTCTCCCTCCAAAGCACCCTCCCTTGCCTCACCTGCAACCCCAAAGACCCAGCGCCTCTTCCTCAGTGACCTCGGCCTCTTCCCCTCCGATCCAGCTGCCCCAGCATCCAGGGGGAAGAGGAAGCCCCCCACACGGAGCAGAGTGCCCTCGCCCCCGGACACCCTCCCCCAGGCGCAGACAGACTGAGGCCCCCACCCGCAAGTCCCCCGGAGTGGTAAGAGCAAGACCCCGCCGCCGCCCTGCAGCTCAAGCACCAGGTCACCTTCCTCCATCCCTCAGGCCCCCACTCCACAGGTGCCCCCGCCACACCCTGCCCCAGGTTCCCCCACCCACAGATATACCATCCCCAAGAGGCTCCGGCCTTCTCCCCCTGCCACTTGCTCTCCCGGCACCACACCCCCGCTGCGCTTGTCTGTGCCACTGATGTGGTGAGGGTGTCCTCCCCTCTGTCCAGCCCACCTTGCCTGTTCCCCATTCTCCTCCCTGGTGGTAGGCACTGCAGTGGAGTCCACTACCACCCTGTCTGACTTGGGCACTGCAGTTGCGGACCTGTCCACTCCATCTGCAGGGTCCACTGCAGTCGTGCCGGCACCCACAACATCTGAGCCATGCCCCCAGTTGTGCCGGCACACACCATGTCAGACACCTCCACTGCAGTTGTCAGTGGCTCTCCAGCACCCACCACCCCTTCCCTGCTTCCTCCTGGTGAGCCCTGATCCTGTCCCTGCGGTGCCTGGCCTACCCCCGGTTGCCCCTCCTAGTGGATTGTCCCTGGTTTTGTGCAGGCATGTGTAGGGTGGCATCTGCCACTGTCACCCACTTGTGACTTTGTTGATGGACTGGCCATTGGCCTTTGTTTATGTTCTACCGGACTTCGACTTTTAATGCCACATATGCTGAATAAAACAACTTTCTGTTCTCTAGTACTTTTGCTTCTGATGTACATGATGTTGATGATGCTAACAATGCCCTTGCTGCAGTGATGGTGATATTTGGTCTCATGATAATGAAGTGTTACTGTGCAGGAACCCATGTGGTCCAGGGGTTATGTGTCCTATCCTGTGGTGTATCCATGTCATCCATAGCAGCATCTGAGGGTGTCATGTGTTCAGTATTTGGCAATGAGATTTCCTACTTAGATTGGCAACTTCACATCTGTGGCTTCCACCCCTGCACATCTGTTGTGCCTGCCATTGTTCTATTCGTCTACTTCCCTGACCGTGTGGCCATCTCCAGTGAACATACAGGTTTGGGCATCAATGGGGAAGGACTCATCTGTGTTGTCAGTGCAACATTGCTATACAAGTGTGTTGGATCTGTGCTGATGATTCCGTTGGCACTTCCATGACCAGGCTGATGGGACGGGAGCCCTCATTTGTTGCTAATTGTTGATTGTGTGTCCCATTGCTGCCATGGTATGGTATCTGTTCGCCTCACATCTGCAGTCTCCACAGGGTATCTGCATGTGTGTGCCCATTGGTGCAAATATGTGGGTCTGCATTCGGATGGTCACTTCTGTCATTGTGTCATTGATGATTGTTGACGGTGTCAGCCCCCATGGGTGTTGTTTGTCTGCACATGGCCAAAGTTATGTTTTATTTGCACAGCAGGATTTGGCTCCCCCAATTTATGTTGCAATGGGACACATACACTACTTTGCCACTGATGTGTTTGTTGTTCTGTGACCAGGAATCATCCATGCAGTTTGGCAGTTGCACCTCTTACTTTGTCAACACTTGCCTTTTGGTCACTGTGATGATGGGGGTTTGGACCCCATTGCCACAATGTTCGAAATGTGCTTCAGCTATGGACCCCACACTTACATTTTGGTCACTGTGATGATGGGGGTTTGGACCCCATTGCCACAATGTTCGAAATGTGCTTCAGCTATGGACCCCACACTTACCTTTTGGTCACTGTGATGATGGGGGTTTGGACCCCATTGCCACAATGTTCGAAATGTGCTTCAGCTATGGACCCCACACTTACATTTTGGTCACTGTGATGATGGGGGTTTGGACCCCATTGCCACAATGTTCGAAATGTGCTTCAGCTATGGACCCCACACTTACCTTTTGGTCACTGTGATGATGGGGGTTTGGACCCCATTGCCACAATGGTCATGGCCTGCTTAGCATTGTGGGTGCCACACACATATATGTGTGGCACATGTGCTAGGGGGTCACATTGTATGTTCAAAGTCATGTTCAGTGTTGTAGGCATTTGACACAGTCTACACACGCTTGTCATGGTGTTGGGGGATGTCTTCTTCTTGCATTCCCTAGGTTGTGGTGTGCTGGTTGTGTCATGCATTGTCCATCCTATGAGTGGGGGTGGTAGTAGTGGTAGGCATCCTGCCCCCCTGGGTGAGGGTGGTAGTAGTGGTGGGCATCCTGCCCCCCTGGGTGAGGGTGGTAGTAGTGGTAGGCATCCTGCCCCCCTGGCTAAGGGTGGTAGTAGTGGTAGGCATCCTGCCCCCCTGGGTGAGGGTGGTAGTAGTGGTGGGCATCCTGCCCCCTGGCTAAGGGTGGTAGTAGTGGTAGGCATCCTGCCCCCCTGGGTGAGGGTGGTAGTAGTGGTAGGCATCCTGCCCCCCTGGCTAAGGGTGGTAGTAGTGGTAGGCATAGGCATCCTGCCCCCCCTGGCTAAGGGTGGTAGTAGTGGTAGGCATCCTGTCCCCCTGGCTAAGGGTGGTAGTAGTGGTAGGCATCCTGCCCCCCTGGGTGAGGGTGGTAGTAGTGGTAAGCATCCTGCCCCCTGGCTAAGGGTGGTAGTAGTGGTAGGCATCCTGCCCCCCTGGGTGAGGGTGGTAGTAGTGGTGGGCATCCTGCCCCCTGGCTAAGGGTGGTAGTAGTGGTAGGCATCCTGCCCCCCTGGGTGAGGGTGGTAGTAGTGGTAGGCATCCTGCCCCCCTGGGTAAGGGTGGTAGTAGTGGTAGGCATCCTGCCCCCCTGGGTGAGGGTGGTAATAGTGGTAGGCATCCTGCCCCCCTGGCTAAGGGTGGTAGTAGTGGTAGGCATCCTGCCCCCCTGGCTAAGGGTGGTAGTAGTGGTAGGCATCCTGCCCCCTGGCTAAGGGTGGTAGTAGTGGTAGGCATCCTGCCCCCCTGGCTAAGGGTGGTAGTAGTGGTGGGCATCCTGCCCCCTGGCTAAGGGTGGTAGTAGTGGTAGGCATCCTGCCCCCCTGGGTGAGGGAGGTAGTAGTGGTAGGCATCCTGCCCCCCTGGGTAAGGGTGGTAGTAGTGGTAGGCATCCTGCCCCCTGGGTGAGGGTGGTAGTAGTGGTGGGCATCCTGCCCCCCTGGCTAAGGGTGGTAGTAGTGGTAGGCATCCTGCCCCCCTGGCTAAGGGTGGTAGTAGTGGTAGGCATCCTGCCCCCCTGGGTGAGGGTGGTAGTAGTGGTAAGCATCCTGCCCCCTGGCTAAGGGTGGTAGTAGTGGTAGGCATCCTGCCCCCTGGCTAAGGGTGGTAGTAGTGGTAGGCATCCTGCCCCCCTGGGTGAGGGTGGTAGTAGTGGTAGGCATCCTGCCCCCTGGGTAAGGGTGGTAGTAGTGGTAGGCATCCTGCCCCCCTGGGTGAGGGTGGTAGTAGTGGTAGGCATCCTGCCCCCTGGCTAAGGGTGGTAGTAGTGGTAGGTATCCTGCCCCCCTGGGTGAGGGTGGCAGTAGTGGTAGGCATCCTGCCCCCTGGGTGAGGGTGGTAGTGGTGGTAGGCATCATGCCACCCCTGGGTAGGGGTGGTGGTGCGCATTCAGGCCCCTGTGTGCATATGTGGCATTGGTGATGGGCATCCCGCCCCTATGGTGCTGCTGTTGCTGGTGTAAGTATATTCTGCATCCCTGTGTGTGTGTGTGATGTGTCGTGTACGTGTTGTATGTGTTTTGTGGTTGGTGTCTGGCTTACCTTCTGCGCCGTACGCGTCCGTGCCTGTTCCGGTAGTAAATGTAGAATATTGGTATGATCGGGACGAAGGGATTCATGGTTGGTTCGTGTCGTTCGTCCTTCTCGTTTCTTCGCGTCGTCCTCGTCGCTTCGCCTCGTCCTCGTCGCTTCGCGTCGTCCTCGTCGCTGGCGTGTTCGCCTCGTAGCCGTGGATCGTGTTGTGGCGCGAATCGGAGCTTATGTGCGCCTCTCCCGGATGCTTTGACGTGCCGTGCGTAGCGACGGGTTCGGCGCGTACGGAAAGCGCATCGTACTTGTCCGGCCGGACGGGGCTACATTTTTCCTTCCGTGCGACTCGATTCGGCGTTTCCGGATTCGCCTCGGTCGGAGAACAGGACCTGGTTTGGGTGAGTACGGCTCGGCCGGATTCTTTGCTGTTGTGCGCATCGTACTTGCTCGTTCGGTGTGCTGTACGGATCGGTCGGGAAACAGGCTTTCGCATGGCTTTTTTCCCGACCGAATGGTATTGGGTGCGCCTCCGACCGAGATCGGAATCGGCCCCTTAGTCTGCTTGCTTCACACAATGCATCACAGGCCTCATCTCAACCTTGTTTTTTGTTTTTTCAAAGCCTGTCTATTAGCGGATCTACACTGCTTAACCTTGTTTATGTCCCTAGGATTTCTACGGAGTGCCTCTTTAAGTTTTTTGTTTGCCTTTGTACAGTGTGTATCGAACCAGCCATTTTTAATCTTCTTCATTTTTATTGTCGACTGCAGGTTCTCTTTCACCTTCTTGCTTATCTCTAGGAAAGAGTTAATGATGTCTACTGGCTTTGCACTGTCATCCAGACAAGTCTCAAAGTCTTTCCACTCTTCTCTTATTAATATACCGAGGAAGTCCTCTGGAATAATCTTGCCCCAAAAGCCATTAGTTGTGGCAAGCTCTAAGTCTCCGCAGGAAGTCGTCACAGGGACTTTGTTATCTTTAATAAATACATACTTTGTTAATTCGACCGATTTGGGATAATGGTCGCTTAGTGGAATCGAGTGGGTCTTAAAATGAAAAACTTCAGGGATCAAGTTATTCGAACTTAAAGCATAATCAATAATACTAGGATTGCTACAGCTATTAAAAGTACATTTAAAAGGTGCATATGGTACTGACATTTCATTACAGAAAGCTAGATCTAATGTATAAATTAATTAATTTATCTTATCACCATAACTATTGTGTGGGAAGTGTGTTTTACTTGAACCATCTAAACTATTCATTCCACATATTTTCTCATCCTGTGGGCGGCACAGTTGAATATTAAAATCTCCACTCCATACAATCGATAGCTTTTTTTTCTTAGTGTTGTTCAAATTATCCAAACACTCGTATAAGTTATTTAAATGTAACACCATATCTCCATGATGGGAATTATTGTACAGATTCACCACCACCATCCTGGCCGAACCTGTCCCTTCACACATGATCACCTGATAATAAGGGTTAATTCACCCAGTGACTGATTTAATGGGTGGCAGGCTATTAGAGACGAAGATGCATAATCCACCTTTAGGTCTGCCATGAGTCACCGGGACAGCAGGGACAAAAAATGTTCTAAAGCCATTTATGTGTACGGGTTCTGTCAACCAGGTCTCCTGCAGGCATATAAAATTATACCTGGTTACTAAGTCTAGCCACTCTTGATTGTTGATTTTATTCTTGAGCCCTGCCACATTCCAAAATAATAGACCAATGTGTTCATCTGATGAATGAGGTGAATCACCCTGTCTCCCTCCGCCCAGGTGATTAGATACATTTGTCTCCAGCTGACTCTGTTCCATTCCCTCTTGACCCGATGCTGGTGGTCAGTCTATATCCTCTAGATTTTCTTGTCCCAAAAATCTATTAGATGTTGGGGCACTGGAAGGCTGATAGGGGGGAAGTGTATAGATACTTCGCGGGGTAGGCCGTTGTGTGGACCCCCTTGGATTTGGTTGGTAAAAATAGCCCAAAGGTAGTGCAGATATCGAGTCTGAGGTAATGCGAAGTGGCCTAGTTCTGTTTAGTACGGTCTCCACAAGTTTTGAAGTTTTAAAAGACAAAACTATGAAGTCTCCTGGTAGCAGTGTCTGTGATCTACCCACCCATTTTATTCTTCTAGCCATTTTTAGGTCTGCGAACAGATGTTCAGTTAACCCTGATCTTACCCCCAGCCAGTTTAGGGACTTGTTTTTAAGAGAAGTCCAGGATTCAAAGTCCTTCTGTTTTAGAGGCGGGACGTTTGATAGAACTATAACATAGGGGGTGGCAGCAGGTGGGAGATCTAGAAACTCAGGTGGGTGCATAGACAAAGCAACTACAAAAATCTGATTGTTATGCGATGGTGGACGTCTATCTAAGTATGTCCCTGTATTCCCTGCAATACTTGATTGAACCTGTGTAGTAGGGCATTGTGGGGTATATGCAAGTGTGTTATTTAATTGCCTCTCTAGGTGGTTTTTGTTTACATTACTGTTGGTCATCTCATTCCTCATGGGCTCGTTTGTTGATCAGGAGTTCAATTTATCCAGACAAGTCGCACATTTGGCTTCAATCTCAGTTAGTCGGATGATAATGCTATCTATGCTGCTTCTCATAAATAGCTCAAGGGATTTTACCGCTGCACCCAGTGTTTCCAGTTTCCCATTATTTAAATCACTGACCTTCTTAGATTGGTCAGGGACATCCATAGTCGCTTTTTTGGTGTTTTTGCATCGTGGCTTAGACCTTTTACTGCTAATAGATTCTTTATTTTGTGTATTAGTTATTGTACACATGAGTTGCTTTTTCGTCCGTCTATCCGGAAGTGGCGAATCTGATTTAGAAGTGTTGATAGTATCAGATATATTCTGGATACACCCATTTACTTCTTTCTCACTCTGTCTAACCGTAGCACTGTCTAGGGATTGTACTATAGCTGAAGATGTCAGATTCTGTTCTCCACAAACTAAAAGAGACTCTTAAACATTAGTGATCTGTTTTTCTATTGCACCCATGGCACCTGTTATAAATTTCAAAAGAGAGGTCTGTGTGTGTGTGTCTGGGTCCGTTCCGGAGAGCTAGACTTTCCTTGGTCTGGTGGTAGTTTCCTTTTCCCCATACTAGGTTTTAGTGACCCCTATTACAATCACGTATATATATACAAAACAGTAAGATTGTTTCACGATCACGTACAAACCATACAATTCATACGCAATCTATCACAGTTCTATAGAATTAAATATAGTATTACACAGTGAAGATTATTTTGTCCCTTTAGTTTTATTAAGGCTTCCTGCCGGACCTTGGTCAATTTTTATGGCAGAAAAAAGAATCAGACTGTTTGTCTGTTTGTTTTAGGCCGTGGTCAGGCGCAGGACAAAAATACGCTACTCTAGTTACGCAGCTACCGGAGGATATATTCAGCCCCAAAGCTATAATACCGCACCAGTACCAGTACGGATCAACAAGGATAGCTGTTGGGGGCATGTAATGGGGGGTTCTCGTCAAGCTCTTCATCTCAATCTTGAACATGCAATGTCAGTTCCCGGCTGGTTAACAACTGGATAATGCGGGGCAGCTTACATAAGTAAAGATGAAATAATGTAGCTGCAATTAGTTGTTTTAAAATGCCAGGTGTCTGCTATAATTAGCCGACTTGAAGTGCATCTTCTCAGACCCTTGCGTCCGGCCAGTAAGCACCTATGTCTATGGTGTGTCTCGAGTCCCCTTTACAGACAACCAAGAGGGGTGGCCCTGCCCTGCCTCCTCGGGTCGCTGACGGGCACAGACGGGTCTGCCCTTGGCCCGGGCTTTGCCCGTGCGCGGCCCAGGCATGACCGCGTGCGTCCCGTGCTGCGGGAGTACTGGCGGGCTTAAGTGCACCTCCTGGCGCAGTGGTGTCGTCACCCTGGTTGCGTTGGCTCACGGGCGATGCTGTCCCCCCGGGCTCTCCTACTCCTCCGAAAGTGCAAGGTGCTGTGCAAAAGTTTTCCGCGTCCCGCGCTGCGGGAGTACCGGCGGGCTTAAGTGCGCCTCCTGGCGCGGTGGTGTCGTCACCCTGGTTGCGTTGGCTCACGGGAGATGCAGTCCCCCCGGGCTCTCCTACTCCTCCGAAAGTGCAAGGTGCTGTGCAAAAGTTTTCCGCGTTCATAGGTCTCTCGATTATCATTATTTTACTTTTTCTGAAGTCTAGATTTCCCCATTTTCTCTCAGCTACTGATAGCACCATATACAACACATTTGTTTTATCTGATTCAAAGTGAGACCAAATCAATTGTATTATTTAGTTTATGGGTTATAAAAGTGACTAGAGGTGGTCTTTCAGCATAATTTGTCCAATCGAATGGCTTCCTCTGCTATTTGCAGCTCCGTACCCAATGTGCAAATCATAAGCAGGGTCCCTCTCTATACGAAGTAAATCAACCTTGATATGAGGTATATATGCTAGAGGTGGGTGGAGCTTGTGGAGTTTCACAGCGCGGAATTCCACAGAGTTACATAAAAACTCTGCGAGATTCCGTGGACTTCTGAGAATGGGCAGAGTTAGGCATGTTGCGCTGTTCGGACTGATTATTAGAACAGGAAGCTCATTCCACTCTGAAAAATCAGTACGAACAGCACCACGCAGCATGCCAGAGGGTGCTCCTTCTCTAGTTCATTATTTTGCTGCCGCTAAAGTAGATTTTCTACTCAAGTGGCAGCTTTCTGACAGTGAATGGTTGCGACCACCCACAACCGCCCGCGCTGGAAAAAATTGCACTGGATGCCCTACTAGCGACTGATAATTGTGCTAGGGGATGCCAAATCTCACTCGCCAAGTTACCGTTAGCGAGCCACGCGTGAGAAAAAAGTTCACAGCGCGGCGAAATTTGGCCAGAATTCAGCATTACATGCGTAAAGTGTGGTTACCAAAACTCCCCCAACTCTGCCATCAGAGCGGCATTTATTTCCCACCCCTAATTTATTCTACTGGAAACTAATGTAATAATTTTCTTGGGGTGTGTCATGAAATCATCTTTTTGTTACTCTCAAAATGAAAACTGGAAGTCCTGTTTATCCTTTAGCTCATATTTCCAAGTTCTTTCTCATTCATCAACTATGACTAACAATTTCTAGAGTTACTCTTTAATTTTAATTTGACGTTTCTAAAATGTTTAATCCTCTTCAGTGATTAACTCTTTTCATTCAGAAAAATTAATTTTATGTTTCTCTCAAATCTATTTAGTTGTGGGCTTTGTCTAATATTGGCAAATCTCCCTCCTCTCTTTGAGACTTGCTTCTTAATCACCAGACTGCAAGGTCTGCGCAGTTTTGAGGTCATGAAATTCTCCTTTTCTCTGTTGTACCATTGTGGTTTTTAGTTGGGTACTGTTCTCAACTGTTTTTTTCGATTAAATCACCTGTTTGTTCTTTGAGTTTAAGTCTCTGCTAGTTAATGAAAATTATTTGTTCAGTGATTATTTTGGAAAGATCTCTCTCCAATAGTCCTTTGACCCTCTAACTACCAGAACAAATCATACTTTCTAACATTGTATCAGCAAAAAATAACCTATGTTGATGCAGTTTACCAATGCCACCTTACTTTTTTCTAAACTCCCTCTGAATTTCATGAATGACTTCCAAAGAGTCAACTTCAACAGTTGTTTGCCATTATGCGACCTGTGCAGAATCTCTTATGACTAACTGGATGTTGCCCTCATACTATTATAGTGATGTCATCATGGCGTTAGCCAAGATCACATTCTCAGCACTTTTATGCTTGAATATATATTCGCTTAAGTCTCATTTGGGTCGAGCACCAGATGACTTTGCATGTTTATATATATTCCAGCCTGAGCATCTAGGCTTTCTACAACCAATCTGTTAGATTTCCACAATTCCCAAAAGAGATATAATGCATTTACTTTTCTTTGTTATGTATGGCAACAACCATGTCTTTTTTAGCCATGCAAGCTCTAGTTCCTGACACTATGAAGATTGATGTAGACTATTATGTGAGGGTTTTCAAAACTCATTGCATACCATGAAAATGAAGTGAAACAGCTTGGAGACTGTTGCAAAAATATTAGCAAGCAGTTGTAATATAGCCAAACAAAAATATGTTAATCTGAGGGTAGCAATTACATATATGAGCAATATTGTGGAGAAAACAATATAACAATTATGGGGTCGATTCCGATCTCGGCCGGTAGGGCACCTAACAGTATTCGTCCGGAAAAAATACCAGCCGAATGCGTGTTTCCCGACCGATTCGTACACTCGTCCGGACGAACAAGTACGATGCGTATAACAACTCAATTTCCGAGCGAGCCGTACTCACCCAATCCAGCTCCTGTTCCCCGCCCAAGCCGGATCCGTGAACGCCGAATCGAGCCGCACGGAAGCAAATACACAGCACCTTCCGGCCAGACTAGTACGATGCGCAATCCGTACGCGCCGAACCCGTCGCTATGTCCGGCACGTTTGAGCATCCGGGCGAGCCGTACATAAGCTCCGTTTCGCACCACAAGACGGTCCACGGCTACGAGACGAACAAGCCTGCTACGAGTACTACTCGAAGACACGAGAAACCCGAACGAGACGATCCAAGCATGAATCCCATTGCGCAGGTCCTACCTATACTCTACATCTATTACCGGGACCGGCACGGACGCGTACGGCGCAGACGGTAAGTCAAACACCAACAATACAAACAAACGACACGTACCCGAAATATGTCACACACACATAGGGATGCACAAATAACGTACACTAGCAACAGTAGAACCATAGGGGTGGGATGGCCAACACCAATGCCATACCCACCCATAGGGTGATGGATGCCTACCACCAACACCACCCCTAGTCAGGGGGGCCTGGATGCCTGCCACTACTACCATCCCCACCCTTAGGGGTATGGATGCCTACCACTACCACCACCCCTACTCAGGGGGGCCTGGATGCCTGCCACTACTACCATCCCCACCCTTAGGGGTATGGATGCCTACCACTACCACCATCACTACTCAGGGGGGGCTGGATGCCTACCACTACTACCATCCCCACTCATGGGGGGATGGATGCCTACCACTACCACCACCCCCACTCAGGGGGGGCTAGATGCCTGCCACCACCACCACCCCTACTCAGGGGCGGCTGGATGCCTGTCACTACTACCATCCCCACTCATAGAGGGATGGATGCCTACCACTACTACCATCCCCACTCATAGGGGGCCTGGATGCCTGCCACTACTACCATCCCCACTCATAGGGGGATGGATGCCTGCCACTACCACCACCACTACTCAGGGGGGCCTGGATGCCTACCACTACCACCACCCCTACTCAGGGGGGCCTGGATGCCTGCCACTACTACCATCCCCACTCATAGGGGGATGGATGCCTGCCACTACCACCACCCCTACTCAGGGGGGCCTGGATGCCTGCCACTACTACCATCCCCACCCTTAGGGGTATGGATGCCTACCACTACCACCATCACTACTCAGGGGGGCTGGATGCCTACCACTACCACTACCCCTACTCAGGGGGGCCTGGATGCCTGCCACTACTACCATCCCCACCCTTAGGGGTATGTATGCCTACCACTACCACCACCCCTACTCAGGGGGGCCTGGATGCCTGCCACTACTACCATCCCCACCCTTAGGGGTATAGATGCCTACCACTACCACCATCACTACTCAGGGGGGGCTGGATGCCTACCACTACCACCACCCCTACTCAGGGGGGCCTGGAGAACTGTCACTACTACCATCCCCACTCATGGGGGGATGGATGCCTACCACTAACACCACTCCTACTCATAGGACGGGTAATGCATGACACAACTAGCATACTCCCACATAAGGAATGACAGAACATTACATCCCCCCAACACCATGACAAGTGTGTGTAGTCTGTGTCAAATGCCTACAACACTGAACATGACATTGAACATACAATGTGACCCCCTAGCACATGTGTCACACAGAAATGTGTGTGGCCTCCACAATGCAAGCCGACCATGGCCACTGTGGCAATGGGCTCGAACACCCCATCACCACAGTGACCAAAAGGGAAGTGTGGTATCCATAGCTGATGCACATTTTGAACAGTGTGGCAATGGGGCCTAAAGCCCCATCACCACAGTGACCAAAAGGGAAGTGTGGAGTCCATAGCTGATGCACATTTTGAACAGTGTGGCAATGGGGCCTAAAGCCCCATCACCACAGTGACCAAAAGGGAAGTGTGGTGTCCATAGCTGATGCACATTTTAAACAGTGTGGCAATGGGGCCTAAAGCCCCATCACCACAGTGACCAAAAGGGAAGTGGGGTGTCCATAGCTGATGCACATTTTGAACAGTGTGGGAATGGGGCCTAAAGCCCCATCACCACAGTGACCAAAAGGGAAGTGTGGTGTCCATAGCTGATGCACATTTTGAACAGTGTGGCAATGGGGCCTAAAGCCCCATCACCACAGTGACCAAAAGGGAAGTGTGGTGTCCATAGCTGATGCACATTTTGAACAGTGTGGCAATGGGGCCTAAAGCCCCATCACCACAGTGACCAAAAGGGAAGTGTGGTGTCCATAGCTGATGCACATTTTGAACAGTGTGGCAATGGGGCCTAAAGGCCCATCACCACAGTGACCAAAAGGGAAGTGTAGTCATGGTAAAAGTTGCCAAAGCCAAACTGCATGGATGAATCCTGGTCACACAACAACAAACACATCAGTGGCATAGTAGTGCTTGTGTCCCATAGCAACATAGATTGGTCGAGGGAAACAGTGCAGTGTCACTGAAACATCGTTTTGGCCATGTGCATACAAACATCACCCATGGGGGCCCACATTGTCAACATTCACAAATAACACAATGACAGAAGTGACCATCATAATGCTGACCCACATATCTGCACCAATGGACACACAAATGTAGATATCCTGTGGATACTGTAGATGTCAGGTGAACAAATACCATACCATGGCAGCAATGGGACATACAAACCATGATTATTGTGCTGACTGATGACCTAGGAGTCCCAGGGACAGCAGGGGAAAGCCACCAAACAACATACAGCCAATGGCACACTCAAGATATGCCAATGCAGTGGTGCAAAGGCACAAACACAAACAGGCAGACTCACACTGCATATCAAACACAACAGGTGATGGGGGTGCCAGTGTCCCCAGGCAACCACACAACACATGAGGAGGCCTGAATTCCAACCACACAGATGTGTATACAGTGCCATACAAAAGTTACTCATGGATCGGATACCCCTATGTGGGCAATCAGGCATTGTTAGATGAGAGGGAGCACAAATTACACATGTCACACAAGCTTGTAGGAACAGCAACTAACACAGAAAGAGACAGACCCACCACAGCACTACCCCCAGGGACCCCACATTGTGCTGACACTAGCCTGCATGATAATCCCACTGTGATGACAAAGTTAGATGTCGTTCACACTGTGAACCACAGCCATGTGTCCTGAGCAACTAACTACCATCACACCTACACAAGCTCCAATCAATCAGCACGGCCTGCCAGCCAAGGCCAATATGGAGGTAGGGGTCTAGCCGTGCAACAACTCACTTTTGCACACACTCCACACCACACACCCTGATCTCCACCAATGTGCAGCAGTGAAGCTCACATGGACTGGTGACATTGGACATGCACCCATGACAATACCAGGGGTGGTGGTGGGAACTAAGGTGCAGAAACCCATCACACATGGCCAGTCAACAAGACTCGTCAATGTCTGACACACAGCACAGTATGCCGTACATGGGCATGATGTGAAATCCACCACAATCAATGGGATCCTGGCCATAGTCACACACCAACGAAGAAGCCAAGGTGACACACGAAGAACACACGTACACAACTTCCAACATTGCAGCTCTGACCCTGAGGAGTGGCAGCAGTCACACACACAACGTGTCACAATCACTGAAAGCTACCACAAACTGTAAATCACATGACTCGTGTAAACAGCAAGTGCCAAGGGGAATCCTGAATGTGTCCCATCTGCGTTAGCCCACATCCCCAGCCCTGACAACAAAGACAACCTGGTATGACAACCTCATGAACATTAGTTTGCCATGCACCCACATCACAGAGAAACCAGGTCGAAGATGCTGGATGAACACAGAACAACTCAGCAAGCATCACAAACAGGAACATCCCTAGGGACACAGCCTGTGTAGGAAAAGGGAAGGGAACACGCACAGACATGCTTACACAACACACAACACAGGCCCACGCAATGTCACCGGATTACACACTGCCATGAGGGCACTCCTCTCCTGTGGAAGGTCCGCTGTGCCAAACCTTGTCTGTGCACGACCCAAACATGTCAGCAGAACACTCCGTCAGTGAGTCAACAACCACAACACACAGAAGGCTCTGCTCACATCAGCCTGGGTACGGGAGTGTCACGTCAGTCATCTGCACACACACAAAACACGTGTCAAGCAAGTTGCACTGGTAGTTCGAGGCCCACAGGTGAGCCCGATGCCCTGTAGGAGCTGAGCACAATGCTCCTCCCCCTTCCCCAGCTTTCCGGGATGGCCGTGGCTTGCAGCGTGCAGTGAGATGAGGCTCCAGTGAAAGGGAGCGGTGTGAAAGGGAGCGGTATCAACGCTCGGAAAAGCTAGAAGCACACTGCTAATTACAAGGAATGCCTTTGACACCTACCTGCCACGGTGTGCTGGGAGCATTCCTCGGGCCGCAGTTTCCTCCAGTTTCGGAAAGGTTTACCGGCGTGTGAGGCGAGTGATGGCTCTGAGGCTTTGAGCAGTGGCAGCGGTTCCTCTGTGCCCCTCCCCCCTCGGAGCACAATTACGTGCTGAGAATACCACCGTCAAGGCTGAAGTTAGAGGCTGCCTGAGGTCGCCAGGGTTCTCGCAGGCAAAATTGGAGCAAGGAGGAGCGCGCTGATGGTCGCGCTGAGGAGGATCCAACTCTGAGGTACCTGTGAGCTAAGAGAGCTAGGACGACGCGAAGTGTGGCAAACGGGGATTTCAATTGACTACCAGGCATTACACTGTATAGTGCCACCAAGTTTGCGAGGCACGGTAGGACTTTTTTCTTGAGAGCTGGGGTTTGTTGTCTCCCATATGAACTTTAAAGTGCACAAACGCTGGCTGGAACTTTTTTGGCAGATTGGCAGTAGTCATATAATCCCCTCCTACGCGACTTCCTTGGTGGCAGTTTGGCCGCAAAAGGGTCTATAAGGTGTGCTATAAGGCGTGCTATATGCTTTTTGCGAATAGCGAAAAGAAATAACTGTGCAAGTTAAGTTAATTAAGGGCTTGGTCAGAGAGCTATGCGTCAGATGGTTCTGAGAGGGACAACAGCCCGAGCAGTAGCTCCATCTGCAGCACCCCCCGTTTTACCATCTTCAGCGCAGAAAACTAGACGCCAAACCGCGCAGGCTCATATTTTGGCAGCCAGAAGAGGAAGAACTGCTCAGAAAATTAGGGGAGATATAAACTTTACGAACTCGCAGGTGGCTCTCTTAACTCAGAAGTTTTCTTCTACGCTTTCTGACTCCCCTGAAACATCCTCAGCCTCGCTGGAGCTCTCGCCAGAAGTGAGAACCGAGGGCAAAACCAGAGTCACAGGGGCAGCAGGGTCCGATATACTGAGGATTGAGAACCCAGAAGTGGTTAATTCTCCTAACCCTCCCAAAGAGTACCCGGTATTCTCTATTAATCGAAAATTTAATCAGATGGCTACCCCGGCTAACACAGTGGACAAGCGGATAGTGGACAAAACACTTCCAGTAGAAGCTGTCCCTGTAATACAAGCGAAAGGTGTGGATGCCACTACGGGAACCGGGGCTCCTCTGGGAAAAGAAGGAGAGATTTCTTGTGGCGAAAAAAGTCCAGAGTATCAAGGTCAATCAAGGCAGGGGGAGCGACTGCACAAGGGGGAACGCTGGAGATGACAAGACGCAATTCCAGGACAAGTGAGGACCAGGGGTTTTTAACCCCTTCACAACAACATGGCTCACCAGCACTAGAAAGAGGGCTGGAAGTGGGGGCTTTGACTTCTCTGCAGAGAACGGATAATAGCGGCCCCAATATTGGAGGAGGTACCCCTGATACTGTTTTTGCCGTGACTCAATCTTCAGTTGTCCCGTTAGATCAGATGCAGCAGCTCTTTGAGACCATTCTGGGAGAGATCCGAGACTGTAAGACCTCGCAAGCCCAAGAGCTCTCTCTACTGCACCAACGCCTAGATAAAATCGAAACTATGGTACAGCAAATACCTGAGAGATTTAAAGAGCTGGAACAACGGGTTTCTGATATTGAGGATCGATCTGAAGTATATGACTCTGACATTATCTCTCTCCAGAAGAAGCTCCATGCCTCTCAGAATAAGATTGATGAAATGGAAAATTATGCTAGACGCTCGAATCTGCGCTTCACAGGAATCCCAGAAGATAATGAACGTATGGACGGGCAATCCAATCCAGTGGCTTATATGGAGTCATTAATCAGAGATCATCTGCTTGAGAAAGCACCTGAAGACCTTACAGTAGTGAGAGCCCATAGAGTCCCTTTCCACAAAATTCCAGGGGCTAAGTTTCCCACGACAATAATTGTGAACTTTTCAGACTATCGTATTAGAGAGGCAGTACTAACAAAAGCAATTCAGAAGAGAGAGTTTGTTCTACCCAATGGAGGCCGCGTACGAGTGTTCTCTGACATGTCGGCAGCAGCAGCAAGAAGACGGAAGGACTTTGTTGGGATGCTTAGCCAATTTAAGAGTGCAGGAGCCCAGGCTTCGATTGTGCAACAGTCCAAATTGAGAGTGCTATGGAAAGGAAGGTTCCATCTATGTGTTTCTCTAGAAGAAGCCCAAGATCTACTACAGAAAATTACACAAGATAATTAATAAGAGACTTGGGTGGACTCAATTAAATTGTTAAAGAATCTCTTTTTCCTTCCCTTCCCTTTCCTTTCTTTTTTTTCTTTTTTAGCCTATTGTAAAAAATGGCGCAAAATGTTTTCGTTTGCTTCTTGTATTTTCGGCATCTTGGCATTTTAATTACCTTTTCTAGGCTACCTTTTGTTGATAAGGCCTATTGCCTTTTTGCACTGCACTATCCTTGTGAGAGATGAGTCAAAATGCACTTTTTCAGAGCACTTTACAGGTTTTTCCTTTTTGTCTTATAAACGTAGGGTGGAGGCAGTAAAATTGCGGCCCTTGCATTAGGGAATTTGTAAATATGACAGCAAACATAGTATAAGTTTACAGCCGATGTTTTCTCATATGGCACTTTGCACATTGCATATTTGCACTTTTCTGCATTGGCACTTTACAGAGCCTACTCCTCTACATTCGTCAAATTGAACTTGCATTTGCTTCTGTATTCAGTGTAGTAAGTTGATAGCTAACGTACTTTATATATTGCACACTGCACTTTATCTAGATTTTTGCACTATAAATGCTTTTCCCCGTTTATGTAAGGTTTACTGAGGCTTAACGAGGTAGTAAACAGCACTAATGAAATATTGCACTTCCTGCACTAGACCATAATAAGCTTATAGTTGACGTTATCTATACGCCACTTAGCAGAATGCATATTGCACATTGCACTTTACTTTTTATGGTACTGTGCTTCTATACTAATGATTCGTGGTTGCTGCACTGTACATGTTTATATGTATTTATATGTATTGAATTAATACACTATAGCTTTTGCAAGCAAGCAATATATTTCAAATATCCCGGGGGTATTCAATTAGAGTTTCTCCTTTTTCTTTTTGTCCCCCAGAGGCGAAGGGGGGGGGGGGAGGACGTGCTCCAGGGTGCTAAGACAAGGCACCTTGTTGTTAGAGGGAGGCTGTGGTAGTGAAGGAAGGGCAACCTCACTCCACAGATGGGTTAGGGTGGGCAGAACACGGGGGTGGAGAGGGAGCATGTGGGGAAAAATGAAAACCATATTCAAGATTTCAATACATATGCCCATTACGATTTAGATAGGAAGAAGGGGGGACAGTTACCCTGCTTATTCTTAGGTGTATACTGTGTGTGGAAATTGGGAGTTTTGATAATATTTTTTAAATTATCCGGGAACTTAAAACTCTGTCTTTTGTGTCGTAAATGGCAAATTGGAAAGAAGATCAATGGGAAATAGGGAATTACTGAAGGTGGTCTCTCTTAATGTAAATGGCCTTAACAATAAGAGGAAAAGGAGGGCCATTGAGGCCTGGATTAAGACAGAGAATCCTGTGGCTATTCTGTTACAAGAAACCCATATACCAGCGGGTAAAATAGCAGACTTCCCAATGTTTAAATCTTGGGCTGCGTATAAAGGTTTTTCCTCATCATCTGCAGCTCACAGGGGGACAGCTATTTTCCTTAGTAAGAAATTTCAGGCAGAGGTGGTCAATGCAGCGAGTGACCATGGTGGAAGATGGTGTTGGGTCACTTGTAATTTAGGACATAGATCCCTGACATTCGCTAGCCTATATGCCCCAGTGGAGGATAACCCTACTCCATATGAGGAATTTTTTCAATCCTTAATCCAAGTTTCAGGGGAGATAATTGTGGGGGGGGATTTTAATTTGTTGATGAATCCAAAGATTGATTCTTCAACAAAAAAGAAAAAACAGTTAAAGCATAAATCCCTCAAATTGGTCCAAAGTTACAGTTTGATGCTTGATATTGTTGACCCTTGGCGGGCCGCATTCCCTACTGAAACCGCCTACACCTGCTTTTCAGGGAGATTCCATTCGCTTTCACGGATTGATTTTTTTCTTATTTCTCGGAGTTTGTTTTTCAAATCACAAAAAATTCTTCAGAGTGGGTTCTCAGATCATGCAATGGTTATTTTGGAGTTAGAATTGGGTGAATGTAAGAAATCCATAAGAAGATGGCAGCTGAACCGACAGTACCTATCGGAGGAAAACTGGATTTCTTTTATTAAATTAGAAATCAGAGAGTTCTTTGAGCGAAACCATGGCTCAGCTCCAATACACATGGTCTGGGACTCGTTTAAAGCCTTCTTCCGTGGGCTTGCTATTGCCAAAGACGTAGAGATCTCAAGGAGTAGGAAGGAAGAGAAACAAATACTCGAACAAATTATGCAAAGGTCCCTAGATAGATTCCTTGCTACCCCCACTCCGGCGAACCATCGACAGTTGGATCAGGCTAAACGGAATCTGGCCGAGAATTACTATGCAAAAAGTGAATTCTTATATCAGCAGGATAGGCAAAAGATTTATGAGGATAGCAACTATACTGGCAGATTCCTAGCATGGCAGGCAAGGGAGCGGGCTGTAAGCAATCAAATACTCGCATTAAGATGTCCCACTTCAGGTCTCCGTTCTGAGGATAGGGAAGCAATAGGAGACATTATGGTTCAACACTATGAGAAGATATATGGCCATCAGCAACCTATTAATATGTCATCTTTGGAAGTTTTCCTCCAGGAAAATGAACTACCTGTTTTAACAGACTTAGAAAAAAGAAATATGGCGAGACCATTTACAAAAGAAGAGCTAGGGGAGGTTATTAAGAACCTCCCGAATGGTAAAGCCTGTGGGCCAGACGGTCTCCCTTCTGAGTTTTTAAATCATTTGCTAGCGTAATTGTGGATTTTCTTCTTCTATTGGCAAATTCAATTCTGGAAGGAGGACCTATACCTCGGTCTTTTAGAGAAGGGAATGTAGTCAGTTTTTTAAAAAAAGGCAAAATTAGTGAGGACCCTAACTCATATCGGCCGATAACTCTTTTAAATTCTGACTACAAATTGATTACTAAACTTTTAGCCAATCGTTTTAATGGGAGCGCTTCTCATTTAATCCACCCTGATCAGAATGGTTTTATTGCTGGAAGGCAACTGGGAACTAATACTCATTTTTTAGTAGAAGCACTGGATTATTTTGATACCCGGAAGATTCCAGCATTAGAATTGTTTTTAGACGCTGAAAAGGCTTTTGATTTGGTTATATGGGAGACTTTATTCTGTATTCTAATAAAATTTGGCATTCCTTCTAAAATTATTGGCTTGGTGGCGAATTTATACATAAATGCAGAGGCCAATATTATCATCAATGCTACTCAGGTCGGCCAAGTAAAAGTTAAAAGGGGAACCAGACAAGGCTGCCCGTTATCCCCGGTGTTATTTGCCTTTTTTATTGAGCCTCTTGCGATAGCCATTAGAAATAACAGGCATATCTGTCCCCCGCTTCCTTCTATGGCTAAAATTAAATTATATGCTGATGACATTATGCTTATAATAAAACCGGAGGAGGAAGTCCAGGCAAAAGCCTTCCAGATTTTTGATCTGTATGAGTCCTTCGGCGGCTATAAAATTAATAAAAGAAAAACCGAAATAATGTTGAGTGGATGTACATCGGGGATTTTACACCCCGATATTCTTCCGTGTTTCAATTCGAACCCCAAGAGGTACTTAGGGGTCTATTTCTCGTCACACGTTTCGGATCTTTATGATCTGAATTTTGCCCCATTGCTACGAAAAGTTCAGGACTTATTCACACGTTGGAATTCTCTCCCTTTATCTATTTTAGGACGGGTCGCTCTGATTAAAATGTCAGTGCTTCCATTGTTTAATTTCCTTTTCTCCACAATTCCCTGTGTGTTAGTGAATTCTTTTTTTCGAGAATAGAGTCAATGTTTACATCGTTCCTGTGGGATAAGAAAATTCCCAGAATCGCACTTAGCACCTTATATGAGAATGTGGAAGATGGTGGCTTAGCTCTCCCCAATCTCAAGGAATATTATTTTGCATATTTTGCACAATACATGTCTAGATTTAAGCAGGGTTTACAGTCGGGTCTTTTTATTAACTTTTTTATGAATTTAATATTTAAAGATAATCAGATCCATTGCCCATTATCAATATTTCGATCCCCAAAATTAGTTAGATATAAGTGTCTACATTGGTTTTTTCATAAACGCCAGGCTTTTTGTAGACGGTATTCTATTCCAATTATTAATGTTATAACCCCTATAGCTGATCTTTTTGTTTCAGCAGGCATTAAAGATTCATTTTTAATTTCACAAAAATGGTCGAAGGCTGGTTTTTTTAGGATTTCCGACTTTTTTCTGAATGATAAATGGATAAGTGTAAGTGAAATGTCTCAATTAATCCCCGGTGATTTTCTCCTCCTGGGGTCATATAACACTCTTAGTAAATTCTTTGGCAATCTTGATCTGTTCCAGATCACAGCCCGGAAACAGTTAGTTTATGACTTGCTGGGAGACAGGGTAATGAAAAAACCAGGGGAGTGGAAAAAAAAGCTAGCCAGAATTAAAGGGGTAGATCTGGAGATTAAGGCTATAACAAAATGGGGTAAATATGAGGACCAGGAACTTACAGCAAATATGTGGACTATAATCAACAATTTAAATTTTACCTTACTCAGAGGGGCTAATTGGAGAAGGATGTTATATTTTAGCAAATGGCTATTGTACAGAACCCCGTCTTTTGTGGCCAAGGCCTATCCCAATCAATCAGGGCAGTGTTTCCGATGCCACACTCATCCTGCCGCTAATTGGACTCATATAATATTACAGTGCCCTCGGATCCAGAAGTTCTGGAGCGATATTTTTGAGTATCTGACAACAGAATGTTCCATATCAATTAGTTTTAATGATCGACTGATATTGTGGGGTTACGATCCAGATTTGCAGGTATCTGAGAAGCTGATTGGAATTTTATATATTGGTATGGCTGTTGCCAGATCACTTTTACTTCAAAGATGGCGATCAGATTTAATTCCGTCTAAAATTGAATGGGCTCGGAAAATGGGTCAGGTTAAGAGAAGCGAACGAATTTATGCTTTACGAACAGGGGGACTTAAGAAATTTGAGAGGATCTGGACAATATATTTTGATTCTGTTCTCTAAAGTCACCATATAATTTATCCTTCCCCTTTATTCTGTCCTCTTTTTTATGATATGGCATTTTTTATATGGATAGTACACTTTTGGTCATTGGATTCTTTTTGTTGGCGGCAATGGAGACATGTTTAGAGATTCTAGGTGTTTTTATTAAGATCCCCCTGCTTATTTATCAATTATTAACGATTGGATCTGCTATGTATTGATCAATTGATGTTATTTATTATCCTTGTGAATGTTATGGATGAATTTTATAGGATGTATATTTGGATTTATTGTATTGTATTGCATATGGTTTTCAATAATAAAAAAATAAAAAATAAAGCAATTTGCACTGTATACACAGATGAGTCCTTCGACATTGATGTGCAAAACTGCATGTCCAGTGGAGCTGGGCACACAGTCAGGGAAATCTGAACATTGAACAGTGGTAAGCCCACCAGATGTGTATCAGTGTAAGACAAAGATGTTCATTTACAAACGCAAAATGGACATCCCTGTGTCAAATGCTGAACATTACACCCTCAGACTGTAGCAAAGGATGCCATAGATCCAGACTACAACAGGACACATATCCCATGGACCACATGGAGTCCATCACTGCAACACTTCATTTTCCTGATGTGAACACTATTACAACTGCAAATGCAGGATGCTACTCATCCACATCATGTACATCAAAAGAAAACCCACAAGTAAACAAAAAGAGGCATTATTCAGCAAATGTCAGGGTAAACACGGAAGTCCAAAAGAAACTAAGGCCAATGGCCAGTCCAAAATCACAGTCCCAACAGGGTGAGAAGTGACAACTGGTCACACATTGCTTGCCTGCACTGGTACGGTTAGGGGACATACCCCTTGGAGGGGCATACAAGGGGCAGGCCAGGCATCGCAGGGACAGGATCAGGGGATGGCAGAGTGAGGCAGTGAAGGGGTGGTGGGTGCAGGAGTGTCACCGGCAACTGCAGTGGAGGTGTCTGACTCAGGGGGGGCCGGCACCACTGTGGTACACAAGTCAGTTGGTGTGGGTGCTGCAACCACTGCAGTGGGCTGGACTGATGTAGTGGACTGGGTACCCACTGCAGTGCCCGAGTCAGACGTGGTGGTTGTGGACTCCACTGAAGTGCATGACTCCAAGGGAGAGGAAGGGTGGGCAGATGAGGTGGGCAGGACAGAGGGGGGACCCGGTCTCCACAACAGTGCCACTAACAGGCAGAGCGTCTGGGTTGGGGGTGGAAGAGCAAGTGGCAGGGGGAGGGCCTAAGCAGTCTGGGGATGCGGTATCGGTGTGTGGGGGAACCTGGGGCAGGGTGTGGTGGGGGAACCTGTGCAGTGGTGGCCTGGGGGATGGAGGAGAGAGACTGGGCGGTGGAGCTGCGTGGTGGTGGTGGTGGGGTCTTGCTCTTCCTGGTCCGGGGGACTTCCTAATGGGGTCCTGTGTCTGCCTGCACCTGGGGGAGGGTGTCCGGGGGCGAGGGGCACTCCCCTCTGTGTGGGTGGACTTCCTCTTCCCCCGGTATGCTGGATCAGCAGGATTGGAGGGAAGAGGCCGAGGTCACACAGGAAGATCTGCTGTGTAGGTGGGGTAGCAGGCGAGGCAAGGGAAGGGGTCTTGGAGGGAGAGGATTTGGAGGACTGCGGAGTGAATGTGGATGCCTGTGTGTGTGTGTGTTCCCCATCCCCTGTGTCTGTGGTATCAGTCCCCTGAGGATGCTTGTGTGCACGTCTTGCCTTTCTCTTGGGTGTGTCTGTGCTGCTCGTGTCTGTGTGTTTGGGTGACTGTGCAGGTGTGCATGTGCTTTGGACAGGTAGGAGGGCAGGAAGTGTGGATGGGGCAGAGGTGGGAGGGGTGAGGGACTGTTGGAGGAGGGACACTGCTGCCGTCAGGGAGGAGTCCATGGACTTATTGCTCCTCTGTAGGGCAGACATACCCGTCGAGATGCCCTCCATGAACGACACCAGCTGTGTCAACAGAGTGGTGTGTGCATGGAGGACACTCAGCATTGCTGTCTGCCCTACATGGAGCTGCCGAAGGAGGTACACAGACTCCTCACTCAGGGCAGCAGGGGACACAGGGGCAGGGGGTGCGGTGCCTGGCATGAAGGAGACACGCTCCCGAGCACGGGAGCCTCCACGGACCTCAGGAATGGGAGCCAATGGGAGGGCGGTGGTGGTGGTGGTGGTGGCGGGGCCAGACAGACAAAGCTGGCCTTTGGTGGCTGCTGAGACCCGGCTCCACAAGGGAGTCATCCTCCGAGCTGCTGTGGTCCTCAGCTGAGGTGGATGGTGCTGAGGACTCCTCGGTGTGGCTCCCCTCGCCCTCCGTGCCACTGGGTCCCTCTGACCACTCGTCCGATGCTGACCCAGTCTGGCTCCGCTGCTCCTCCTGGTCTGTGGAGCTGTCCCCTCCTGTGGCCGTGGATGTATCTGCAAACAATTAGGGAAACAGACAAACATCAGTCACCTGCACTGACCGCACACACCACAGTAAGTACAGCACATTACAGAGCAAGCCCTGGCATCCTTAGTTGAACATTGCCTAAAGTCCTCACACAGATTCGGGAAGCCAATTGTCAGTCTGATGGTCAACCATGGGACTCACACCCCTCCTGCCCTTGCACCCATCTGTCTGGTGCCTGTCTGATGGTAAGACCCCAGTGTGGACACATGCACCACCTACACAGTTGTTGGACATTGCAGGGAACACGGTGAAGTATGTGAACATGCACACATCACATCTCTTGCCACTGAGTCAGTGCAGGTGTCCGGATAAAGGGATGGCCAGAGTCTAAATAGAAATGCAGTGATGCATACCAGCACCAGACACCATGATGCACCCATGTCCGGATAGTCAATGCCACAATGGGGTGCATGTTGCACATGTCACTCCCCTGCAGGATCAGTCCCAGGAAGTTTAATGCCATGACACAGGAATGCGTGCAAAGTCATACATTACTGTCTCAAGTCACATGGCCATGGCAGCCAGCCAACAACAGTCTGCACTGTGTCACAATCCGAGGGCATGGGGAATGCAAGTTATGTGACTGACAAGTGCACATGTCCATCCCCCAAAACCACATCATCTGTATTACTATTTGTCCACGTCATACCAACTGGACATATGGGGGACATGAAACACAACTCTCTGAACATGAGCACCTCACAGTGTGCTGTGAATGAAAATACAGCTGCCTGAAAGTCACAGTCGCAAACACCTGTGTGCACAGTCAAGTGATCAGACACCTACAAGTCACAGAAGTATCGTCTATCATGGTCACATCTCAGATGGCATGCTGAGCCCTAACCGATAAACATACCAGTAGTCCTGACAACGAAGACACAGCACAATGAGATAGAGGCAGACACCTGAGGGTACATTTCACTGATCACAACATGCCAGTTGATACACGGG